>JAJEKV010000017.1:19705936-20027448 GCA_021234155.1 Isoetes taiwanensis | reverse complement strand
CTGGTATTGCTTCGTTCCAGTTACGTAATTGCTCATAATCTCCAGATATTCTTTTTTAGAATATTGAATAATACAATAATCTGGAATATGCATTAATTCACGGAATATCTTTTATTCACGATGCTTTCTGTTCATGTCTCCCTCTCTGTTCTGGGCGCCACGGATCTTCAACTCGGGAGACCCTGAGATCTTCAAATTCATTTTCATCCTTACATTCACGCACAATTCTTACGCAATCAAATTTACTTTTGCTTCAATGCTGGCGCCTTTCCAAAAGCAGTTGCAAGTTTCCTGCTGCCTGAGATAAACCCATCATTGTTCTTATCAAATAAGTTATATAAATCATCAATAATTCCTCTTCATTCTGCGTGGCTACGTTTTGAAGAACATTCCACGAAAATTAATGCATCCATCTCCATCACTATCCAAAATTCATCAGCACGCTAAGCTCTTCGCCAGAGAGACATGAGAACCGGCCAAGGTCATCTTCGGTCGCAGCATTTGCGCCAAAATCTTTGTAATTAGCTCTCCAAGGCTAGCCGATTTTGCCATCTCCTCGAATAAGTGAATGATGCAATAAAATGCTTGTTTGTTTTGCTTGTGCATCTACGGATTCACTTAACACAGCACCGGGCATGTGGTTAAAGGGAGGTCAACCGCCTCGGGAAATTCAGCCTTAACCCTTTGACCTGCGGCGCCGAGGTTATTTCTTGGTAATTTCCTCATCAATTTACCGCCCGCTGCTGCGGCTCTTGAGTAGCGAAAATGAAATCAATAACTTCCCATCTTGTCTCATCCGCCTCCAAATATTCTAATCGCGAAAAGTATATGGCCCGATAGTATCAATCAACATCACTCGATAATTGATATATAAAAGTAGAGAATATAGACATTACCTCTACATGTTGCTATAGTTGTTGTACTAGATAATTTAAAGCTTGCCCTAGTTTAATTAGGGCTATTTATGACTTCTTTGCTATTGTAGATCAAGATTTTTTTTTTTTTTTATAAAACTTTTATGGAAACCTTGCTCCTAGGTTAGCACGTAACGACCTCCCAAGGCTTTAATGGAAGCTTGGAGGGTTTCCTAGAAAAATGGGGAGGTTTCCACTCCTTCAAGACTCCAACCCAAATCAGTAGGATATAGTTTGTCGGATGGAGCTGCTTTCTAAATTACAAAGATTGATCAATTTTCAATTTCTAGCTATTTGGCACAGGAATTTATCGCTTGGCCAAGGCTTGTCTCTTCGGCAGGTGTGAGTTTCAAAATGCAAATTACTATGAACATGTCTTTGCCACAAAACCTGGCCGAGGGCATTTCAAGATGAAACTTTTCAAAAACAACCCATTGATCATTGATTAAAGGTGGGATTCGGTTCATCCGGTAGGAAGCTGGGTATGCTTCCACTAAGGGTGGAAGCTCTTTGTAGGACCGTAACTTGTTAATAGGGGTACATATGGAGCATGATAGATTTTCTAAATTGGCTCTAGTCTGATCTATATGTAAAGGCTGGTATTTTGCTATTAAACAATGGGTTGAATAATGCAATTTGGCCTACATCACTTAAATTTCAAGAGGTTCTACTTACAAATTTTGGAATAGTTGTAAAGAATGTGGATAACGTGTTGAAGAAGATGTTAAAAAGAAGTTTATCGACTAAGATAAATGACTTCACGGAAACGATATCTTCTTTCCCTTATGGAGAAAGATACTCATTTCTCAACTAAAAGGCTATCTTCACGTACACACTTCATATATAGAGACTAGAAGATGGAATGGTATCATAAATGTCCAGAGGTTTTTGTCACAGTTTTAGAGCTAGAAGCTAAAACAAAGAAGCATGCATTCTTGAGATGTGCTTCCTGTCAGATCTTGAGATAGATCTAGCATTCGCGTATACTAAGATCTTTTTTAAAATGCCTAACACACCTAAGTTCATCACGTGAAGGCTATCTAGAAGGAAAGGCTGTTGAGCTGTTTGAATTGATGAAGCGACTTTTGAGTCCACTTATGCTTTAGAATAGTCATCTTAGTGAGGAAAATATGTATCTTTTTGTCATAGAGGTCTAGGGAATAAATGGCTTGATCAAGCATTTACACTTACACATTATTGGAAATAGGTATGGTGTCACTTGAGAATTTCACAATATTTAAACACCATAGATTATTTCAGGAATGATCCCAAAAGACCCATGTAATGATAACTTTAGTGTTCTAGCAATATCAACCTTGATTTTGTATAAGTGGAAGCAAAATACTTGCTGATGGGAGGAGACATGCTTATTTAACATAAAAGCGGAATGGACTTGTTTGTTGATCATTATCTATATTCAAACAAAATAGATACCACCACATGGCTGACTTGAACTACGGTCATAATGAATGTAAACCCTTGATACGTCACTGCAGCCGACTGCAAAATTTTGGCTCTTCTTTTTCAGAGCCCTCTCAAAGTCATGGACAAACCTCTAACTTTGATATTTTCTCCAATACTACTTAATTGTTTATTTTATCAGAGTCTCTCCCAAGAATGCTATCATCCTTGATAAATAGGTACATTCCAAGCAAACAAAGGTCCCCAACCTCTTTGACATGCTTGACCATCAAGTTTTCTCTAATTTGCTGCAGCTTGCTTTGTAAATCTTCTCTTTGCATTTCAAGTTGGCGTTCACTTTTGCCTAACATCCGAAGATATATGCGTCCCTTTGAAACTAAAAGCTGAACACAGGGTTGCAACTCCTTGCATTGCAAGGTCTTCAAAGAGGCTGGCAAATGTTCTCCTCTACTTAACAAAAATCAGTTTGAATTTACCTCTATTAGTACACCTATCTGAGAATCATGCATGTAACTACTTGACTCCTTTAGGCACGCTATTCTGGCCTGCCTTTTATGCACTTACAGGGCCTTTCTTTCTGAGATATTCTAGAGCCTTTTCATAATCACCCCAGAATCAAAAGTGCTCACTTTTTTGCAATCCACCATGCACATTTCCTGTTTCCTCCCATGATTTGCTTCACCGCCGAAATTTGAAATGACGCTTATCAGACGGTCCTCCATTAGCAATTTCAGGCCCTTGTAAAGTATTCCTTTAGCGGCATCATCTTTACTTCCACGGATGTCCACGAATTGACTCTTATGGTTTTGTTTGGGCTGCTACTTACTGACAAAATCAGCATGCTCCCCTTTTCTCTAAGCCTTCTCCTAGAACAAAGCATTTGCAAACCTCCTAATACGGATAGTGACAACAACCGAAGCAAAAATTGTGCCAAGCGAGCAATAGGCATTACCATATCAATGGACTTACATTAATGGCGGATAATTGACCTGGATGACTGTATAGAGCTTGTCCATTGGCATTGCCTAGATGGCAAAAGGCTTCTCAATCTCACCACTCCTCTGCATATTTGTGATACACTTCTTAGCGAGAGGTCCACGCTGTGATCAAAAGACCTTAACATAGAGGAATGTAGACATAACTAAATATGAGTTTCTAAAAGTGAAAATATATACGCATGCGAGGCCAAGTAGTAAACAAATTTGAGTTGCACAGCAGAATTTGAAGAATAATGGGGAATAAGGCGAGTTAAACAAATTTTGGAGTAAACCTAGTATTTGTGCATCTATTATTCACCCACTATCATAGCCCACGACAGAGCAACAAGGTTTGCACAATAAACTTCCTTTCAAGCTTTGGCTTCAAATTGGCGGATATGCACCTTTGTACTTAGATCCTGAGACCCAAAGAATATATGGACTAGAAGCCCAATTGGAAATTGTGCATCATCCATCTTAGACTCGTACATCATTAGCCTTCATACCTTAGCATCAAATGTATAGCTCAACTACAATGAAACTAAAAGCTGCCAGCGCCAGTGGTACGTTCTTTGCATAGCTTCTTAGATTACGAGAAGAAGCTTGGTCTTCACTGGAAAAATTGGATTCCACTAACAAGGTTTGCTTTGATGGCAAAATGATGATGTTCACATAAACAGTTCAGTTCATATCACGCACTTTTACACGGATTTCCCTACGGTTGTCAAGGGTAAAAAATTGAGCATGGGCGGATGCAAATGTTCTTGAAACTCTTACATTGATTTTTTAAAAAGTGTTCATGCTCTCATCACATCAAAGGATAGTTCTGAGTCATTAGGCGTCGCTGCTAATGCAAAGAAGCTTTGAAGTGGTTGCAAACAAAGCCGAGAATACACATAAAGAAAGAGTGCGTACATAACGAAGAATCAACTTAGCTTCTATTTCCGGCATTTACGAAACCAAGTAAGTGAAGCATAAATGCTTTCGGTCTTATGGCTTCAAGAGCAATCCCACCCAAAAGCAGCCTCTCAATCCACTTGGGCAATGACAAAGAGCATTATTAGACAGCGATTTACTCATCCACATAAGCGATTGTACTTTCTGAGGCTTTGTACAGGCCACAAGCATCTTGGCCCAATTTAACACAGTGACATCCTCTTCCAACTTTTCAAAATGAAGTCACAGGCGGGTCCCCATAAATAATTACGGCTTTGTTTGTGAGCCTATGACCCAACTCGAGATTTGCCACACAAAATTTTTGACTATCACGGGTTGTGGCGGTGAGTGTGCAAACAGGCTTATGGAATGGAGGCGGACAAATTTGGAGAAAGCGAGCTGAGGACAACATTTGTGGTTTTCTTGGTTGTTTGAGCTTTGATTGTAGTAGGCGAAGAGTGAAAAAACCTAATCTTGAACAAAAGCGGCCGGAATAAGCATACCTTACTCATCTCAGGATCTGCACGAACGAACAAAGTAAAGAAATACACTTATATAGTCGGGAAAAAGCAGTCCAAGGATCTTTCGATTAGATATAAGCCACCTAGGCTTGAAGTCTTAGATCGGAACCACTTGTATTCAAGGGAGATAAGGATTCCTCGAATGCAAATCCGCCATACGCCCGGTTATTAGGTCGCGAGAAATTTTCGCATTTTTCCTTCCTATTTTTTCCCCACTTTCGAGATGAAATAAGGCATGAATCTTGGTGTATATAAATTATACTAAGAGTAGATACTAGACAATATTACAAATAATGGAATAGTGATTATTGTGCAAAACTTTTCAGCATCAAATAAGCAGTGTAATTAACGACGTTTTAGGATCAGAAATTACTGCCACAAAAGCTTCACCGGATTCCCAGAGGAAAAAAGGCTGCCCAGGCATTATTGTATATGGACACTATCATCTTCCTGTATATATGGGTGACGACCTTCTGCATAGCCCTGGGCGACATCTTCACCGGCAGAAGATTCTGGTAGAACTGGAGCATAAACGCCAGGCTGTCACTTGTCACCAACCTTCGGAGACGATGCCCACGCGCAAGCTGGGACACCTGCGTGTAAGAAGGCGCGTGGCAATCCACCGAACTTCCCCCTTCGGCATGAATTTCCCCACAGAAGCCGGACTCGCAGCAGCTCAGCACAGCCGCCGCTGCGTTCGGCGCATAACCTCGGAGGCGATGGCGGCGGCGGGTAATCCTGAACCTTGTGTTGTGAAACTTCCCTCTTCATTAGCTAGGATATCGCACCCTCTCGGAACGTCTCGTTCACACCTCTGCATGCGTTGCAAAATGTAGCAGTCGCACCTTCCCGGAGAAACTTGCGACTTTTTCTCTCGTCCTTGCTCCTTCTCCAAATGCCACTTTCTCAGACCCAAGACTTTCCAGGGTCGTTTTGATTGCCATCCAGCTTCAGCACAGGCACCTGATAAATTCTCGTTGGTTCCAACCACAGAAGCTACCTTTGGCGGACCTGGGTAGGTCGTCGTCAGTTTTCCTGTTGGCAGGAACAAAGCTACTCAGCTATCTATTCTTGCAAAGCCGAAGACTCTCAAAGGAAGAACGACCGCAATTTAGACTTTTCAATCAGATAGTGTATGCCTTATTTATCTAGCTCAAGTTTAAACTCGCCCATTGGATTCATTGAAAACACTTGGGCCCGGGTACTTGAATGCGAGCAGGAGCCAGGATATTTCCTGCATTTATATATATTCTAAATCATCAATCAATTTGCCTACAAGAGAACGTGGCAGAGATTTTAGTCTTACCTTTGCAGGAACCACAATCAGTCGTTTGATCCTTTTCCTTTTGAAGCCATCCTCATAGGGAATATGAAGAAGCGTAGAGAACTGACAGTCATAGTCCAAGTCCTCTTCCCCTTTACGTTTATTATTGCATTCCGGGTTCGCTCCGGTAATCAAACTTATGTGTTCTGATGATGGTAACACGAAGCGTGGGGTCTCTCTTCATTCACGCAATGGCAGCTAATGATGCGATTCTTGATGCCGATTGACAATACCAGGAATGCTTTTATTGTCCGGAACCAGCGGTTTTGGTATAGGAGTCATTTCTTGCCAGCCCTTTTCTTCGTCCTTATCATTATCAAAGCTCTTGAAATCATAAGCGCCTTGTGTTCCATTTTTTCAAAAAGCAGGAGGAAGTCCCGGAAGTACTCACTTTCTGCCCGGGCATTTGAAATCCTCAGTTCAATGACGAAACGGTTGGGAGAGGCTCTCCTTTGTGTTTTGCAAATCCTTCCTCAATACTTCCCAGCAATAAAAGCTCTGCACCCAGAGCACTGACATACTACGCTCGCCCACGTGCGACGATTTGGCAAGTTCTTCGGCTGTAGACAAATTCTGATTGATGGCGGAACTCCTCAGGATGCTCATGAAAATCATTTTTGTGTCAGAGGTACCTGATTTCCGGAAGGTCAAGCAAGGCCTGCACGCCCAGATCCTCATACCGCACACCCAGTACGTGGAAACTGCTAGATACCACCCACTAAATAGCTGCCATGCATGCTTCTCTGCTTCGATACAGCTAAGCTGCCGTGCATGCTTCTACTTCATCAATAACAATTTGGCCTCTTTTTCCAAGC
Organism: Isoetes taiwanensis; assembly: GCA_021234155.1. NCBI lineage: Eukaryota > Viridiplantae > Streptophyta > Lycopodiopsida > Isoetales > Isoetaceae > Isoetes > Isoetes taiwanensis. The sequence continues at coordinate 20,020,539 of JAJEKV010000017.1, read as the reverse complement.
TGTGGATGAGAGGTGCCAGAGGAACAATTCGTTCATATTCCCAAGTGTGGGACTCCCAAGCACCAAGGTGTTTCTTCAGCAATTCCTCCTCGGATATCTCGTCCTCGGTAGCGTGCGCCTATTCCTCTCAAGTGCCCAAAGGTAATCTATGAAACCAGTCCTTTTACACATCCACTGGCCAGAATTCGCTTACACCAGGTATACCCCTTGCATGAATATCTAAATCATTTATAATCCTGAATCCGGCGGAGATGCCTGGAGCCCTGTCTAAAATCCTCGTAGGCTTTCCTCTTTGAGTGTCCGGCACTTGAAGTAATTCCCCGATACGATATGCCATATAAATTTCGTGTAGTGATAACTGGGTGAGGAGGAATCAGGAACCTGATGATCCGACATTCCTTTGCTTTGCCACAACTATTTCATGCTTTGTCTTGTAGCCCCTTCGTTATCATACAAAGATCGAGAGCTGATAGAGAGCATGAACTTGATACTCAAATTCCCAAGCCTAGATGCCACTTCTAAAACCTGCTCCCCCAGGGCTCAAATTTATCCTCGAGCTCTGCCCCTTGCTGCTGGCATTTCTGCCCTCAACAGGTCTGTCTTGGCAAGATCCATGCATCTGTCGAACCATTTCCAATGCGGCTTCTGGTCCAGCCTCACGACCCGTTGCGTTTCAAGCAGGGTAAGCTAGTCCGGCGAGAAATGCACCCCAGGCTATCTCGGATTCGCCCTCGCCAATCCTTTGAATTGTGGTACCATTCCTCCTGGAAGTCGTCTTGGAGGTCATGGACGGAATTGGGAACTCTAGCCAGAGTAAGGTCTTATCCCACAGGCCCACCAGGAAAGAGTGTGCGCGAGATGGACGCAACCCGCCGCTCCCAGCGGATTACTGCCAGAACATGAAGCGCACTGCAGTTTCGGCTGCTTTCATGTGGGAGGATCCGCTGTCATGCATTTGCTATGCATCGCTGCAGGGATCCTTGATTTTTTTCCATTTCGTCCATCATCTTCCAAAAATCCTCCATTCCATTTCATCATCATCTGCCACATTTTTCTTTACTCTTTCTCTTCTTCTTACTGCTTACACGCTCTATGAAAGACGTTCAGAAGGATTTCTCAAAACACTGTTCACTTAGTAGCCTACAGACCCCCAAATGGATAGTTTGGAAATAATCCGGCCCCCCCTCTACTGTAGTGCAGGTGGAAACAGATGGCCCCCTTTGCTTCCCCTTTAGCTTCCAATTTATTACATTATTACAGAAAAATATAACTTCTCAAAATCACGTTTGATTTACTTTATAGAATTGAAGGGTGTGGTATAGGTAAGAATGAGTATATAACAAGAATGCATGGACACGTTTACTGATTGCTTTGCATAGCAAATTGTAGGATGTGATCTGCAATCTTATCGCTCCTCCCTTATTGTGATCTGCAATCTTATCGCTCCTCCTTATTATTTTGGGAAAATATCAAAATACCCTATGAGTTTGTGTAATTACAAAATGCCCTTATGAGTTTCAAAATTACCAAAATGCCCTTGTGTATAATAGGTGTGTAGGGGCATTTTGGTAATTTTGGAAACTCATAAGGAACAGGTAGTACAACTATAGAAGTTATTTTTACACAAACTCATAGGAAATTATTTTGGTAGTTTTTCTCTTGTTTTAAGGGTTCATTGGATTTTTGGCATATTCCTATAAATATGCGGATCTAGAATCCACACATTTACATCACACCTATATACTTGGCTCCCGGTGTATGTATGTATGTATAAGAAAATCATTATTAAAATGGCAAATCACGGGTTCACGAACACTGCGAACCACCAAACCTCGGCTTTCGGCTCAACATCCGCCTCACGAACCTTCAAACCACCCATTTCGGCTTCGGCATACACCCAGCCAGTGGCCATTATCTATTCTTCTATATAAAGAAGCCCCTACACGCCACTTAAAATTCGCGGAAATCCATGTGCATAATGTAATGAGAACTTCTAAACTTCGCCAATGCCACCGCAAAACACGAGAAAGCTATGCTGAGGCCATGGTAAGGAGCCGCTTTCGAGTGAACCTTGAATGTGCCTATGGGGCGTTCAGAACCGGCATAAATGAATAGAAGCGACTACTTTTCCATAATGTCACAAACGGTTTGCCCGGTTAGTTAAGGGCATGTGGGGTAAATCCGCGAAAGCGGGGGCCCCGAAGCGGGGTACATCTTGTAAACCTAAACCACGCAGCGAAGCGGGGCGAACAAAGCGCGATCGCGATTCATCGGGCGGGCGGATTTATACGTGACGGCGCGTAAAAAACTCGGTAGCTCTGCGGACGTTTAAAGCGTACCGGCGAGCAATGTTTGGATGGAAAAAAGGCGGAACTAAACCACGAAACCCACATGCCGAAACTTTTTATTTTGATCACCAGTATCCGAAGGTTTTAGCCTTATGGGTAAGGACAAGAGCTATAACAAAGAATGCATGGAGAAGGAAGGAAGGTATGTTTTCACGTCGCACCACAAAGAAGCGGCGTCACGGAGGACATCGACCACAAATACAAAGAAAACAAAAATACATGGCATAGGCGGCCCGTGAGCACCATGGCGGTTAAAACCCCGGCAGGGAAGAAGCGTTGCCATGATGACCCTGAGATCAAAAGCTATCTTTGCTTAATTGGACATTTAAATTCAAATAGATGGCATTCAAGTATATTGTTTGCTTGGGATTTGTCAGTTTTGCAGATTATTATGTCAATCTAAGCTACGCCTTTGTTATACGGAAAGCCGTTCAACCCGAGTTTAAAAGCATTGATATTGACCACAATTTACAGGGTTTGAAATTGAATTCAAAGAAGTGACAAGGCAAGTTTAAGATTTAGAAGATTTTGAAGGTCAGTATCTTTGGGCTTAATTATAGCAGTGTTCAACATAATAGAAGTGTATATAAGTTGCAAAGTCTAATTCTTTAGTATATGTCGTGTGGATCATCTCTCACAATGATTTTTAAATGCATTTTGCAGTATTTTTGGAGTTTGTCCCTAGGGGACAATCCCTTTATTTAATGGAGTTTTAGGCATATTCTTGATATATGCGGTATATCTTTAAGAATACAAAAGCTGCTACAAACTTGCTTTCTTGTGATAAATTGGCAGTCACTCCATTTCGGGGCACTTTTGAACCGACTAACCAGGCGTGTGGTTCCGATTGGAGTAACATTCTTCCCTTCCAAGAGCTGTCGGGTTCTTGAATTTTATATAACATCACGGGTAGATGATCCTTGAGTTCATGTGCGGCATAAGATTGAATGGATCTGTCGGGCTTCATATTTTATCATTATTTATCATGTTCCATATTGTGCCATGCATGTCTTACCTTTGAGGCGATAACATTGAATTAAGGCATCCCTCACGGTATTTGTCCAGGCATCTCGAGGATCGACCGGCATTAGAAAGAGCATGATTAATCGATGAAGAGGTACCCATAATTGATGTGCAAGGTTTGATGATGAGAGTTGTCGTGATATTAGAGGCTAGAATAGGTCGGATTGCATAGAATAGGGTTTTCGAGTCATAGATAATGAGTTATGATTGGAACTCATGCATCATGTTATGGAGGATCTTGAGATGCTGGCCGGGCGATGGAGGAGAGTAGGCGTATTCTGCTTTAATTCGGGCATAACCTTTGAAGGAGTTATGCACGCAAGGTTTTAAATAAGGATGACCCGGATCATGGATTGGAGATTACTTAAATCATCTTACTCTTCCCTCTTTGGAAGATGAAATGTATGACGAATTGGCCAAGTGATCCCCCACTTACATGTTAGTTTTGGAAATTACCCGGTTGTAAGCTTATTGGTTTACATAGCATGGTTTAAAGCTCATAGATAGGGAGAAGCGTTACATTGCACTACATCTAATTCGTGCTAGAAAGAGTTATTTGCATCTTGAATGGGATGTATTTAGACACGGAAGAGGTACAAATGAGTGTATTTAGACACGGAGAAAACAGGTCTATTACATTTTAGTAATAATTTTACGGAGATGTGAGGACCACCACGGTTTTCTGTCTGATTTAGAAGAGAAAGAAGATTATGCGTATTTCTAACGGCTATCCCATCCCTTTTAGAATCAAAATCAGATACAAGAATGCAGAGTCCATTTTTACGTAGAATCCACTCAACCATCTCCTTGCACAGAGGACATTTGGAAGCGAAGTGCAGAATCTTAGCTAGGCGTCAATCACCTCAGGACAATCTTAGCTGCCAGCTTTAGGGATTATGGCAAAGAAAGGCGTGTCTGTGAGATCACTGTAGTTGGTGTCAATCACACAGCGAAATAGAGATCACTATGGTTGGTGTCGCAATGGCACTTTTGTGGCATTTCGCCATTGGAAAAATGGATCCCATGCTAAATTCTCAAGAACGAATATGAATGGGAAGGCTTCATTGGTATAACCTTCTTGATATGTATATCAAGTCTTGACTGCGCTATAAGATCATACCTCCGAGGGTTTTGGGCTTCATCAAGAGATGTTGTATCATGGAGTATTCTGATTTGAGATTTACTCTATTTGGGGATTTAATGGCGGGATCTGCTTTTGCTATACAGCGTTGAATTAGAAAATGCTAAACGGACAAGGTAACTTTTGAGCATTGAATGCATCGGCTAACGTGCGAGCTTGGGATTAGGAAATCATATTCATGCAAAGGTAATAACGAATTGAGTATGCATTTGACCTTTTCATTGTAAATACCCTTATTGATATGTGTATACCAAGTATTTGGAGCATAGAAGATGCCCAATGCTTGTTAGATTCCTTGCATGTCCACGATGTTGTATCATGGAGTGGCATGATCATGGGTTATACTCAACATGGAAATGTTATCAAGGCTCCTCATGTTCTTAGGGCAAATGTGTTTAGAAGGTGTAGGGGTCCGGATGGAAGTTACCATTATTACATCTTATGTGTAGCATTATGAAAGGCCTGAAGTAGGAAAAGCTGTGACATGCATATATTTTAAATATCAGTAATGGATCGAGGAATTTACCTTTTGGAGAACACATTTATTGATATGTACATAAAATGTGACCACAGAAGATCTTTGAAAAGTGTTTAGGAGGATGGATTCTTCCCGATGTCATTTCATGAGATACAACGGGATGTGTGTATCTGATATAGAAGTAGGTTAGCGTTATTAACATATTTTGACCTATCTAAGTAATCGCATAAATGCTATTACTTACCCATTCTTTGTCAGCAGGTAAGCCATTGAAGGGTCAGCTATAGGCTATGGAAAATATATGCTCATGCTTGTGGTATAAACTTCTAAGCATGGTACAGAATTTCCAGCTTGACATTCTTTTACTTCACATCTATACACATATAGTAATATGGAGGATGGTTTGCCAATTTTTAATGAATCCTGCCAACCCAAGATGTGAATTGTCATGGAACACAATAATTCGTGGTATGCACTTCATTGCAAAGTAAATGAGGTTTTCAAACTATTTATTAAGCGCTATAGGGTACTTGTCGGATGATGTAACATATGTTATGGTTTGAGAGCATGTAATGAATTGGCGGCTTATTAAGGAAATGGGTCCATGCAAGTGGCACTATTTGATTGGGTTTTGTTATGTATGGACTTAGTGTTAAGGCTCCATTTGCAATTGTAATTTGAGTTTAGTTGTCCTTTGCTTAATGCTCATTTCTAGGGTTGGGTCCTAAGATACCACAACAAATTAGTGAAGTGAAGTGGTGGAATATTTAAGGCTTTGTAAAATTGTTGAGTACAAATTGATGTCCCTTTGGGGTAGAACTTTGAAAAACTTTGAAATTTGAGTGCTTGAAACTAGATAATCATCGAGCCGCCCGAAACTAGGGAATACAAGATAAAAAGATTATTCATCGCCCGTTAGGTCTATCTAAAGATGTGGCGCTTCGCTCCTCGGGGATAGAAGCGCGCTTACTTAGCGACCTTGTGCAACCGACCACCAAGAGACCTCAAAATAACACTGCGACAAAAGATAGAGACAAGATAACTGACCCGTCAAGAGGTTAGACATTTTAGCATTAAGTATTATCAAATATCTAAAAAGTTGAGAGGAGAGGCTCGAGGGCCCACTTGAAGAAAGAAACAACGGTAGACCAATGAGCAAATTAAAGCGGAGACCGGCCATCGTAGGGAAAAAACATCGGAATTAGTGCTGCCCACGAACTACATCGCCACGCCCGAGAGATAATAAAATAGAAAGGAAATGCCTGGAGACTCTGATTGCCGCAGAATGAAAAGAAAAGAGACCCAAATAAGTGACCATGAACCAAACTGACCAGCTAAGAGGGGAGGGAGAGGGAGAGGCGAGAAAAACTAGGTAAGCCCGAATGAAGCTGAAAAAGCTCAAGGAAGCGCCGATAGCCAAGACAAGAAACAATGGGCTATAAAAGGAAAATGGGTTGAGAATTGGCGTCCCCTTACAAGGAATGGCGGTTCTATTGCTGGCGCAATAGAGCTGCGGCATTCAGGATAGATCTACGAGACATAACAAATTGGCGATAGAAGAGGAACCTACCAAAGACCAAGATGGCGAGAGACCGTGGCTCTGGCGAATATTGGGAAGAACATAAGCGCCGAATGGGAGGAAGCGGGCATACTTTATGCATAGGAGCGGACAATGGCCGATGGGATGGAAAGAAGCGGCTTGTGGCCGGTGGCGCCCTACAACCTACATAGGTACCAAGCGCTGAGCTCAAGCGGAAATAAGCATTAAGTGATTTGAAGTGCGAAATAGCCCACTTATCTTGGGCTAAAGATTTTCCCGCGTCGGTCGCCCGGGACCAATCCCGGGTTTTCGCCTTTTCTGGTCGATTATTACTTGGCGGTAGAAGGATGGCGGGCTTGCCCGCTCCATGGCGTGTTACCATACTGGGATGCACATTTTTGTACAACCATTTTAATGGCAGAGTATTTTAAATTAAACGCCCAAAATAATGGTGACTTTTGTATGTCGGCGTCTAACTCCTTGTCAAATTTTGGCGTAAACTTAAATACTTGTCTCCCGGCCTCGATTACATCCCTCTCCTTCCTCTCCTGCTCGCAATCCATGTCTCTGTAATTTACGTGTTCTTGCCCCATTCTGGAACTCCCAAGGTCCAGAGGTGGGAGGTTTTGTCTCAATGGGTTAAATTGGGTGAGTATCTTTGCCATCAGCGAGGCGAGAGCATAGGGGATTAGCGACAAAGGCGATCGGGCGATGCGGACACATTGGATAGGTAGGATAAAGGTTCAAGTTGAATTCTAGCGGTAGGAAGGTGGAAGAATATAACAATACGGCACCTGCCATTATGGCAGAGCTAATCTCCACCAAAACGGCTTCCCAAAATTTTGTAAATAGTACAACCACCTTAAGCGGATCTACGTCGAAGCTAGGCTGTCGGCCGCAAGCTGGCATTAGAGATAGTTTAAGCGTCGTGTGATCTTCTTATCTTTTCATTTCTTTCGTTGTTACTGCGTGTTTACAAACAAATTTATTAATGCGAGGTTTATGTTTTATCGGGCGTGGATGTCATTCCGGCGAAAGTATTAGTAGGTGTACTTGTATGTATCACATAGACATGAATTGTCCTTTTCAAGGTATGGATGCACGTGACCTTGCGGGTATAGGCGCATCTGGTTTCACGGACATGATTATAAGTAAAGGTGGGAAGCCAGAGCTTGGAGGCGGTTAAGATTGCCCCTTTAAGTGAACTTTGTAGCCCACAGACTAATAGAGAACAATGTAATTGCAATGAAGAAATGCATGGTGGCGGTGCAAGCGGGGAATATGCAGCGGGCGTGAGGATGAGTTTCAAAATCTTCACACACGTTTGAGGTGACTACTAACATATTCCGGATAGGCGAGGAAGTTAGAAAACTCAGAAGACATATCGTGCTTTCTCCCTAGATTTTGTGGATGGCTTATTTTTAGTTCCGACACAGGATGTTGATTCCACGAATCATCCGGTCAACCCTTCTGAGAAGGTCAGTAGTTAAGTCCTCCTTTAAGTTGATACTTTCTTCCAAAACAATATTTATCGTTAATTGTCAACTTCGTGAAGGAAGCAGAAAGAGAACGCACAACTTTTTGGGAGCCGTTTGGGGACTCATAATAGACACTTTCCGTCACGGTGGATATTATGGAGGGAGGAAGTCATTTATCGGCCACCATGGAAGCGAATAGCCATTATCCCGAACTAAGAGTGCTAATGGGGAGACAGAGGAAATTGCACGACTTCCATTATTTTATTGATGGCATTAGGGTTGGATTCACAGGCAAAATGTAAAGTTTAGTGAGTTCGCGATCAACAAAATTGTCTATCGGCTAAGCGCTTTGAATCTCGGTTTTTGTTGTGTTTTATGCGATGTTTTGAGGGTTAGTATTTTTGTTAGATATTTTTTTGAGTTTCAGGTACAATTATTTAAAAAGCGTTACCATCATATTTTGCGCAACTACTGTTTTTACCTTTATCTCACACTAGGTTATCCATTTTTGTCGGTGTTAAACAGTATAAAAGCGCCATCCATTTGAAGTACATGGCAAAATTAAGCAAACTGCGGGTCCATCCGGGTGAATTATGGGCGTTGATTACATTGTCCGCCTTCTTCATCGACTCACGAAGTCTCACGATAGGGTTCTCCTCCTGGAACCGTACCTAACAGAGGCCCAGGAAAAATCCATAATGAGGGCAGCGGGAGAAGCGGCTCGAGGAGTAGAAGTAAGGAGAGTTTACTCGGTTCGGAGAGCGGAAGAGGATGAAAATGTAGCAGAGGCGGCCCGGCGAATATGATCACCACGGATTAATTATTGGGCAGCCGCCTCGCCTGCTTGCTCTTCTGCTCCTCCTGTTCCTCCACAGTGGAGATTACCGGGACCTTCAAATCAGAGGAGGAGGCCTTGCCCGGGGAAAGGGAAGGCGACCAGGAATGTGAGAGCGGCGAGAAGAGTCGGCGTAGAGAGCGGCCGCGAATCTGCTGGGGAGGGTGAGGAGGCGGCGGAAGAATTCGGCCGGGCATACTCAAATGCTGGGAGTGGGTGGTGAGGCGAGGAGCGGAAGGCGAGCACAGTGATACGCCGGCGAGATTAGAAATATCGAAGAACGAGATGGTCATTCAGCGTCTCTCCCATTTGCGGGGCTAGGTAGAGATTACGCAAGAGTGTGGTCGCGATACATCATACGATTCTGAATTCAAGCAAATTTGCCTTAAAATGCTCTTCAAATGGCCGGGCAGTTGGTGTCGGTCTGTTGAGGATTTCGCTGACTTTACCTTAATACATATAGCCGGGTGGTATCATGTACCCAAAGGACATCACGCTCGTCTTACATAAGGGATCCAGTACTATGGTCAAATTTTATGGCTGAATACAACAGAAGAAAGACCCCGGAGAAAAAGGCGTGAAGTGCAGCACGTGTTTTTCATATGTATAATATTTCTTAATGCAATGGCACATAAGCAATCTCTTAGTCCATTTCTTTTCTTAGAAGCCCTAGCTTAGCACTTTGTATATTTTTTTTTAATGTTATCACGTGAGATCTGTGTATTAAACATTTAATACTTTTTATTTGCACATATAGTAGTCTTGTCGTGTGATCAACCCTGCTAACCCTATTGCCTAAAATGCGGACAAATCTCCCTTGGTATTGTCCCCTTTCACTTTTCATAATCGACAACGGCTACTTGAGTTCAAAATTGTGACCTTACGCTCATCTTCTTGTTTTGTCGTTTGTAGCCATGGATTGTTATGTAGAAGTTCACGGAATGGTATGCATCAGCCCCTCGTGCTTAAAGGGAAGTTCTTGTAGAAATTTGCGTTTATGGATTCTATTGCGAGAGTTGGACATCGCAGCAAGCGATGGCGAGCTTGGATGCTATGAGGTTGCTTTAGCTTTCACCCGGAACCGCTTGGTCACCGGCGCCGTCCTTTGCGGATGTCCTGGCTGCGTGGATTCCAAAACCAGCTCTAGGGGTGGACTTCCCATTTGCAAGCGAGGAAGATGTTTTTTCAAGAATCTTTAGCATAGCGGGCTCTCCTCTGGCTCGTCCTTGGCCTTAGAAGGTATCTTATTTTCTCTTTGCGTTTGCATTTGCTGGTTATTGCATTACCTTTCCATTGGCAGAAAGATACACTGGAAACAATGAAATCTTTTAAGCCAAGGAAGTCGGGTTATATTGTTATTGATCTTTGACTATAGCGTAGAAATGGGAGATAGATCTCTGAGAAGAAGGCAAGAATGTAGGAGTTTTAACCCGGCCTTAGCGGCCTTGGGCTGAACGGAGGAGGAGATGAGATTACGAAGGTGATGAGGATGGGGATGAGGATGAAAAGAAGTTGTGGAGCATAAGCCAATTTTAGTGGAAGGCAAGAATACTTATTGCTAAGTGATATCTTTGAGGAACCCGTCTATGTTCACAGATGTGTGCTAGGGAAGGCGAGCTATGATACCTTGGCCGAATGTCATTAAACTTAGGCCTAGATTTTGAAGAGGATTTGGACAAAGAGATGTTTGAAGTATCTAATTATACGGCAATGCTATAAAGCTTAAAGAAGCATATGAGATTTTGGAGTCTCGATTTGCTCAAGATGAGGCGAATCTACCAGCGGAAGAAGAATTCCGGCGTCTCAGGTGCAAAGCGCCAGCGGGATCTACATGTTTGGCGAGGCCCTTGATCAATGCGGCGACATAAGCACAGTAGATGAGGATAAATGTGAAGAAGATAATCTTGAGGGTTCTTATTTGTGGGAAGTAGATGATTTTTTTTCTTGCCGACATGCGGCGGGGCGGGGAAAGATTGAAGGACTCTACATTGTTAAGATATATCTCAAGATTCGTTAATGGGGAGATAATCGTCTTGTGAGAACTTTCAGTCCAAAGGGTGCGAGTTTGTCTATTACCTCCGTGCATTATGCATGTTGGGAACCATTCCCAATTGGCATCAAACGAAAGGGTGATAGCAATTGGGCGGGATGTTGTGTTACAATATTTTGGCGACCAAGCGGTCTGCGGGCGAGCAATATGTTAAATTTTTTAGCTGCTGGCTTGACTCACCCAAGGTTGGAAGCTGGGGTCGATAACATGGAAGTCATTGCCTTGTTGGATCAGTGCGGCAGGGGATTGAAAGAGCATGAAATTGACGACGAAGCTTGAGAAATTGGAAGTTATATGTTTTCCAACTTGTATCGGTAAAATTATTTATGTACAGATTGTCCTTCCGAAATTCCTAATAAAAATTATTTTATTTGTATTTATTCACATCTTGAGAAATACATCGGTCGATTTTTACGTCATATCTAGGTTTTCGCGTCGTGTGATATCTATCTCGAAGAAATGAAATATTATTGGAAAAAGACAATTAATTTATTTATTCCTCACACGATGCGAGAAGCAACTCGTGTGACTCATGTTATAAATAGAAGACCGATGTCCACGCTGACCTCCGATCGCCTTCCATATACGCTCATCTTCTACTTCAGGCTTCCGCCTTCCACCTTCTGCTCCGATGGCATCATCATCTTCCTCTAGCAAGCGACCACGCCAAGATAGCACTCCCCAGCCCCCAGAGCTGCCCGTGGACATCACCCTTGCAGTGGTGATGAAGAGATTCAAGGAGATCCATGATGAAAACAACCGTCTCGTCGCCGAGAACAATGAGGCGGTCGACAGATTAGCCTTCACGAGGGAGCTGCTGCACGAGCGAGACGTTGAGCTCGTGGAAACATTCGCCATGTACCAAGAGGCGACGAGCCGCAGGGCCGAGGCAGTTGAAACTGCTCACATGATTTCGCAGGCCTTAGAAGATATGGAGAAGAAGCTCCGAGCTGCGGAGGATGAGAACGCAGCCTTACGGCTTCAGCTGCAGGACATGAAAATCAGCTAGAGGATCATGAAGATCCCTAGCCGTTGTATCTATCTATTTTTTGCTTCAAAGAAAAGTTTTCTCTATTTTTTGCTTCTATCTATCCTGTTGTTCCAATGTATGTTCTATTTTATTAAAATATCACACGACCTTGCGAAATGCCTTGCTTGCAATTAGGTAGCAATCAATGGATTTCGGCGTCGTGTGTGATCTCCATCTTGGATTCTATTTTGCTTCAATGAGAAGTTCTATCTTTAGTTATGTATCAGTAAAATTACTTATGTATAGATTGTATCACGAAATTATCAATAAAAATTATCACACGAGCTTTCTACGGAAGAAAAGGCGTTAGAAAAATAACGGTCCTTTTTCCTCACCGACGGCGAGAAGTAACGGTCGATTTTCCGACCCACGGCATCCCGGCGTCGTGTGACTCAAGCTACTACGAAATCCTGTTATAAATAGAAGACTTTCTATCTTGCGCCGACCTCGATCCTCTTCCGCTTCCGCCTTCTTACGCTCATCTTCTCCCCTTCCGCCTTAGCCTTCCGCCTTCCGCCTTCTCCTCCGATGGCATCTTCATCCTCCTCCCAATAGCGGCCGCCCCGAAGCTGCCCGCGGACATCACCCTTCTTTGTGGTGATGAAGAGATTCAAGGAGGTTCCGACGAAAACAGCCGTCTCGTCGTAGAAGATGGAGGCGGATTGGACGAGTTAGAATTCACTAGGGGGCTTTGCATGGCGAGACCTTGAGCTTCGCAACAACATTAACCCGGTACCGAGAGGCCAATAGCCAGAGTAGGGTCGGCGGTTTTAGCGCACACAATATTTTGTGAGCTAGAAGATATGGAGAAGAAGCCCCGGCTTGCGGAGGATGAGAAGCAGCGGCTTTACGGCTTCGACTTCTGAGGATCATGAAGATCCGTAGCCATTGTATATATATTTTTTGTTTCAAAGAAAAATTTGCTCTATTTCTTGCTTCTATCTGTTCTCTTGTTTTGTTTTATTAAAAGATCACCGGCCGGCGAAATGCCATTCTTGCAATTAGGTAGCAATCAATGGATTTGGCGTCATTATGATCTCCTAGCGATACACCTCGTTGTATGTATAAATTCATAATTTATTAATGGAAAAGTGTATGTAACACAAATATCTAGCTAGATTATGTGATATAACTGCGGGTAAATGCGAATTTGCATGTGGATGACAGCGTCTATTCACATGCGTGGCTTGTGGATGACAGCGTCATGCCAAGGGCGTGGCATCTTTTTTGCCACAATAACCTTGTCTTTTATGCGGCTGCATACGATGCGGCTGGGATATGCCGGATCCCATGATGCGAACATAGGCTACTGGTTGCCTAATTGCATGCTATAATTTTAGCCTCGTAGGATTATTACACAACTTTATCGGTTTTCGCAGCCGTAGATTCCAAGCGTATCTCTAGTTTCTATATAAAAGCGTCGGAGGCCTTTGTCTTCTCCTATCCGCCATCTTCTGTTTCTACCACATCCGCCCTCGGCCATCACTCTGTTCTCCCATCACTTTCAATGGCCTCGGCTCGGTTCCATCCTGCCGAGATCTTGTCTCAAGTTTTGGTCAAGGAAATTCAGAACATTGTCTTTGGCGCGGAGGAGCGGATCCGCCTTCTAAAAAAAAAGAATGATGAAGGCGTCGCCCAAATTTGGTTCTTGCGGGGAGGAAAAGGCCGCCTTCTGAGGGGAGGATTTTTTAGTGCGACAATCAGCCTCGGGCTGCCTTAGACCCCGAATTGCGCCCACGAGATATAACCTCAAAGAGGCTTAGGGCGCTTAATCGAAGGCGGGAGAGGCTGCGAGCCCAACTTCGATGGCCGGGAAGATAAGGTTGCGGAATATGAGAGCGTGGTTGCGAGGCGAGGCAATCATGTTGGAGGGCGAAAAAATTATCACGCCCTCGGGAAGAGCTTGCCCGGCGATCATAGGCATCGGGCTCCTCCTAGAGGGGCCCGTTTTTTAATGTTTGTAATTGGTTTTATTTTTCAATGGGAAAAGTTTTTGACAAATGTACCAGAATATTACGTTTCCTATTTTTTAATTTTCAATATCCGTGGTAGAGAATGACAAGGCGGATCACCTGGCGAAACCCTTCATAGGGTTTTAAAGCTCGATGTGTCTTGATTCAGCGTGGTGTGATATCTGATGTAGTTAGAATAGTTATTAATGTGTTCCAGTGGACGGTACCATTAATGTGTTCTAGCGGACAACCAAGCGAGAATCCCCTCGACAACACGTGCGGCGGCAATAAAGTGTGTTTAATATGTTCAAGCTAATATGTATAAATTGAGGTCCTTGCATGTGCTCCTTCCGCCCGGTTAGAGTCTTTTGCTCCTCACTTCTATAATCTTAACGTCCCTCCCATTTGTCATCTATGGCCTCCACATCCTCAACGGCCGATAATGGAAAGCGCAAGAGGATAGAACTCCCTTCGACATAGTGTTGGGTGTTCTAATGAAGAGGTTGAAGGAGCAAGATGATCTTCTAAAGGAAAACGCCGTTACAATTCAGCGAGAAAAAAAGAAGAGAATGAATTCAACCTTCTCATGCCGTAGCCGAGAGGCAAATCAGTCGGTTGAATAGAAATTTGGGCGGGATGACATGCCCCAACAAGCTGCGAGGTGGTTATGGCGACAACGAGGATGCTAATTGAGCGAGAAGAACACGTTGTGCTATTGGGACAGGAGGCGGGACATGTACAAAGAGATGGTGGACAGATTGGAGGAACGTTTGGATAGGGTGATTGCTCGCTTGAGGGGAAGAGATGAAAGCGAAGGCGAGGGGCCGGAGCTGATGATGATGATGAAGATAATGAAGAAGAGCTCGCACTTTAGAGCAACAATGAGTCGTTGTATTTTTGTTTTCAATGTAACATCTTTCACAACTTTAATCAAAAGTAACCCTTTTTATTATTATCTTGTAAAGCTTCACGGCCGAAGCCACATAAATGCAAGCAATAGCGAACTCCTTTATTTGCGCCATTGTATGATACAAATAAGATCACCACGGCCAGCGAAGCTACTGGTTTGCAAACAAGGTTGGAGGCAAGTACTTGCCCGTGCGTGTGAACATGCTACACATTACAAGTATACTTTACCGATTCTTTGTCTCTTAGATCTCCCTTTGTTTGCGATGCTAGTGGGGCCTAAATTTTGCCAAGCAACTTTCCGTTTTCTCTTGACATTATGCCAATGGTGTTTCACGACTTACGGGTTGCTTCTTAAAGCGACCTTCTTGTCGTATTTAGCCATCGCCCTTCTATAAAACCACTCGTCATCTGTCTTGAGGGTTGGTTCCCACATTTCCACCCCTCTTTGAGTGTTACGATGAAAGGCTATTTTAGCTTGTTTATCGACTTCTCCATGCCTTGTGCACTCCACCTTTGCTAGGCTTCCATACTTCCTAAAAACCAAGGTGCATGAGCCCAAAAGATGTGCAAGTAGTGCGTGACTTCTCTCTCCCCATGCGTCTATGAAAGCTTTAATAAATTTGTTATTAAGCTTGCACGAACATTTTACGCATCTTCTCTTGTGAGGTCCATTCTCACGAATGTATGGGAACAATTCGGACAATGCATCCCATGCTTTTTTTTTCCTCAATGCCGAGCGAGCGCCATCACAATGCGGTCCTGCTCGCATCAACCAACAATTTTCCAAATTCATAGACCTTTTCTCCCATCTAATTTCCGTTGAGCCTCTCTATGATTCTTTATGAGGCGTCGAGCTTTCATCCCTCAATTGACACCTTCGAGGCACACTTGTTCTTCACCCCGTTTCTCATCGAGCTCTAATCTTACATTGCCACCATGCAAACCTGCTTACGATAGAACATGTTCAACTCTCACGAATTCCTTCCTCTCTTCTCTTCTTGTGCGAAATGTTCCACCGCGAATCTGCGACTCAAAATATCATCTTGTCGATGATTCTCACAAAGCCGTGCAAAGTGCGGAGATATGAACCCTCTCTAATGGAATGGGGAAAATGCCATGGAACTTGGGATCTTCTTCTCCTCTATTAGGAGCATTTGCTTGGTTAAGGGACAAGGTTGAAGCAGTCTTCCCGATTACTTGACTTCCTTGCATGATTGCAGTCTGAGACAACTTTTGCATGTTCCTTGTCCTCCTCCACTTATGTTGTACATTGCTTTCTGGTTTTTTTAAATCGGGGCCAAGTGAAAAATTACTTTGTAAGATCCATAGTGATCTACTTGCAATTTTCCCTCCCTCGAATCTAGATATTAGACTCGGGATGTCGGTTTGATTGAACACCCATTTCAAAACCTCGTGGGTTTCTTTCGAACTTTAAAGAGACCTAACCACCCGGTGTCATCTTGATTGACATGAGAACCATTTTCCATGCGCTTCTTCTCCTCGTAAGTCACCTCTACATCTTTTTTGTTATTCTTGTTGCTCTTTGATTTAGCATGTGCAATTGCATTCTCAATTGCTCTATTCATGATGACAACGGATACCCTCTCATACTTCTCAAACTTGGTGGGTTCCATTTCATCCAATTTTATGCAAACTTCAATCTCACCATTAGTTTACGCAGCTGTTAAGTCATAATATTTGACAAGGAATTGTAAGAGAGTAACGAGGTCAACCCAAAGATTATTGCGTTCATTCATTCCAACTATATCACAACAATCCTTGCCATTCTTATCTTTTTATGGCTATGGCGGGACCGACACATTCAGCGTGGTGCATCTCTCCTAATATGGCATACACCATCTTTGTCCTAGTAACCCTTGTATTCTCGACAATTTGTGGGCGTGGGGCGAATACTTTTTTGTGCCCATTCTTTTCAGCGCCCGTGGAATGGCTTGAATAGAGAAACGGTAACCAAAGCCCTCTACCGATGCCTACATCATCACAAGCGGTCTGTACATCGTAAGCTTCTAACTTCTTGTAGATCTCCCCTAGTACCATTTCCAATACCATCTTCTTGAGAGGAGAGTTGTAGGGCTGACAAATCATGTCCACTATCTCCCACGTTCGTCGCTAGGTTCTTCACTCACGTAACCAAGATTGCTTCTAGTTTCCCCGGATCTTAAGCGGCCTTTGCTAGTGTTGTAAAGCGGACCTTGTGGCGTGACCCTGCGTCGAATGCACCTGATCCAAACTTCGGTTCCTCTATCGGATTCGATAATGCTTCTTCCTTTCTCGCCAAGCCAAGGGGTGTTTTCTTCAAATTCTTTAACCTACATTGAAGCCCAAAGTTTGCTCTTTCGAGCTCTTGGATCTTTTCTTGCAGCTGCCCTATCACCAATTTGGACTTCTCCACCGTATCTCAAAAAGTTTCCCTCCCCAAGCCGTCATTCCTTTCCTTCATCACGATTGGAGTAATGAAGCGAGAGAAAAAAGAGCTGCTTTGGTTTAAGTTATAATTCTCTTGTGACAATCGGAGCGGCTCATCTCAAGGAAGCGTATTCGATTCGAATGCCTTCATCCTCTCTCAATCTCTCACAATATCCCAAGAGGCCGAGTTACCGTCACCACAAAATCGGACTAAACTTGAAGCGTCCGAAATGGCGGTTTCACGCCACTCAACGGATCAATGGATATAAAGCGCCATCCGCCCGGATGTCGATACTTTTTGAGCCTACAAGGCGCAACATGTCGAGAGTCTAAGTTCTTATTTTTAGACCTCTTTTTTTGCGATTGAAAGGCTGGAGCATATTCACGAGTCGGGTTGGATCCTTATCCACACATCATTTGGAGCTTCCATACTGGCGTGGATCCTTACGGCCTTGAAATGAATGTGTACAATTTGTATGCCCCGGCACAATTCGCCGTTTGAGGCTCGGTCCATTACTAACCTCGTTTTTGAAATTTTTAGCGTGCATATGGAAAAGTCCATTCTCCTATAATCCATGCTTTTATACAAAAGCAAATTCAAAGTCGAATTTGTAGGGGAAGCTTTGTATTGGGATGAAGTAAAGATCCGATTCACGAACTTTTAAAGGCGCAATGGCCGCCTCGAAGCGAAAAGTCTAATACAAAGCTTCAACCTACACATTCAAATTTTGAAATGTAGAAGGCGGGAATGGACTCTAAATGAAAATAGGGCAAGACAAGAATCGGTGATGCGCATGATTGGTATCTGACAAACCAAGAGACACCGTCATGAGTTGCCGGTATGCTATAATGCAAGTGGCTTTTTAGAAAGCGCCCGTGTTCGTCAATCAATCGACAACAAGAGAATTAAATACATATGGCGCCATAGATATCGCGATTCCCCTTATTAGGAGAATATTCCAAGCAAATCGGCCGAAGGGAAAAAAAAGGGGCGGAAATATGGCGTGGAATGGCTGATAGGAGGCCATTTTAGTTCATAAAACATAATATAACTTGGAATGATAGATATTTTATATGCAAATGGGAGACTATTGTGAGGGACTTGTGTTTAGTTTTAATTTGACAACAAATAAGAAAGTGGATCACACGATGCGAATTTAGTGTGTTCCATTTTTGTTGCATATGTACTATTCGCTTGGTGTGATCCTTGAAAAATAATATGCTCTTTGAAAAGGGATGATGACTTATGTACTTAAGAGTGGTAACAATATGTATAAAAAAAAAAGTTAGGTATTCAAATGGAATTAGAAGCAAAAACTTTTTACATTCAAAATTTTTTATGGCCGTATGGCTTTACATCATTTTGTAAATTTAAATGCCCGGAGGCTTCAACTATTCACAACAAAAAAGCTTCGGGAGGCTTGCAGGCATATGGTAAGAAGCTGGAGGCAAGCTCGACTAAGAACAAGGAAAAAAAAATAAGAGGTGCTCTGCCCTAACAAATTTCATTCATCTGCTTCATCATCTGCAAAAAAAAATAAGAAATAACCGTTAGTTGAATGCTTAAGAAAAGAAAGAAAACATGCATGTACCATGAACTAACGCCATGAGCTCCTCGAAGTCAGCAGATTCGTCTTCAACTTCTTCATCTTCTTCATCATCTTCGGCTTCTTCTCCGTCGGTGAATACTCATTTTCTGAAGAATCTCCTATCCGACCTTCAAGAACACACGTGATGAACTCCTGCTCGAAATTTCCTCACGATTCCTCATTCTCGATTCCTCGTCAAAAGAATCGGAGGAATCGAGGCATTGAAAAGAGCAAGAACCGTGGGCAGCGGGGGGCTGCCGGAGGGAACACCTCTTCCGGCCGTAATAGGCGCCTCTTGGAGGACACCTCCGGCTCTTAAAGTAGCTGATCTCTTCATGGCGATGGACTAGAGAAATTGGGCGGAGGATCTAGCAAAGATTGGGCGGAGATTGGGGGAGAATGGGCGCCAATCTAGGCTGGAATAGATATAGGCTGGATTAGACGTGAAAATCGTAGGAATGATTCGTATTCCAGTCCTATCAACCATCATTACATGCCATTATGTGCATATCTCGAAATTTGAGCCATATCTAATATCTTCCTTTTTTAACCTTATACCTAAATATCCAATATCTTCCTTTTTTAACCTTATTCCTAAATAGCCAATATCTTCCTTTTTTAACCTTATTCCTAAACCTATATGATTTGAGTTTAACCAGAAAATGAACCCGATATAATTGAATTTAACATACTATTTAATACCAAGATGCTACGCGTCACACTATGTCGATAATTGGGATTTAAAAAAACACTCAAACCCTCCTCGAGAAAACCACGTAAGTGCCGACCTCACTTGTGTTTAAGTTTAATTTGACAACAAGCAACTTCCATCTTGTATGTAGATCGCGACGTAGTGTGAAATCAAGGTGTGGTATTTTTATGCCCCAACACAATTAAACCGGTGTGAGCGAGCGTCCATACTAACCGTTTTTGAAATTTGCAAGCGTGCATATGGAAATCGAAAAGTCCATTCTCCTACAATCCATGCTTTTATACATTAAGCAAATTCAAATTTGGAATTGTAGGGGCGGAAGCCTTGTATTAGGATGAAGTGAAGATCGGTTAAAGCGTGACCCAGCACCCCCCGAAATGAAAGTCTGATCTGATACAAAGCTTCAACCTACACATTCAACTTTTGAAATGTAGAAGGTGGTGACGCGCACGCTTACCAAGAGACACCGTCATGAGTTGCCGGTATGCTATAATGCAAGTGGCATTTTAGAAGCGCCACGTGTTGCATCAGTCCGTCTGACAACCAACAGAATTAAATACATATGGCGGCGCCATGAATGTGCAATCCCCCTTATTCCGGAAGAATATTCCAAGCAAATCTGTAATTATGAGAGTTTGGTATCCTAGGTGGCATGGGAAAAAGGGAGCGGAAATATGACGTGGAATGGCTGATAGGAGGCCATTTTCAGACCCCAAATCCGCCCTAATGATGCGGAGACTCGAACCACCAGGAGTGGGCAGCGACATAAGACAACGGGCGCAAAGAAGCCAAGGAAGAGCGAAAAAGCGGTCCACCCGAAGGTGGGTCAGAGGTGCGAAAACCACAGGCAGATAACAAAAGTTGCAGTAACATCACAGGACAAGAGGGAGAAAAAGTGCGAGCTATGAGGACTTCCTGACCGGCAGCAGCTTGGTCGCATTTGGATTTGCGGATATACAACTGGACATGGTCGGGGAAGAAAGAAAGGTCGCGCCAATTCAGATGCAGGGCCTCAGAGATACGAAGAAACCCAGCAAAGCAGATTGTGACAAGGCAGGCCTTCATAATACCACGCCAATCGGCGTGCGGCGGGGCAAGCAAAGAAATGATCTGGCGAACGTGGGCCGCAGTCAGCGGAAGGCGCTCTCGTGAAGGGCAATGGACACGTGGGGCTGCCTGACGAACTAAAGCAGGAAGGGGCGCGGAGCAAGGAGACGGGAAGTTGACCAAGCCGTGAGAAAAGGCAATTGCAGCAGAAGCGATACCGATGGAGGTAGGACTGCGATGGGCGGATACCAAAGAGGAGAAAAAGGCAGCAACATGTAGGGGGGAAGCAGGTAGTGCTGTAACCTACTGCGAGCTGCACCAATGCCGAAAAGATAGCCAAGCGGAGGAGTAACTAAGCAAGGTAGATGAAGCACGGGACTGGAGGACAGATACCAAAGCCGAGGTGAAGAAGGGCAAAGAGGGATCGTCGAAGAAAGGTAAGATATCTGGAAAACAAGACAAACCACAGTAGTCAAAAACCTATCATAAACCTCAAAGCTAAACAACTTCTAGCTACGCACACGACAAGCAAAAGCAGCCAAGCAACCCCTAAACTAGAAAACATAACTTAGAACAAGTCAAACTAAAAAGAGAAAAATGACCAGCTGAACCAATAAAGATCCATTTAATCGAAAAAATTACAACGTAAGGCAAATAAAGCAGCATGTCGGCGAGAGCCCGCAATGGGAGAAGAGGGTGATGGGAGTAAGGCATGAGCAAATTCATGAAAGAAAACGACATCGTGAACAAAGGGCTGCCAAGAAGAGGAATCGACAGCAAGCAACGGCCACCAAGGTGCAGAAGGCCAAGCGAAGACAACTAGCGTAAGCCGTGCTCTGCAAAGACGAGCATGATGCAATACTTCGGGAATCAAGGCAGCGGAGGAAAGCAGTAGTTATTGAACAAATGCCAATCATAGGACAATGCATCAGGTGCAATCCGGTAAGGGTAACAATCCTTAGTATTGAAGACTGGCAGCAAGGCATTGGATGGTTTAGCAAAACGATCCACATGATGAGGGCCCCAGCACTCCTCCAAGAGATGAAAAACAGATGGGGAAAGGGAAAACTCGTCAAAGGCCCGGATCTTTTATAGATAATCAGCCCACTCATGGTTGGTCTCCGTGGACGATAAAATCATATTCTATTCTATTCTATTCTATTCTCCAAACGTGGAACCGACAACGGCTCGAACTGAATCCGATGCTAATAGCAAAAAAATAGTACTTCAAGGAGCAACAAATGAAGTATCAGAGATCGTGAACCGCCATTCTGTAACAGAAAAAACACATTCTGGTTATCCCCGCGAGCTATCACGCGGGATGCGGTCAGTAATGGAGCACACTGCTGCAAGATCTGAAAAAGAGCAAAGAGTTCGTGCCAAGTGGAAGATTGGAGGTGAGCATCTGCTGAGAAGATACCAGAGAAGGAGAGAAGCTGAGAACCGGGACGTGAAAGCCAGCCACCCCAGCCCTCATCGCTACCATCAAAACCCAAGGTAGACTTGACCACAGTGGGGGGCCATACAGGGGCTCGGTCAAAATGACGTATAACAGTCTCCCACAACTGGATTTCCTGTGACGCAAGAGGCGACAAAAGGAGAGGGGTATCCCAAAGGTCCGCATCGCACAAATTTGAATTGAGGCCCCAAGTCAAGGCAGCACAACTAGATGACCCAGGACTAAGCACAGAGACTGGATAAAACCAAGAAACTGGGCAATGAGGCGAGGAGTGACATACTGGGAGGCCAGCATGCTAGAACAAAGAGACAATACCCGCTCCTTCTTGGCCCGAGAAATGCGAAAGAAACCTTCCTAAGCATCTATTATGAAGCCTAAGAAGATTGTGCGTTGTGAGAGATGAAAACGATACTTCTTCCATGCCAAGAGAAAACCGGCCTGCTGCAAATCGGCAATGAGCGAATCTGGAGAGACTCAGGGAGGGACTGGCATAAAAACAAGATATCATCGACATAAGGGCAAGCAACGAATACCCTGACCATGCCAAAACCAAATTAACTGCCTAATTAACTTGGTAAAGACAAAGGGAGCGGAAGCAAGACCAAAAGGGAGGACATTAAAGACATAAAATAGACCCTTGAGCTCAAACCCCAAAAAAGTGCGGTGAGGAGGCCAGATAGAGACATGGTGATACCTAGACTTAAGGTCGACCGCAGACATAAATGTGAAAGCAACTGAAGAGACTCATACCGGAAGGAGGGAATCGTCAAGAAGGAGTTTAAACATCGCAAGTCAAGGATAAGGCGAAACTTGTTGAGGGCTTTGGGGACGACACCCAAGGGGAAGCAAAAGAAAGGGCGGGAGAGGACCGGGGATGCGGCACCCGTACGCAAGAGATTAGATACTGCCGAGCGAGCAAAATCTAGGTGGGCGGACAGAGAAGAGTGGTTTGGGGAGGAAAAAGCAACAGATGGACAAGAAGATAACCAAGGGAGGCGATAACCAAACTGAATCCAATGCAAGACTTGTTGCGAGGAACATATAGACTGCCAGAAAGGAAGAGCGGCCTGGAGACGGTTAAGGACCACAGAAGCAGAAGCCAAATCGTCAGCATCGAAGGGGTCGATGCCTAGATGAGGAATGACGGTGGTGATTGGAGCAGCACAAAACCGTAAGTCATGTCACCATAAGAAAACAAAACCAAGTCAGTCGAGTGGAATCCTGACGCCGAGTAAGAAAACGTAACAACATACCATATCTAACAAACTGCACGTCTAGCCTTTCAGCAAACCCCAACATACCAAAAACTGGACAAGAAAAAACAACCACGGCCCACCGGTAGCACAAACAAATTAATCAAATTTATACCACAAAACGTAACAATTTGAACAAGACCAAACTTGCATTAATAACGAGAATCTCTGACAACAAGGAGAAAACTCCCAGGGGGAGGACTAAGATTCAAGGGCCAGGACGAGGAAAAACGGAGCCGAGGCCGGCACTAAAGGACCTGGGGGCGGGACCAAATGTGGAAGGGGAGCAACCGGGGAGCCTGTATTGGGGCGAGAATGGCATGTTTCAATGCGATGGCCCAGGCGCCTACAAAAAGTGCAGAATGGGCGGGCACCCGACCTAGATGAGGAGAAAGGAGATTGAGGTGCGGCAGAGAAGCTGAGCCAGAGGACGAAGCAGTGGACCTAGAGACAGGAGGGCGCCGATCACGATGCATCTTTCGAGCAAGTTTCAACTTCTTAGAATCATCAGCAGTTAGTGCAGGGCCTTTGTGGTCGTCAAAATCTAAGGCGACATCATATCCTTCGTGATCAGCAATAATCAGAAACTTCATCCTCTGTAAAGTGGCAGCCTTACCTTCCTCGACAATCTGGAGGATAGCATCGGGCACTCGAGGAGATAGGGCAATCAATCGAGCATGAAGCTCCCAGAACCTGGACTCCGTCGTACAAAGGAACTCATATTGATGGCGCGTTGACTCCCTCTTAAAGTTGGGAATTGATCGCGATGAACGTTCTCGAACTTCTTGGCGCAGCACCTCGATCTGCTCATGAACAGAAGTGTTAGAAGAGAGGGTCGATTGAAGGCTCTGGATCTGCGCCATCTGTAACTGAAGGGTCTGCATTAACTGAGGCACCATATCCATGGGCTGAAAGGAGGGAACTGCAGAACTCGTGGTCGGCAAAGAGTGGCTCAATCCTACAGCGAGACCCGCAGAGGCAAAGGAGAACACAGGGGGCGGCACAGAAGCAAAAGACACAGAGGAAAGAGCGCGAGATGGACCAGCTGAGCCAGAGTGAGAAGCTAGACCCGTGCATCCGATAGAGGAAAAAACTGGGGTGACAGGCTCAACAGAAGCTGCGGGGGTATGCACAGCAGACACCTCAGAGGCAATAGAAACTGCAGTGGAGCGAGCACGTCGCATAGGCAGGGTGGATGGGGCAGTGCTCGCGGCGACCCGTTTGGCCCTTCGAGCCCGCAAAGAAACCTGAGAGGTGCTAGGAACGTCTTGATCTGCCATATCGTGAGATGTCTAAAACACACAAATTCACAGACGTTAGTGCAAAATGAGAAAACCAGTACACTTTACGTGTCCTTGTAACCCACCCAACTAAACACGACTATGATAACTAACGAAAACCATAAAGGCGAAGAAAGGGCAAAGAATCAAAGGAACATAAGGCAAGCTAACACCTACGAGAAACATGAAAAAGAAACCCATTGCCCAAACGGGAAACATCGGACCGAAAAAAGAAGCCGAAAGCAGATAAAGCTCTGAGATTTGCAATCAAAATAATAATACATGAAAAGAAAACCAAACAAAGACAAAACTTATAGAAGAAAAATAAAATACCAAGAAGAACAAATGAAAACCAAAAAAGAATACCCATGATTCCCTAGGGAAACCGGGAGACTGTATCCCAACCACCCATAGAGAAGGACGGCCTGGTATCCCTGCTACAAAGCGCGATGGGTGCGGAAGCGGCAGCGTGAAATAGAGGAACTTGGCGGTGATAGCAGAGGAGCGGAATGGCAACGAACTTGGTGGCAAAAGAGATGGGATGCTGGAGGCCTGATAGCAAACCGAGAATGAAGAACAAAGGTAGAATGTAGAACAAAGAAAGGAATCCGGTTGAGAGCAAAATCAGAAACAGATAGACAACTTTGAGAGGAGACGAAGCAAGGTATTTGAGAGCAAAGAATCGACCCCTCTGAATCGCTTCCAGAGGATATGGGAAAAGGAGTTGAAGCTTAACCTGTGGTGGTGATCCAAGAGGATCGGAACAACAACCCGGGCTGTCGGCAGGCCGAAGACATGCCCTACTACCAAACAGTCTGGCGGGGCCGAATTCATCTGAAACTCATCTGGAAGAGAAAGGGGAAGCAAAGCTCAAGGGGTCCCCGAAAGCAAGAAGGCCAGAAGCTAAGGCGACCGAACATGCCAGATCCAGCAGTTTCAGACAAACAAAAAATCAACAAAAGAAATAACTAACCCAAACCGTTCAAAGATCCTTGACCATGCCGTCACTGGGAGGGAACTGACGCAGGAAGCCTCCGAATCGCATCACCAAAAGCTAAGCCAAACCAACCACAGTCAAGAAAAAATTAAAACCATGACGACAACAATCACCGTACCTCAAAAACTTTGACTGAACGCAGGCGCTAGGCTACACAGACCAAATGCGGTCCCAGGTTGAGCTTTTGACTGTGGCAAGCTTTAGGAGGTAAGAAAACTAGGTAGAGGCGAATGAAGCTAGGAAAAAAGCTCAAGGAGAATGCCGATAGCCAAAGACAAGAAAATATGGACTATGAGAAGGGAAATGGGCTGAGGTGGCATCCCCATCCAAGGAATGGCGGTTCTATTGCTAGCGCAATAGAACTGCAGCATCATTTTTTTTTACTGAAGTACCATGCAAAATTGGGCCAATGAATGAAACTAGAACATTCAACCTTTTTTGGTCTCTAGAGCTATATGATGATGGTTTTTTGATCCTAGAATTGCTTTTGAAACATCAAAGACTAACATGAAGTCTAATCAGCCTGTTCCCCACGAACCAAATAGTGAAAAGAAAGAAGTCGTCTGCAGGATATCATCGGACATCATTACCAAAGAATGTTTTATAACTAGCCTACTTGACCATTCCATACTTTATTCTCTTCTTGGAGGATCACTCATAAATTTATCTTGATGCCAATTCTCTCTTAGAAATCTGAAAATTAATACTTTTTAGTGTTACTCCTGCTCTGGTTCTTTTTTGCTTCTTTCATCAAGAGGTTATCTGCACCCGAGGTGCCTCAGTTTGCTTCTTCACTATGCTAGGTCATTTGCCCTGCATTTCTGCTAGATATGCAAAAATAGAAGCTGTCTTGTATGAGCTATAAGAATAATATCACATTCGCCAGAATTACTCTCCCAATTTTTAAGGCAGGTCTGCCTGTCCAACCTACAATGGAAGACTCTTTGGGGTTTGAGAGAGTAAACATTAGGGAGTGAGTTTTATAAAATGGCACCTTTCCATGGAGAAATCTTCTGGAATCTGCCAGTCCACATGTAATTGTTTCAAATCCTATCCACTATCCCTATCACACCCATAAGATTTATTGCAAGCATTGGCAGGGGCTTGCCATGTATGCTAATCCAAACGAGGCAAGAATTTATTCCCACTTTCCCATCTTTTGATACTATGGCCATTAAAGGAAAAATGATTACTGATAGTGAAGGTGTGATACTTAAAGGGTAGGGCTCCACTGCCATTGTGCCTCATCAGGCCACCTTGAGAATGCCCATTAGGCCACCTTGAGAATGCCCATTCTGACTGCTTTGTTAAGATTAAAATTGTAATCTTTACAGGTTCTAATTCAAACAGAAATTAAGCTACTGCTGTCATGCATGACTTCTATACTGAGAAACTACTTGAGCAAAGTAAAAAATAATCAAATATCAGATCGTTTCGGCACTTACTTGTAGTCACCCATAACAGAGTTATAAGAGTAATATTCAAGTTCATTAAACTCATGTATTGGCATCAGCTCAATGGCATTGACTCCCAACTCCGACATTTTTTAACAAATGTGATTCTGGGTACTGGTACATAGGATTTGGCTACTATTACATAGAATCCTATTCAAGTCTTCATTTCATAAAATATATAGACTTGTGCTTCACATGATCGCTGTCATAATGGCAGCCCAAGAAATCAATCACGAATGGGCATCCACCATAGGCAAAGTATTGATACATGGGATTGCCATAGTATTGCAAAAGCTGGGATATGATGTAGTGATCATATTGCACAACATAGTTTTATGAGCCTGATACTTCTTTACATCTCTAACTATGTTCAACTTTCTATTCTATTCTATTCTTTCGTTTCAACTAACCTGGGGATAGATGAAATCTGGTGGATAAGTAGGATATCTACATCGAGAAGTTTTAATTATCAGTATGCTTCATTAACATGTGACTAATGTGAAAGAATCAGTGAAACATGTCCATAAGCTTGCGCACCCATATTGGCAATTTGGATATGCAAAATTCTGAGGTAAGGGACAAGGTTGAGCAGATGCAACAGGAGGATTATTCTGAAAAAATTGTCCTGCCACTGGAGGTCCTCCTCGATAAGGGTGGATGTTGCCGTGGACAATGAAGCACCAGGGCATCTATGAGTAGCATACCGAGGAAGAAACACAATGTTTGAAATTAGATTCATTATATGACTATACTCTGATATGCATTTGCTATAGGAAGGGATTTTCACAATGAAACCTCTCATGGTAAGCGGTTCAGTTTTGTTTTGTTGGCACCTTGATGATTGGTAGTAACTATAGCAGGATAGTTTGAAAATTTTAAAATAGTTAAATATGCATCTCTTACCATAAATGCCCAAAGTGGACATGAAATGCACCTTGAAATTTTCAAATAGAGGCGTTGAACAGAAAAAATTTGTCATGGCTAAAATGCTCCACGTTCCACTACTACTAAATCTAGGCACAATATCAAAAATACCTATTTGGTTCCACTATTACTAAATCTACGCACAAACCACCCAAAAAATGGAAGAGTTGGTTGTTGCATCTTGCATCTCATTATCTAATTGCAGTAAACTATTCACCCTAAATGTGTGCAGAATTAAAACATCAAAAATCAAAACCCAATCTTCCTAAAACATCACAAACCAAAGACCACTTAACTGTTAAGTATCTGGATCTATTTTGCTTTCAATTGACCTGCACAGCTTCGTACAGAAAACTCAACACTCATGTGCTAAGAAAATGGCACCCCATGTTCATAGCATCCACATGGCTCCACACAAAACAAAAAAGACTCAATACGAAACGTTGAAACAGAAACCACAAAAACACATTTATAGAAACCATGAAAACACATTCTCTGAAAACACATTCTCTGGACACCGGAGGGCAACCCCTCGTGCGCAGCACCTTGTTTCTCTTGCGAGTTCTGTACGGATCTCATCTAGCTTTGCTTGTGTTATATGCATGGTTGCATTGAATAAGCCTCGATTAAATTGAATCAGTGCGTCTCCCATTAAGATGATATCCTTGTGAATTTGTTTGATGATTCCTATTAGATTGTCGACATCTTTGTCTGTGGAACCTGGAGGGACTTTAGCATCTACTCCTTCTTGACTTAGTGGCTTGGATGCAGCAGCTTCCTGGAATGGTGGTAAAATTAGGCAGAAGTATTTAATGGTTTGAATGATTGAACATGTTTATGCTGTTAACTTTTTACCTCTGTTGAGCGTATTATCCTTATACCTTGGCCTTGAGGCTCATACTATAGTAAGACTAAAAAAGTTTAATTAGCTATTGAGCAATTGAACTTATTTGAATGGTGATAGAAGGAAGGAAGGAAGGAAGTATATTTTAACGTCCGCGGAGGCCAAACTTGACCTATGAGACGGTACATGCAGTACACAAAGCAGATAAAACCACACCAAAAAGACAAATGCTACTATACAATGTGTCCCTACTACTGGGATGAAAAAACCCCCACATGGGAGGAAAAACCCTGGTAGTAGGCTCTCAGATCCCTTGTCCTGTAAGGGATTCTCTAACGGTAGAGACTTGCAAAATGTAGGATGGAGAGGCGTGCAACCATTGGCGATGCCACCCAATTGATCGGCCGGTGCCTCGGAGCATCTAAGATCAGCATGCGTTGCTCGGATATGCGTATATGCGGACACTCTTGCGAGCATGGTGCTCATCCTCTCTTGTCGTCCGCATGTGGCAACACGGCATATTCTCTCATCTTAGGGATTCTCTCGCCCTCCATCCGTAGTCCAACGACTGTTTCAATTTCGAGATGATGGGGCCGCCGTCCTCCACGGGCAATAGCTCTCCTGTTTCTTCATAGATATATGTGCTTTCAGGCACCTTTGGTGTGGGCCATGTTCGGTGTTGGATTAACTTTGCGTGTGGTAGTGCTCTGTTTTAGGCTTTGCACAGTGGTTGCATCCCACGAGTGGTGGCAGCTCATTCATTGTGTGTCGCGACTGTCCCCGGGCATCGGGCATAGCCACAATCTGCTGGTAGTCTATAGACCACGTTGCGAACCACCCCGGCGATTGCTCACGCCATACCCTCTTGATCGTTGTGGCTCTTGTGCCAATAACAAAGCCCCGGGGAAGGCGTTGTGCATCCATCTTTGGTGACCTTGTGGAAATATGCAAGATGTCTGCAAGATAAGCGGAATGTTGCGGGGGCGAACCCAGTCTCATATAGCAAAATCGATAAGGCACCGTGTCCTTGATACCTACCGTATGTTAAGAAGGCCTTTTGCACCCTCTCTAGCTTATCCGGTGTTCTTACTAATTCTTTGGACCCCCGGACCTCTACCCCATACAACAATCTTTGGTTCAACGAGTGCTCGAACAGGTGTGCTCTAATGCTTGATCCACATAGGTCTATTCTCAGTAGCAGCTATTCTCGCATAGCATACTGGGGCTTTCCATCCATGGCCCGACCCGTCTTTCCACACAGTCATCCCATAACATGCTAGCGCAAAAAGTCGATTCCCGATACTTGAAGGTCCTTACAACATCCACCTTACGTCCTCTGTAATAGAAAGAAACGGGATATCATGTTTGCGAGGAGAGGACCTGCCGGGGAGCTTAGTTTTTCTGCGGGTTCACCGGTCATTCTGTTGTGTCCGAGAACCCACTAAGAGGCGTCCAAATCTTTGCCGCATACCCACGGGCGTATGGGATAGCAAGTCTACATCATCTGCATAGAGCAATTGCCTTATACTGTATGCCTCTGGTAGCTGTGGGCCACCACCCCCATGTTCTTGCATCCAAGTCTCCAACTTGTCAATGTAGAGACCAAAGAGCGTTGGAGATAACAGACATCCCTGTTTAACCCCTATGGTGCTAGCAACTCGCTGATCTGATGCAGCGTCTTCAAATGATAGATAGATAGATAGATAGATAGATAGATAGATAGATAGATAGATAGATAGATAGATAGATAGATAGATAGATAGATAGATAGATAGATAGATAGATAGATAGATAGATAGATAGATAGATAGATAGATAGATAGATAGATAGATAGATAGCAAAAAAAACCCTTCTTTTTCTCAAGCCTTCTCAATTTGTAGATCTATATGACCAAAGGCATGCTTAGTTAGACTTGTGTGAACCTTTCAAGCTAGGAAAGCTTTCAAGTACAAAAGACGGTCAATAAAAGACCAGTAGCAAAAATTTAACTACATGAGATAGACAAAGAGACACTTAGTTACATGGCATACCAACAAAAGGCAACCTACTCAATTTTTATTTCTTTTGCTTTGTAGCTAGAATTCTATGTTCTGCATAAATTTATAGAAAGGTCCAGGGATTATTACTGCTTGGATGTTGTGTCCACATAAAAATCTATTTTTTGATTATTTTAAAACTGTAATGAAATGTTATAACATCACATTGAATTGTTGTACTTAGGCAACGAGAGGTTGTGTAATTTAAGATTATTAATGATTTAGCAAAAAACTGGATGTAAAGCAGGATGGAAATAGATTGTTGTAACATTTCTTGCAAAACATTAGTGTAAGGTATACGATTCCTATATTTATATGTAATTTTATATATTTGGAAGATCAATTGATTTGGTTTATTTTGATACCTTACTGTTTCCTCCAAGGGTAGAAGAACAAAAATATAGGTTCATGTCCTAGCTAGAGTTTATTGCGTTGACATAGATCCTTTGACACATCAGTCCTTCAAACTAACCATGAGAACTGGAGACCAGGCAGGATTATGTAGTACAAGCTTGCGTTCAGCGAGGGGCTCTAGGTGAGAGCAACTCTAGCCTTAGAAAGGTTGAAATAGTTACTCTATAAGGCAAACATAAATAGGCAAACATAAATATCCTAGGAAAGTATGCTTGAGACTAGCAATGTTGAGAGCATCAATTTTGTTAAAGCAAGACCAAATTGCATGGTAAACACTTTTGCAACCTGATGAGAAAAACTTGCATGGTAAACACCTCTGCAACCTGATGAGAAAAACTTTCTGTCATTCTTGCCTATATTGTACCTGCTGCATGGCTGAGAGGTTGCAATGCAATCTCTGCATTTCGCACATCTGCAATCTCTGCATTTTGCAATGCAATCTCTGGAATTCTGCTCCTGCATTGTAAATATGTGCAAGCTTGTCTTAAAGTAAAATCCTACAACATCTAGGTACACTCAACTTCGGTTTTGCACATGGATGTGGATACAACACATCTCATGTAATGGAGAAACAAAATATGTTGTTCTGTAATTACTTCAGATTATCATGCATATGAAAGTTAGATAATGGAACATCAATTTGGCATTTCTGATCATACTATAATGTGCAGGTACATAATTTTTGAACCATGGAAGATAGATTTTGCATTTCTGATCATATCACAATGGTGCAGGTACCATTGAGTGACTAAATTTAAAAAGAGATGATACAAAGTGCATGGCAAAACAACTAAAACATCATTGACATCATGTAGAAAATCAAGCAGAATTACCAGCACATCTGCAAAAAATAAGGATGGGTGCACAGAGATATAGCGCCAGCTGGACAAAAGTCTAAAAGATACCAGCTAACTGTAAAGAGCTTATATCGCAACATTCAACCTCCTCAATGAATATGAAATAAGAGAATCTAGATTATTTGTAAGTATGGACTGGAAGAAAAATAAGCAAAAAGAACCTGCACTAAATAGCATGATAAGTGTCTATACTCTTGGTTTTTTGTGATTTACAGGCAAAAGTTTAAGATGAAGCTACTTGGAAACATTAGCCATCTTTCTGTTGCAACAGAGATCGTTGAAGTTGCACTATCTTTCTATATTTTGGAGTGCTGAAAGGCACGAAAAAGATATATTCTGCAATTAAGAAGCTAGCATGTAGCCTGCACTTTAGTCTTCACAATTTCAGATATTATACTACAGTGCAATTTGAGAATCTAAGAAGTTCATTATTGAGAGAAGTGTGATACAAAATGCTAGAAAGGAAACATAAGAGTATCATACCAGAAACACTTGTAACTTGCATGTACGATTTGGGAAACTTACGCAATAATTTGCCAGAAACAGAATATGAATTAGTCACATGAAATGTAGAATTTTTCTAAACGAATTTTTGTCATAATAAGTATCCACAGCGAGGTTCTAGCAGTTGACCCACAAATAAATAACCATCTTTGTCCACATTTCAGTGTGCAACCAACCATCTTTATACACTGTTGCAAAATTGAAGTTGGCCAGGACATAAGGCATAGCATGAGAGCAAAGGATATGTCAACTCTGGAACTTAGGAATGATGAAAAGAAGCTGTCTATTTTGGGACCCAACCACCCTATAGAAGCTCATGAACATTACACCATATGTATTTACTTTTATGCAGTACCGTTTTGCTGTGATGTAAAGCAGGCCAAAACTACAGTCTCTACTATTGCTTGCCAAAGAAGAAGGAAGATACCATGATTTCCATAAGAAGTGATGATCACATGTTGTTGTGGGGCTGTGATTAATTCCACAAAGCCACAGATAGCCACGTCTACTGGATGGTTTGACAGTGGCATAAGCTGTAACAAATCCATTGTTATTTCTAATGGAAATGCTAGTGTTACAGTTTAGATGACTAATGAAAATGCTAGTCTACTTATTAAGGAACTTGCACGAACAAATCCTTAAAATGCATTTAGGTAGTTGCGTCTTCATTTCAGCACTTGATATGTTCAGTAGCTAGATAGGAGAATTTGAAGTCTCATGTGGCATGAAAGTCATCATGCCCTGTTCATGGTTTCTAGTTCCAGCCTTTTACTTTACGCCTCAACACCATACACTTTGTTGCATATTATTTCGCAACACAAGTGATCCAGTGGAGTTGAAAAAGAAAACGAATAGGGCCTAAAGTCCACTGCATCAAGCTAGTGCAGACTTATCTATAGAGAACGCCATTGCCCACCAGAAAATGAAGAACATTGTCTCATCCCCGCTCCACCTGGGTACAAGAATCCATTTTATTGGCCTAAGAGCAGGGATGTTGCTTGGTTTGCAAATGTGCCTCATAAAGAGCTTACTGTAGAAAAAGCTATTCAGAACTGGATACAATATGAGGGGGACAAATTCATTTTCCCAGGGGGAGTCTTTTAATTTAGACAATTTCTGATTTTCTCTTGTCAATATTCTAACTCCTAAGTAGCTGCCATGCATTGGTTTCTCTAGATGGCAAGCTGGGGTGCCTATCTATTGAAGAGGAATATCTTGACAATGTCATTTGCTCCTAGAGACACACATGAAGGTCAGGTACAGTTTGCTGCTTGGCGTCCCTGCCATGAGCAGTTTGTAGCAAGCACCACTCGTGCTATCCAAAGTACAATGCGACTACCACAAAACCCGATCCAACAGACTACCATAATGAAATTTGGATCTTCCCTATGAAGGTTTTACATTAAAGAGGTTCAAAATAGGCCACATATGCCCTCCAATGGATCACCAAATCTGGGCCTTGTGTTTCACTGCCTTGGATAGAAGAGAAAAGAAGGCATAGACAGATGAGAAATAGAAGAGAGAATATATTATTACAAGTTCTACATTCTCCCAACGAAATAAGATATGGTAGGTCACTTGATGTCCAAGATATTTAAACACTCAATATCAAAGTCTTGCCATTGCTATCATAATATCCGACAAGTTTCTTCTTGTTCGCAATAGAGTTATCCGAGCTAGACCAACCTTAGCAGGTTCCAGAATAAGTTGCAAAATAATATTTTAAAATTGTAGAGACAAATGGGCAACACTACAAAGTGTAGCAACTTCTTTAATAGCTTCCAATTTTTCCAGCTAAAATCATTTCAACCTACCAGATTTATAGATAGCTCTGCCATTCACTGTTGCCTGCTATGACAATTTGATGTCAACAACTGAAAGAAAAATTGCCAATTTGGAACCACATCAAGTCCACATCCAACAATCAGGTTCTCCTATTGCAAACAATATGCAAGAGTTTTGGCAGCACGTCCTTTTCCATCGAATTATGTAAATTAGTGCCTAAACACTAATTTGTACTCCACACCCTAAATTCACACCTAGAAAGAACCATGCATGCAGACTCCACAAAAGACCATGAGGAATCTGTCATTGTATATGGCTGGAACATGCCTACCCAAGTCCCCCCTATGCACTATGATAGCCGCGAAGTTGAAGTTGTAGATAGCTACAAGTATCTTGGTGTAGAATTCTGTAAGAACACACTTTGGGAACGGTGTATTACCAAGCGGGTGGCTGCTGGATGGAGAGCACTCTATGCAATGCAAAACAATTGTTTTCGCGCAGAAATTCATGATTGGCCACGGAAAGCCCACTTGTTTCGGGCTTTGGTAGAGCCTGTTTTACTGTATGGTTCTAAAGTGTGGGGGCCTGCCATTAGTGCTAGTGCTTGGGAGAGCTTGGAGCGGGTGCAAAAGTCCTTTCTCACTTCTGACCTCGGAGTTAAAAAAAACAACGGTGCCCTATGCTACTCTTTTACAAGAGACAGGTTTTTGGCCTCTTCAACATTCTGCTATGAAGCGCCATCTCCACTATATCTGCAAGGTGCACCACATGGATGATGTTAGGTATCCTGTTCTTGCACTTGCCATGGTTGAATCTCCTCAGCGTTTGAAACGATGTTGGGAAGAGCATTGCACTACATGGTTTGCCCGTTGGGCTGTGCAACCAGAGGCGCACGATGCTTTGCCGATTCGATCCCGAGCTTTGCAACAATATATCAATGGTCGTTTTTCTCAAAAGATATGGGACGCAGTTATACTTTGGCCCAAGTGAAAACTGGTCATTATCATGCACACATAAATTCCACCTTGACACCAGGGCCCCAAGCTTATTTGCTTGCTTCATTGTCCAGGAACAAGCTTGTAGCTATTGCATCAATTCGCATGGGGTCCCACAGGCTACAGATTGAGACAGGTAGATGGGAGCGGCCGCAATTGCCGCGAGAAGCGATACTATGTGCCTGTTGCTAGTTACAGGTTATTGAAGATGAAAGCCATACTCTTATGACTTGCCTTGCTTTTGAGATAGTCCGAAATCATTTTTTGATCTTAGCATTCCATTCCACGCTTCCACAACTTCTCAGAGCACCATCTGTGCATGACTTGGCATTATACATACTTGAGGTTCTAGATAAACATCTGCAATTACTGAGCCCTCAGTAGTCATTATCTCCGTTTGTCTAGTATCATCATTACTGCAAAGGTTTTTCCCTTGAAAACCTTTCGAGGCAGGGGTTTTTTAATCCTAGTAGTAATGATTGTACTAGCCCATTGTATGGGTCCCATGACCTATTTGTCTCCGTGGACGTTAAAAAAACTATTCTATTCTATTCTATTCTATTCTATTCTATTCTATTCTATTCTATTCTATTCTATTCTATTCTATTCTATTCGGGTAGAAGCATGAAAGGGTGGGCAAAAAAAGGGACACTTTTATACATTTACATTTGGCAAAATGTAAAAAAATTCCCCTTGAGGTCTCATTTATTAGGGGGTACCTAATTTTCAAACGGGTTGGGAAACTTTAATGCACTAATTTTCAAAAATTAAAAAAAAAAAAAAAAGACCTCCTTCCTCGATTCTTTGATCCCGCCCATTCCCAACCCTGCTGCTCCCGCCATAGCCAGACCTTTGCAAGGTCGATCATGGACCCTAAGCCCCGATACTCTCCCATTATCACCTAGACCCGTAGCTTAGGGTTTAGGCTCTGAGGAGGCTGTGATTTTGTGCATTCATTAGTGATTGATCAAGCCCTATTAGTAGCAGCAAGAAGCAATGAAGCAGCAAGGTCGGATCAGTCCCAGGAAGTCGCCAAGAACCAAGGGTTTGAAGCCCATGGCAACCCCAGAGCCTAAGCCATCGAGCAGCAGCAGGAAACTAAAGACAACTCCTGGAAAATCTTCATTGCAGCCAGAGTTGCTCAAGGTTAGCATTAGACAGCTTAGGACCTACAATTTTGATTCGGTTTTTCCAGGTCTGTTGCAAGTGGTTCATGATGTTTGGGGCTCTGAACCACCAGCTGTTAGGGGTTACCAAGATGCCAGGATCCAAGGGGTTTGGATGGCAGATTTTCTTAAGAAATATGAGCATGTATTCGGCAAGACAGAGATCAATAACCATCACATTCCATTGTACTTTGCAAGGGCCTTTGCACTTCATTACAAAGGCATACAAATTGGATGGAATGAGGTAAAGGAGAATGCTATTCGCTAAAAAGAGCAAAAAGGAGTCCGATGTTACACATGCGGTGACCCTAAAATCGCCCAATGTAAAATATGCAAGGTAAATACGCGCCACGTGTCGATTTAGTACGAGATGGATGGGTTGAAGAAATTGGTTGAGAGTAGACTTGTGGATGCTACTATCTTGATTAGGTTGAAGGACAAGAGGAAGCTACTTGAATCCGAGATTTGCAGGCTAGAGAGTGAGAGAAGCACATTAAGTAGGGTTGTCCAAAAATCTGATGCACAGATAAACACTCAGCTTGCCAAAATTCTGACACTAAAGGCAGCAGGGCAGCCAATAGATTTGCAAATGGCATTGGCAAGTCACTTTGAAGAGGAAAAATCAAGTTTTATGGAGGAGATGAAAAATTTAACAAAGCCAATCGAAGACATGACTTCTGAGTTGCAGACATTAGCCACTGCCATCCATGAAATCAGCAAGGATTTGGAGATGAATGAAATTAGTGAGAGTAGGATAAAGGACATGATGTTACATCTTGAAACATCAGATGTAATTACCTTGCATCAGTCAAATTTCTTTTGCAGCAGATAGTAAGGCATCAAATCCTCGTGTGAACAACACATGCTGCTCTTGCAATGCATGCCTTGACAGTAGTATTTTGGTGTTGCCATCATGTGGACATCCCTACTGCCTTCTTTGTCTCTCATACCGTGTCTCTACTTCGAACCAGTGTGTTTTTCATTGCCTTTGGCCTCAAGAACTTCGTGCAAATATGGGAATTTCTACTCAAGGTAATTCTGTTCACTTGATTTCATTTTACAGTGTAGGAATACTTTTTGATATGCAAGTGCTTATTTTTAGATATGTATTTGTTTGGTAGAGTACTGAATCGACATTTACCTTCTACATAGACTTAAGTTTTGTTGTTCTGGAGAATGAATATAGTTCAAGGTGAAATACCCAACAAGCATGGAGACAATTGCCAATGCAACTGTGCTTGCACTGCTTATCTGGACGAGAGGAGAAACATTCTGTGTACTGCCAAGGATAAGAAGGACAGATTCAATCCAGGAATGGCCCATAAGTGCAAATGCCCATACTGCCTGTTCATAGTTGCCAACAAGGGCATGGGAAGAAAGGACCATTCAAAAAGTGAGCCAAAGAAAAGGAGGTACTCGGGTGAACACTGATTTCTGCCCATCCAGAGTTGATTTAACTGTTTCAGACTACCAGATACTTTTAAAGCTATAACTATTTTTATGCTTTTGGTTAGTTTTATCTTATCAGGGTTTACGACCTACCCTTTCCTAAAGGTCTTTGTTCTAAAAAAGCTCTACTCTTGGAGCTTTTCGATCTTTGTACTTTAACATATACTCTTAATACATACTTATGCCTTCAATTAAAAAAAAAAGAATGTAGTTCAAGGTGCTTGGATTTGGATCTGTACATTCTTTCTGTCATTTACATTTCTTTCATGTACATGCTTTCTTGCTTCACTTAAATTTCTGTCATGTACATGCTTTCTTGCATAACTTACAGACCTGTCTCATGTAGATGCTTTCTTGCATGACTTACATTTATTGACACTTTACATTCTTGATTCCTTGTTTGTTAGTTTTGATTACATTTACTTTTTGTTTTGCAGAAACAGGGAGCATCAAGAAACCTGAACCTGCTGTACCAGGTAATGTAAACATGTAGATGATTTGTAAACATGTAGAATTTTTTCAGATCTGAGTCTAGCTAACTAGCCATTGTCATATGCAGGTGTGAAGCCATTCCTTGAAGGAAGAACCTTGCTACCTGAATTCTCGGATGTTTTGAACCTAAACCAACCAAGGATGATGCCATGTCCCGGGACTCCTTCTACATCAGCATCACCTATTAAGGCATTCTCTCCGCATTTCGGGAAAGACAGAATCGGGGAAAGTTTGTGGAGATGGCAATGCCCAGAATCAGTAAGTTCAAATTTAATTGAGTTGATATAAGCTTCAATATTATTTCAGGTTGCTAATTTGTAAGATGTGTGATTGAGGTGGAATTAGTCTTCAAGAAAAGATCCCAAATTTGGATGCCGAGTTGGCTTCCTTGACTCAGCAACAGGTTCCTATCAAAGGTGAGCAGACACTTTTATTTTTGTATGGTGTCATCATTAATTTAGCTTATATTTGTCCATTCATACAGCTGAAGTAGGTGGCGAGAATATTGACCAAAAAATCCCTACTGCCACAGAAGAAGTACCAGCCATTGTTGAGGTTTCTACAATAGGTGCGCCATTTAATGAATGTTCTTTTAACTTGTTTTCTGATAGTATAGGTATTTAGCTACTTAATTCTTTAGTTGTGTTTGTCTTACACTACCTATTCGAGCACTTCATATGTACTTGCTGGTCTTGAAGCTCAATATGTTTTCCATTTGCTGCCCGAAAAAAATGGCAGCAGACTTGCTTAGCTAGTTTTGGTTTTTAAAGCTCATCAAACAGTAACATTTGTTCATGAGGTGCATATTCTCTAACTGGTTATGGCAGATGAAGATAAGAAAGCACCAGCAGCTATAGAAATGATTATCGTGAAGGAGGAGGATGCTCCCCCAAATAACAAGCGGAAAACTCGAGCCATAAAGGATGCACCAGCTAAGAGTGCAGCTAAGAAAAGGTATGCACTTCATCTTAACTCACACCATTTCTTCCACTCACACCATTTCTTGTAGGCAAAAATCTGTTGAAGACACAAAATCTCTTGAAGATTCTAAATCCGGTGAAGAATCTGATGCTGATGCAAGGTAATATTATGAAACATTTGTTTTTATGCACCTGCATGACTTCAATTTGATCCTTGTAGGAGCATGCGTGAGAAACTGTGTTCTTACACGCCTTTCGTGCCTTTCAAGGGTAGCCCCCCTGATCCTCCCATGAAGGTGGTCGATATTGACCTTGAAGAACTCTGTGCACCCAGATCAAGAATGACAAGCCGCCTTATTGAACTGTATGGCAGGTATGCACAAGGTGTTGTAGATGTAATTCTGATTTCATCTCCTATTCTTTGTGTATTTATAATGAAGTATAATTATGACCTTATCTTCTTGTAGGTACCTGCATCATAATTTGCCATCGGAGTGGAAGAACAAGATTTTCTTTTATCCATCTTTTAACTTTCACTTGTTCAAGGAAGCTACAGCAAGTAAGAAAAAAACCGAGGCCTCATAAAACATTGTAGATATCGTGAAACAGGGAATGAAAGGGCTGGTTATGTCAAAATGCCAGTATGTTCTTCTACCCGTGCTTGAGAATGAGCACTTTGTGTTGGCTATATTTGCCTTTGCAGAAGGGAATCCTATAGTTCTTCGTGCACCATCGATTCATATATTGAATAGTCTGAAAGCTTTTGCGACAAGTGAGAAGGCAAGCAGAAATAATGTGAAGGGGCTTGAACATCTTGAAGTACCTCAACAGCCCGATCTGTCGAATTGCGGCTTGTATGTGATGGCCTGCATGCACAAATTTGTGAACGCAGTTGTCGGAAATAAGGAGTTGAAGGTAAGTATCCAATTCTCTTGCAAGCTTTTAGTTTACACCATTTTTACAATTCTGTTTGCTTTAATGCACTATGCACAGGTTACAACAGGCTGGTTTTCACACGATTATGCGCTAGGTCGGCGAGCATGTCTCCAAGAAGCCCTGCTTAAACAGTGTGAAGATGGAGAAGCCATTGATGTGTCGATTGGTAGATGAATCTAACCATTTGTTTATGAGTTTTGTGGATGAACAGGCTGTTTTCAGATTTGATCAACACTTGGTTTATGCTCTGATATCATAAACCTGTATAAAATTTGGATACTGGTAATACCTTCGAACTGCCTAATGAAATCACTCTGCATAAAAATCAGACTTTGTTTTGACCTAGTTGCCTTCAAAATTTCGGATGTACTTGGCCAGAGTGCCTCAACCAATTAATTTTGAAAAAATGACATAAGTTGTGCCATATGACATTATTCTAAAGCATGTATCTGGTTTCTGCCAGTGTCAATCTATCCCAAGTGTTTTGTATGTCTTTCATTTCTCCTGTTCTTAAATTATCCTCATAAAAGTTCTACCACTT
The DNA here is from genome assembly GCA_021234155.1 of Isoetes taiwanensis. Lineage (NCBI taxonomy): Eukaryota > Viridiplantae > Streptophyta > Lycopodiopsida > Isoetales > Isoetaceae > Isoetes > Isoetes taiwanensis. The sequence continues at coordinate 19,979,673 of JAJEKV010000017.1, read as the reverse complement.
ATTGACAACTTAAGCTCATATTAGATGAGTGCTTCAAGATGATGAATGTGAGGTCATGATCTTACATGACTTGATCATTTGAGATGGGTTGGATGAGTGCTCTAAGATGATGAATGTGAGGTCATGATCTTACATGACTTGATCATTTGAGATGGGTTTGATGATAGTGTATGCTTGATACATCCCATTTCTTTTCCGACTCACTAAGTCCCCAACACTTGACTTACAGAGTGCGGTGACTCGGACTCGGACTATGTACCTTCACATTCTTCTGCGGCAACCTCTCGCACTCGGACTCCAACTTTTCATGGGGTCCATGACGAGGAGGTGAAGGTACAAATTGACTTGATGGATACACTTTCATCCCCCTCGAAATGTTAGTGCAAGGTATTTCAGTTTTTTTGATAAGTGCACACTTTTTTGCTTTCATTGTGACTTCATGATACTGAGCCCATGGGATTGAGATGGACAAGTGCATTGACAATTTTGTAATCTCTGACCATGTACATGAGATATAGTTGTAAATTTTGACATGTACATGAGATACAGTTGTAAATTTTGAAGTCTGACCATGTCAATATTTTGACATTGTGAACATGTACACTATTTTGACATTGTAACCACCTCTAAATAAATATATAATATCTCTATCTCCTTCTTATTGTCAGACACTTCATAGAACTATCATGCCTAGCATCCAAAGCATAAATTCTGCCTGTTGTATTGTCAGAGGACAAATAGGAGGAGATGTTAATAAGTTGTATAAGTGGTCAAGATGTCAAACATTGCACAAAAGTACTAGCACTTTGTGCACAAGTGTTAAATAATTCTGCTATAAGTGGTGAGGACAAGATGTCAACACTTGTGCACAAGGTGTTAACACTTTGTGCACAAGTGTTAAATAACTTGTATAAGTGGCAAGGGAAAAAAAACTCGTGTCCCCTTTTTTTATTTTTACAAGGTCAATAATGTCTTGCCAAGGTTCAAGACCTTTGTGCAACTTGTGTCAAGATGTCAAACCTTGCACTTGTTGTCAAGATGTCAAACCTTGCACAAGTGTCCCCCATATAAGTCCCCCATTCTAAAGGATACAATATAAGTGTCCCCCATTGTTTTAAAAGAGGCATACTGAGCTATGTCAGTATAAGTTGTACTGTAAGCACAGATCAAACAAGCAAATTCAAAACCACAACACTAGGCACTTCCAAAATGGCTCTTACCATATATACACTCACGAAATACACTCCTAAGGTAGCCATTAACCTTGAGTTTTCAAGTACAAGTACAAGTGTCTCAAGTACATGTACAAGTGTCTTGAACCTACCTGCTGCCAATGTATTCACTTTAATATTGAAAACAAGTGATCAGAATTGTTCTGCTGGCCAAACACATGACAATAATTATGTAGCCTGATGTACAAAAAGGTAAACTTGATACAAGAACAGAAATTCACAGTACATCTACAATCTCAGGCAGATTTCCTAATAGCATCTCGTGCCAATACTGAGACAGTTCATATGCATAAGCAGCACCTTTTATCTTGTGCTTGACTGGCTCCAATGCGAAGCGAACCCCTATTACAGACTCGGGAGGGACAAAAACCTTCTTCTCTTTTAGTAACCTGTACTTCTGATGGCAGCTAGGGATCAGCTCGAAGTAGTTGCCTGTAATAACCTCATCACCTCTGAAAAATAAGTTTCCATAGTCATCCATGGTATCTACCTCGAGTACATGTTTTACTTCGGTGCATTGAAGGATATAATAAGGGACCCCCTCATGATTGTCTGGAGCTGTGAAGCATCCAAAATAATCACCAACCTGCAGCGTCTCGTCAATATTATCCTCGTCATTTGCCCATAAATCCTCAGCCTCATCAACATCTCCAGGATTGATCTTACTAATTGGCTCTAGTTTTCGCAACTCCCACCTACCACAATGGTCAGCATTCTCACAAGCAGGCCAATTAAAATTGATGCATGCTTTGCAAAAACATGAAAGAGGTCTGCACAATAATTTTGTAGCATCGTTTGAGTCTATTGAAGACACACAATGAAGTGATTGCACGCCTTTTACTGGAATTACATCATGTGCTTGGGACCGATCAATGTCGGGCCACCTCCCGAATACCCTCTCCACATCTGATTTTTTTCTCCCTCAATACTTGACACGCATTCTTTGCATCTTTTACTATCTTCCCATCCTTTTTCCTTTGTTACGCTTCAAGCCACAATTTAGAGATTGCCCCTTCCCCATCGTGGTGTTCCCTTCCCATGTCCTGAACCAAAGAAATTCCACTGCATTCTTATCTTATATTGAACATGGTATCTTGTCACATGATAGAATGCTCTTCTAGATTTAAACTGGGCTGCACAACCATCGGACCAAACCAAATGGTATTTCAAATGGTCACCACCATTCTCTTGCAACCATTTGAGGTGCATCTTGAATGCATCTTGTATGGTGGGTATCATGAGTTTTGTCGTCGAAATAAATGAGTGCACACATTTTCTCAATCGCCATTTACCTTGAACATGGTGATATGAACCCGAATACTAATTTGTTCATTGTACCAATGCTGAGCTTGAATCTCGTTGAATGGCTTCAAAGTATAATTTTCAGAAAAATCAACAACTGATAGCACTGAATCGTCGCGAAGTGTTCCAATGTGCCACAAAATTGTGATATATAAACTTAGACATATGGTCGAACATGCTGTCCAACATCTCCTTTGCACTGCCCTTCTTGTCAACTAACTTCAGCCTTCGGGAAGTTCCCTTCTTTGAAGGTTCATTAACATAGTTATAGACTTGCCAATCGACCAATCCTCGATGCTTCCATCCTTCTCTACGGGACACAACTCAATTAATCTTGTTTCCCACAACCGTCACATTTTGTTTCCATGCAGGCTAGCTTGTGCCACTCCTCATCGGCCGCCCTCGGGCATACCATGGCTCTCCAAAGCGTGCCCACATTATCATAATTCTGCTTCTTAGCTTGGCAAATCCCGGCATTAACTTCTGAAGCACACACATTGCAATTGCAAGTACAATTCTCGTGGAATTTTGACCTCATCATATTGAAAGCCTTCTTATATAAATCTGCCTGCTCATGCTTCACACAACAGCAGGTATTCCTCTCCTTTAGCTTTCGTATGCAAGGAGGTTTTAAGTATTCGAATTTCCTGATGCCAATTTTGACTTTTGGATGCTGATCAACAAAGATTTGGTATAATTCAGCCTGCAAAAGTACACTGTCAGAATCTTGCAAAATATTAGAATGTACATTCTATATGTTTTTAATGTATCTTCCACATTCTTACATCTAAGTACTTTCTTCCTCAAAACCCCACATCCTTACATAATAGCTACTCTATGAAAAGCATTCACATATTTTCTTGACATCTACTACATTCCTACAGTAGCTTCCTTCAGTTTTATTTTCTTACATCTATAGCACATCTCTACAGTTAGCTTCAAGTATACCTTCATGTTGGATTTAATGTAAAGCATGTCAATATAACTTCTACAAGAAAAACTGAATAACATTTCTTGATGCATGATGTGGAACATGCTTGTACAGAAAAGACTACTGTCACCTGCAAAAAATGTAGAAAACATCTACATGACTACATACATTCCTAGCTAAAGTACATTTGATGTTCAGATCGAAAATTCAAAAAACTATGTGACTCCTCCATGACCCTAAAATACTAGCATGTACCTGTGTAATGTCGATATACTGAATTGGTTCAGTCCTCTTCTTCATAACATCTCTTACCTTTGGTGATACTTTTGTATTATCTAACCAGAACTGAACAACTCTGTCCTTCATAGCCTGATCTATGGCATTTTTTCTTGGCTTTCGTCCTGCTAATGCCCACAGATTTGCTCCACACAGTGACATTTTTTTCCTCCTTTCTGCTGCTAGCTTCATATTTCTAGGATGCAATTTGAGGATTTTGGCTGCCAGTGTGGTCTGCTGTAATACTCCTTCCTTTCCAACTACCATGGAAAGAACACTGTGTTTGGCAGCAAGCTTGTCATTGCTATTAGCACGTTTCACTTCTTGGAGGCCATCCTTAAGGTTTTCAAATAAATCTCTTTTCACAATAGCCTCTTTAGGCCTTCCAACAACAGGGCCAAATAAAAAGTCCAATCTACTATCCTGGAGCAATTTTCCAGCAAAAGTTTTTTTCTGTTTTGGATTCAATCTAGAAACTTGATTTAGTATGTGATTCACAGAATCATTCACCCTTCTTCTAATCTGTTTTGTCCCATATCCGGCCTCTCTCTTGCATCTTTTTGATGAAGATTGGTTGTCCCCAGAAGAAATGCATGTAGAGTCCTCCTCAATAGCAAAATTCGAATCTGATGGTAAGTCCTCCTCAAGAACAAGATCCGAATCTGTTGTTGCTGGTGAATTTGATTCTTCCATAGCTTCATACATTCCAAGATCGATCAAACAGACATAGAAATGGGGATCCTATTCTTGGTTCCAATGAGAAAGGGGTTTCAATCCGGTAGCTTCAATCCTATGGAGGGAGTTCAAAACTCAAAACGTGCCCCTAAATTCGTGGGTTGCCAAAAATAATTGCAAAGAATCTCACGTGGACCAAAAGCATTAATGATAGGCAGCCCATGTAAAATTCAAATTTTACCTTAAATTCACTTTAAGCTAGTGTATTTTTTTACATCAATTTCCAAGAAATACAAGACACCCTTTCATGCGCATACCCATTCCTAGAAGAAGGTGCTTTACCTCTACAACTAGATGAACTAACGTTATTAATGAAGTACTTCTAGAATCTTATAAATGCCTGCCATATTGCCACAACCTTTTAAAACATAACAAATCTGTAACATTGGGAGAAATACCTTCAAATTGCGTCTGTTAGCAGAACTGATAACTTCTCTAATTGGAAGCTTGCCAAAGAGCTTTTGTGCACGTTATCTTTCAGTAATTTTGAAAATGATTGAAAACACTGGTTTGGCAGATTATAAATGGATCTTATGAGTGCTTTATTGACAGGGATCTGCAAGAGCTTATTTTTATGGAGTAGCCAACATGCTTTGCTCTGGAAATTGTTGGATAAACTAATGTGGATAATGCAATGAAGCTTCAAGGGTCTTCAAAGATAAATTATGTTTCATATAACCAATTGGTAATAACAGATTTTCTACTGTATAACTTGTAACCTCCTTATAGCTTGCATTATTTGCAATCTATAAATAGTGTTTAAAGCGCCAAATATGTTGCGCTGAGAATATACAGAAATAGCCTATGTAATTAGAGAGCATCTGTTGGTGCAAAATTTGCATGCCGAACATACCAACTTGCTAAGTTGCGGCACAACCTTGATGTCTAGCAGCCACAATCATTAAAACAGTTCTATGACCTCTTATTAGAGTTTTTGTAATTATCTCTATTGATTAGTAATCGAGAGCACCAAGCAATCTAGTGTTGGCCATTGGGCACAAGAGCAAAACACAAATAAAGCAAAGATCGGCTAATAAATCAAAGATGGAAGGCAACGTTAACCTATATCTCTGCACCAATTTCATTTTCCTGCCATTGGGATAGTCAATTCAATCTTCTAATTGTCTTTCATTTCACACTAACACTGCATCAACTGACTTGAAGGCATCACCTTGATACATCCATGCAAACCACTAGTCCTCTGGCCCTGATGTTGGTTGTAAGATTTTGCAATCAGATCTACTAGAATTTTAATTTTTTTTTTTTTTTGGAGGTAAGGTGGTTTTTATATTCATACTTATAACTTACATAATCATAAAGTATACTATCAGTAGTATACTATTAAGCATAGTGTCATATACACATTCCTTATGATAGGAAATGTGAACAAAAGTAGATACAAGCCTGTTACATAGTTCATCTTGCAAAATCAAGTACTCAGACTTATGAGTAGCTCAAAATCTGTTTACTTTGCTCCTACTGTGCATCAATCAAGTCTTGCATGGTCAGATCCAATACTCTATTCCTGCCAAACATATTCAGTAACATGTCGAGCTTAGCCACCGGGTAATTTGTGAAGTCCAGAAGCAAAAGGACATGGGCTTCCCTTTTTTGCTGCCATTTATGATATAGATTCATGAAAAAAGGCCGCAGATTATTGTGACTCCAGGCTTTAGATGTTTTGAGAATCTTGTTTAATGCAGATGCATGGATCATTTCCTGTTTTAGCTGTGTGAAAATGTCTTCTTCTTCAATCCTTGGAAGATTCGAGTCCTAATGTTAGGATTTTTGTCTTGAATAGCAACTCTGTTTCTATGTTTCCAAACTGCCCAACAGCCAAGTGATCTTGTTGTGCTCAATATTCTATTATCCGTAAGAATTCTATGAGGCCACCTTCACCAATTGTTCCTTTATTAATCAGAGTAGCCCAGTTCCAGAATTCTGTAATAGCCCTGCATTGGAAGACATGGTTGGAAGTTTCTGCCTCGCCACACCCCATAGGACACATCTTGAGATAGAGGGATCAAATTTAGATCTTTTCCAATTAGTCATTAATCCTTTGGTGGATGATAAGCCAGCTGAAAGTTTTTATCTTGTTGGCAGTGTAACTTTTCCACCCTTTTTTACATACTGCTGCTAAATCTGTCTCACTGCAGTTCCACAGAAAAGTAGCTCTTGAATCTTTATGGTTAATTAGGGCCTTATATATTTCTTTCACTGAATATATCTCTTTACCTTTCAAACTCCATTGACTGCAACTACTGGCCAGTTCCTCAAAATGCTTGACTTTACCCATTACTGTATTATAAATCTTCCTGTCCAGATTTGATCCTTTAGTTACTTTGGCTATTTCAGTCCAAGATTTCCATCCATACACATCATCTTTAAGGTCACCAATCTGTCTAATGCCTGCCTGATGCCACTGCATGTATTTCTGAGGATGTTTACATGCCAAACACTCATTTACACTATCAAGCATAACTGGATGCCAAAAGAAATTCACCTCTTTGGATTTAACATCAATACTCTAAGGTCTATAGCAGGGGGAGGCTAAATTCCAGGCCTCAAACATTCGTCTAAGGATATTAGAAGTATTTGGGCAAGAGTAAATTGGAAATATGCAGAATCTGGTAATTGATGCTTCATGCTGTTACTTCCAACCGGGTAGGAATGTTGTACCCAATATCTGATCAGTTTTTGAGCTGGGGATGGTGAAATATTTTGAATGGCTCTCCATATCATTTTTGCTGCTAATGCTTGTGCTTGAACAAATAGATCCTTGCATCCCAGCCCCCCCTTCTTTTCTTGATTTGATCAGATCATCCCATGCTACTTTGTGTGTACCCTGCCAAATGAACTTCCTAAAAGCTGCTTCAATCTTAGCATATGAGGCTCTATCTCCTATAATTGCTGAGGAAAGGTAGACATGAGTGCTCCCAATTACTGCATTTGCTATCTGGATTCTGCCGGCCAGAGATAGTGAGGAGGAGTATGATCCAAGTTTCCTTTTAATTCTTGTCACAATTTACTCCCACAGTCCTTTAATTGAAGAATTTAAGGCCAGAGGAATTCCTAAAATTACTGTTGCAGCCTCCCTATTCAAGATTTTTATTCCTTGCAGAGATCTTTCTTGAGAATCCACAATTGAGGCACATTTGCTCCTATTCAAAGCCACACCTGATATTTTGCCAAACCTCTCCATGGCAGATAGGAATTTTAGAAGACTCTTCTCATCCTTCTTCAAAAAAAAAAAACAAAAGTATCATCAGCGTATTGCATAATGGAAAAGCTAGGTAATTGCAGACACTGGATATCCCCTTTTGCATGCATGTGCATCACCAATTTTGTCAACACTTCTGCCACAATCAAGAATAAGTAAGGGGCTAGAGGGCAGCCTTGCCTTACTCCTCTTCTACAAGGAAACTGATCCGAGGGTGATCCATTGATTATCAGAGCTGAAGTTGCTGTTGTGTTAAATCCAAACACTTTCTGATATACCATTTCAGAAAACTCAAGGTGGGCCATTGCTTTTTCCAAGAATTGCCAGCTGATTGTGTCATATGCTCTTCTAAAATCTAGTTTGAGGAGCATACAATCCTCTTTGGATAACTTGTTCCAATGTAACCCCTCAGCGGCTCCAATGTAGTTATCCAAAATGTTCCTTTGGGGAACAAAGGCTGACTGACAAGGGTTAATAACTTTGATTAAGCTCGGCTTCAGTCTATTTGCAAGGATCTTAGCTAACACCTTATAGGTGGTGTTAGTAAGGGAAATTGGCCTCCAATCCCCAATATTCACTGGGCAGCTCACTTTAGGTATGAGAGTGATTTGCCCAGCATTGACTGCTGGGTGTAAATATCTAGCTTGCCACGCTCCCTGGATGAAGGTAATAATGTCATCTTTCATGATCTTCCAGAATTCTAAATAAAACTCAGGCTGAAATCCATCTGGCCCTGGACTCTTATCATGTGCCATAGATTGAAATGTCTCTTTAATTTCCTTTTCCCTAGGTATTTCCAGTAAATCTTTATTCTCTATTTCTGGCCTTTTAGGAATTTCTGTAAAGAATTCATCAATCACCTTTCCATCCACCTCATACTTGGAGAACAGATTTTGTTGTTCCTTATGGAAGAAATCCTGTATATCTCTTTGTGTGTGGTTAGGGATTTCCCATTCTCATCAGCAACTTGTACAATTCCATTGTTCAGGATTCTATTTTTGGCAGTTCTGGAGAAAAAAAGCAGACCCTACATCATCCATTTCATTAATGTATTTGCATTTACTTCTAACTGCCAAACTCTTTGCCTCTGCTTCTTCTATTTTTTTTAACCTTAATCTCCAATTGTCTCCTGATTTCCCTCATGGCCTCATACACCTCCTATTTTTCTTTCTTTTTCTTTAGACTCCATTCTTTTCCCCATTCTTTGATCCAAGATTTAATCTTTTTCAGCTTTTGGACAAAGGAATTCATGATTCTGTGAGGGGGACCCTGGGGAGCTGATTATAGAATTCTATGAATTCCTCACAGAATTGTTTGTTATATAGCATCCCTGTGTTGAACTTAAATGAAGTATTTAAGCCCCACTTCTGTGAGGGTGCCATGTTTCCCAAGAATTGAGGGTAATGATCAAAAATAGAATTTCCCACATCACATGAGGTGATTAGATTGTCCCAATCCTGCAGGTCTTCATTGCACAAATAGAATCTATCAAGAAGGCAGTATGTCCTTTGGTCCCCTTTCCTTTTATTGCTCCAAGAATACTGATAAGAGGAAGAAGGGGGGATATAAATGAAGTTTGTCATCAGCTTGTCCCATGCCAATCTTTCCCCCTTGGACATATTCATTTGTTTCCCCAGTTTTGGATCCCAGACTGGGGTGTTGTTAAAGTCACCTGCCATGAGCCAGTTTTTAATGTGATGAGCTTGGATCCAGGTATCTATTTGCTTCCATTGTTCCTCTCTTTCAGCTGGATGTGTTGAAGCATATACATTAATTATTCCAATGATATTCTTTCCCTTTTCCAAGACTGCCACAGTTCATCTGCCACTGCTATGCTTATATCTCTCCACACAGTCAAATCCTTTCCATACCATACAGATCCCTCCTTTTGTTCCATCGGCTGGAGCCCATACAGAGTTCCCATTTGGTATGATCCACTTCCCCAATTTGATGATTCAAATTCAGGTAATCTATGCTCCTGTAACAAAATAATATCTGATTTCATAACCCTTAAAGCAATTAAAGCTCTTTTTCTTTTGGGAGGACCTTTGATTCCTCTCAGATTCCATGTTGTGATCCTCAATGGGCAAATAATTTCTTTCTGCCTTAAAATATGGACCGTGTCCTATAGTTTACTCACCTATATTGTAGATTATCTTGGAAACAAAAAATTCACCCCCAAAGCTTCTGCAAACCCAACTTCCAAAGCCCAAAATTCAATGTCGTTCGTGGATCACTTTCCATATGTAATTGCTCTTATAACCTTTCAACCTATTTCTGCTGCTATCTAGCCATCAAACTAATGTGAAAGCACAAAATAGTATGTCATCAGTTTCTAATAATAAAGTGGTTTAGGGAATGGATCCTGAATGTAATAATGAAATGATCATGACTCCAAGGCCGCAGTTGTAAAAGGCTATGTTAACAGTTTTAGTCCAGACTGCTGAATTGGCTATGTTATGTACATGTTTTCTCAACTTTATGATAACTTGTGTTTATAGTGATCTACAGCCTTTTTTGGTTTATTTTAAACTACCAAACTCATTTAGAATCCCTTCACAAATCCTGCACGTCTGCAAAATGCCATAAAGGCAAACTCAAGTACCTGAAAAATGTTGAATCTGCTTCCGTGGCCACTGCTTTTGCAAGGTAGGATTTCCCTGTCCCAAGTGGTCCATACAACAAAAAGGCCCTCCAAGGTTTGCTTTTCCCTGCATCAACTATAATGCTGGTAAGTTAGAACACCCATCAACGGAATTTTTTTGTCTTTTATAAAAGGACCGTGATCCCAATTGCAATTAATATGCATCAAGACTCACCTGTAAAAAGCTGGGGGAATTTCACAGGTAATATGACTGCCTCTTGTAAAGCTTCCTTTGCGATTTCCAGTCCAACAACTTCTGACCACCTAACGTTAGGCTTCTCTCGGATTATATCTGCACTGAGGCCAGACCTGAGTTTAGCTTGCTCAGAGTCTTTGTCTTTGACTTTGGCTTAGTTGCTACAGCTGCATCACCATTAGAAGTAGGGCCTGTAGTTCCCCCTTCCTCTAACACTGCCCTGATCTCCTCAGCCTGCCCACAGATACTCAGTGAATTTCTGTGTGATAGCCTCTTTAATCTTGGGATTCTTTTTATATTTGAGGTGGGTTTTGAAATATGCCAAGGCATTCATATACAGAGGGAATGCTTTTGCATAATTTCCAGCATTGTCTTCTTGCACATGCGATGCGGTGGAACTAGAATCCCTCCAAAGCTTAGGAATTGTCTGCACAACGATTCATAAAGCAAGCAAAGGAATATGTAGCTTCTGAAATAATAGCAATAAGCAATGCTGGGCTTTCAAACCTACTTTATCCTGTAATACAAATTAGATTTCCAGAATGCCGTAATGGCAACTCCAAACCCCGGGGATAACTCCCAACGCTATCCTGCCATGCTGGAATTTTCATGTTTTTCTTCCACCGTAGATTAAATCTAACGACTATGAGGCTTTCAACGTGGACAGAAGTCTTAGTTGGCGGCAACGTGGATAGCTTCAAATTGCTTTAAAGTGTCAACTTGTGTTTGTGCAAACGTGCGAAAAATAAATCTAAATACCAAAAATAAATCTTATTTGGTGCACAGGCCGGATACTCTGAAAAAAAAAATCAAGCTGTACCAACGGAGCCGCTTTCATGGGAGGCTCCGTATAAGAGCCTGTTCACATGCAGTGGAGGCGCCATCACCTTCGTATAAAAAGACTTACCCTTTTATTTAGACCATCACCTGCCATCGCCAATTAGCACAGGGCAAAACAGGCCCCTCTCCGACGATGGTTGCATGTGAATCCAGCCTAAGGGAAAGGCCCCTTGGGCCACTTTCTGGCCTGAAAATGCGGCTGACGCGCTTCTTTTTTGCTTCTTACGCTCATCTGAGCCAATAACCATTGATTTATCCATTGCGGTAAATGTCGGACGTGGACATGTTATAGCCAGCTTTAAATGGCAAAAAATTCGCTAAGTCCAAAAAAATGCCATGTAATTTTTCTTGGCGTGGCTATAACATGTCAAAGACACGGATATACCACGGATATGCCCGTGGCTATAATATGACAACGTCCGATATATAAGGCGCTCCTTGATTTATCTACAAACATCCAAAGCAACCATCTAATGGAGTTAAGATTTCGAGAAATTGGGTTGATAGCTTGTTACGTATTTTAATCTGATAAGGTTGGCAAATTATCTCTTACTATGATTTTGTGAATGGTTTGGCAAAACATAGGGGTTAGGGTTTTGTTAGAATTTTTTTTACCTTTGGGTAATTTTGCAAATTCGTGGCAGTCGAGTATGGTGGGCGGTGCAGCTAGGGCAGATGAGGCGATGCAGTTGCAGGAGATGAGGCGATGAGCCAGATGCAGGCGATGCAGGCAGAGGCTGTTGTTTCAGTTTTGTGGTTTTGTGAGGCCTTCTTGAATTGTATTTCAACTATAGGGCAAAGTCAGCGATGAGGCAGCTTCTGCCTCGCTTGGGTGGTCTGGAATTGTGGCTGATTTTTGCATAAAGATTGGCTTCCTGGGGTTTGGATACATACTCGATTTCTAGCTATAGCTACTCGGTTTCCAGCTATGGATATGGTTCCCAGGGATTATTGCTGGCGATGGGGCTCAGGATAGACATGACTCTACAAGATAAGCCAGGATCTTGTTCGGGTGGAGATAAGCCAGGACTGCCTCCTGTGTTGGAGTTCTTCCTCGACCATATTTGGAAACCTAGTTTGTTGAGCTTTGTTGTTCAAGCATGTACTTTCTGTTTGTGCTATGTCACATTCTCAGTAAATTCCACCTCTTGACTCTAAGTTCTTCTTATCTGTTCTTCACTCTCCTTTGTTCTTATGTGTCTTTTGTGATTGCAATAGTGTTCGTGCATTTTTTATGTGTATAGATTGAAGTATACCATGTATGTATATACGTATATAATAGTCGTATGGGATGCGCAAGCTTATACGTGGGCCTGATGTGGAAACTGCATAGCCCTTCATTTGGCTTATTCATAGAAATATGCTTGGATCCAATGATAAGAAAAAAACAATAAGGATAGTGCAATAAGGAGAATCTCTTTGTGTGCAGCTGTTAGCAGCCTGTCCTTTGGTATAAAGCAGTTTTTTATATTGTACACTTCCAGATCCGTAGACCCTTTAAGACCCATGTTAAAAGTCTCATAGTTTTTATCCCCATAGGCTTAGAGACCGTCATCCAGAACACCACAGTTTATGATTGGAAAGATGCGGCCAGTCTGCTGTCTGTCTAAGGAATCTTGTCTATCTGTTAGTGCTGCAGGATTTTGCATATTGGGTGGCACATTTGGTGGATCCTCCACTTTATTTCTACCTGCATGATTAATGCTGACTTGCTCATTTTGCTGTAGATGAGCAGATACTTGATGACTCGAACAGTTGAACTTTTCTTGCCATTCCATGAGGTTCCTCTTGAGTGATTTGTTACGATCACGAAGAAATGTTTGGAAGTCCAGTCAAGAGGCTATGAGCGGCGTTTAAGGAAATAACTGTAAGAAAACTACGAGAGTTGTGGGGGAAGTACATACATGCTCAGAAAGAAGTTGATCCTTCTCAGCTCCTAAGACAGTTCTTATCTGTTTATTACATGTTAGCCTTTAAGTTCGCAATTACGTTTTAATATCCCTTTTCGTCATGCTCAACAACATTTGGAAGTAAACTACTTAACACTAGAGTCGTCACATGATGTACCAGAAAAGGTGCATTTGCACTGTTTGCGTTAAAATTCACATAAAATCAGGGGTTTAATAATCAGTCAAACCCTTCTTATATGTTAATATATGGCAGTCATGTTGCATGGGAAAAATACCTAAAAATCTATTGGTCCCCATTCATGAGAGTTACACTTAGGTAAACCTAAGGGGGTCAAGTCTGTTTCGCTACATATTTAGATAAAGTAAAACTGTCTCAGTAAGACAATTTTTATGATTTTTTTCATTATTTTTGTATTTTTCTACACGAGTTAGAGAGTAAGACACAAAAAACTGCACCTCAATTCGATGTCTGAGAAGGGAGATAGGGTTGTTTGAACATGACAGGGTTAAAACTGCTACTTGTCTTCTGTGAACCAATACTGGTTTCCAGAAAGCTGTTCCCAAATCAAATCTCTAACTTTTGTAGGAAAATGAATTTTGACCCAAAATTTTGAAATATGTAGCATAATATAAGTATTAGACAACTTGCTTTATCTAAGAAAAATGTCCATTAGCCTTGATGATGAGGTTTTGATTTTCTTTTATTTTTTCAATTACAAGTGAATGATAACTTATGTCTATATAGGAGTAAAATGATTCAAAGTCATCCGCAAAAAAATCACATTATGAAAGGTTACCACGATATGGAATCACCCCAAAAACAAACACGTAAAAAAAGCATAGCATTTGTTTTCAAGAAATCAAGAAAGGTTCGTATTACCTGAGATCATTACCGGTCCACCTTCTTTTTAAAATTAAGAACTCCCTCATGTTAATCAATTTCAGTTTCAATTGCGGGATATAAGCACCTCATGAGCTACTCTATTCATTAAAAATAATCAATGCTCTTGATCTTGAGGTTTAGCATAAACTTTCTAGTGTTCATTCCAAGTTATCTGTTAGAGTACGCGTTCCATGGATTTCATAAACCTATGTATTGAATGGTGAACTCAAAACTTGTATTTTTTATCTTCTTAAGTTGTGGAAGCAATGCAAAAGAATGAAAAACAAATATAAAAAGCTAGAACTATGAAAAATAAAGATAGACTGCTATGTCTGTTTCCCATAACCCGATTGGGTTCCGTGGACGTTAACATTTTCTTCCTTCCTTCCTTCCTTCCTTCCATTGCTGGTCCACATGGCTTATGATCATTCAAGAAGCCAGAACATCCTCATCTTAATTAGTTGGTTGCTAGAATTGCATTATTTAATGGTAAAGTTGAAGCACAAGCAAATTGAACCTATATGAATCTCCACTCACCCTTCCAAAAATTATGTTAGAGAAGGTAGAAAATTGCCATATCATTGTATAAGTGACAAATGAACAATAAATAAAATTGGTAATCATAATTAGAGAAATTTAATTCTATACCCAATTCGTTAATTGTGGACCATAATGGTCCATGCCCATTTATATTCAAATCTTACATATAGTAGTATGTTATTTTTAACATCAAATTGGAGATCTATGTTGCCAATGAAGCTTGAACCCATAAAAATTATAGTCTATCATGAAAGACAAGCTAAAGTTACTATTATTATACCTAAAGTAGGAACTCTTAGTAAAAAATAAGAAGATTTCATCGTGTGTTTTGCACTAAGACGATACAAACTATATTTTAAACTTCTATCACATGTTTCGTCAATCATGAGTTGAAAAAGAATGCTATCTTGCTTTAAAATATGGCAAGCCTAAGTACAAACCAGAAGTGGTCCATGTCCGTTTTAAATCAAATCTTGTACATAATATGTTACTTTAACATGAAATTCAAGATGTTGCCAAGGAAGGGTGACATTCATCTTCTTATATTATAACTAGTTAAGGTGCCCAGCGTTGCTGGGCATAGCTAGAAACTGTGAATGACATACTGGAGCAATTGTTAAATGGATTCTTGTTTTTAAAATTGGATAATCAAGAGCATTCGACCACATTTCGCACTTCCCCTTATCTTTTCCGTTTTCCTTTTTCATTTTGCCTTTGTCTACTATTTTTTTTTCCTATTTTCCCCTTGCCCCTTTTCCCTTTTTACATTTTTCAATTTACTTTTTTCTTTTTCCATTATTCCATTTCCTCTTTTTCTCTTTTTTGTTTCTGCTTCCCCATTTTTCCTTTTCTATTTTTCCCTTCCCTTTTCTCCAATTTGTGGTTGCCCTTTTTCCCTTTCCTTGTGCCCTTTCCCCCCTCTCTTTTCCCATTTCCCTCTTCCCCTTTTCCTCGTGCCCTTCTTTCTAAGTTTTCCTTTCTGCTTTCCCCTTTCCTTTCCCTTTTCCCTTTCCTTCTCCCCACCTTTTCTTTTTTCCCCTTTTTCCCTTCCCTTTTCCTCTTTTGCCCAGCCCTTCAGTCTTCCTTTTTTTCTAGTGCCATTTTCCCTTCCTTTTCCCCCCTCCTTTTTTCTTTTCCCTCTTTCCCTTTCCCTTTTTCCATGTCAATTTTTCCTTCGGTTTTCCCCTTTCCTCACCCTTTCCCTCTTCCCTTTTTTGCCATGTCCCTTTTCTCTTCTATTTTTTCATGCTCTTTTTTCGCTCCTCTTTTCCCCTTTCTTCACCTTTTTCCTCGTCCACCTCCTTTTTCCTTTTTTCCTTCTCTTTTTCTTTTTCTATTTTGCTCTTCCTTTTTATTCACCTCCCCTTTCTATTTTTCCATTTTACCTCCCGTTTTTTCCCTTTTGCCTTTTTCCATTGCTTCCACTTTTTTCACGTTTGCCTTTTCCATTTTCAACCTCCTTGCTTTTCCCTTTTTCTATCCCCTTCTCTTTTCACATTCTTTTTTTCATTTTACCTTATTTTATTTTCTTTTTCTCCCATTCCATCCCCTTCGCTTCCCTTTCCCCCTTCCCCTTTACCAATGGCTTTTTTCCCTTCCCTTTTCCTCCTCTCCTGACCCTTTCTCTATTCCGCTTTTTTTCGTGCCCTTTTTCCCTTCCATTTTTCTCTCTTCCGCCTCCTTTTTATTTCTTTTTCCCTTTCTTTTTCTCATGTCTTTTTTTCCCTTCCCTTTATTTCTCTTCCCTTTTTTACAGTGCCATTTATTCCTTCCCTTTGCCCACCCTTTCCCTCTTCCTTTTTCTCGTAGTCTTTTTCTTTCCCTTTCCTCCCTCATTTGTTCTTTTCTTTTTCCCTTTCCCCTTTCCTCCCTCCTTTCTCTTCTTTTTTTCCGCTTCTCTCCTTCTTTTCTCTTCCTCTTTTCCCCATGCCCTTTTTTCCCTTTTGCCCCTCCCCTCGCTTTTTCCTTTTACCCTTTCCATCCCTTCTCTCCTCCCTTTTTCTTTCTTTTTTTTTTTTCGTGTCCATTTTCCCTTCCTTTTTTCTCCTTTCCCCACCTTTTTTCTCTCCCCCTTTCCCACTGTCCCTTTTCGCTCCCTCCTCCTCTCCCTTTTTTTCCTTTCCTTTTCCCTTTTCCTTTTCCCTTCCCTTCTCTCTACCCTTTTCCTCATCCCCTTTTTCCCTTCCCTTTTACTCCTGTCCTCACCCTTTCCCTCTTCTCCTTTTCATAGTGTCATTTTTTCCTTTATTTTCTCTCTTACTTTTCCTTTCTCTTTTTTGTGCTATTTTCTATTTCCTTTTCCCTTTTATCCGTGCCTTTTTTGCCTTTCACTTTGCCTTTATCTCCTCCCTTTTCCTCCTTTCCCCACCTTTTTACTCTTCCCCTTTCCCAGTGTTCCTTTTCACTCCCTCCTCCTCCCCCTTTCTTTTACCTTTTCCTTTCCCTTTCCCTTTTCTTTCCTTTTCCCTTTTCCTTTTCCCTTCCCTTTTCTCTACCCTTTTCCTCATCCCCTTTTCAACTTCCCTTTTACTCCTATCCTCATCCTTTCCATCTTCTCCTTTTCATAGTGTCCTTTTTTTCTTTATTTTCCTTTCCCTTTTTCGTGCTCTTTTCGCTTTCCTTTTTTCCTTTCTTTCTTTCCCTTTTACCCGTGCCTTTTTGCCTTTCACTTTGCCATTTTCTCCTCCCTTTTCCTTTTCCCTTTCCTCTTCAGACATTAGAGCATGGCCAATCATGGTGGAGGGAAGTCGTGCGATAAATCTCGACCTCCGAATGCAATCGGATGATCTCAACCATCCAAATTAGGGTTTCATTCATGACATACTTACGCTATAACATTATAATATAAGATGTTATTGGGTAAGTATGTCGTCAGCGAAACCCTAACCCTATTTTCGACATTTAGGGTTTTTATGTATCGGGCCCGTTTTCTTTGTCAAGGTGGCCAGTAAACGGAAGCGGCCATCTCCTCCGCCTTCCATCATTCTTGGGTGAAGCGGGAGGTTAAATGTGAATGCGGGAGGTTTTCTCATGGATTAAATCGGATCAGCTTGCACTGGGCGAGGCTCCTTCAGAGGAAGCAAGAGCGGAACTAGCTCCATTAGGGCAGCTATGTATCTAGCTCCGTTAACGCAGCTATGGGTGTTAGAATTTGCCCTCGATATTCTTCTCCCTTCTTTGCTGCTCAACCAGCCTAGACCCATTCATTCTTCTCCAAAACTAGGTCGCAGTTGCATTCCAAATAGATGCATCCAGGACAGAGGCATCTCCCAGGAGGTATGCAATATCGATGGGTGTCTTCATTGGGCTAATTACATGAGTGAAGAATATTATATAAGTTGGTGGATGATAGTTGAGTCTTTGGAATGTAGCAAAGAAGATCCAGCATCGGCGACAACAAAGAAGACCCTCCCTTAGAGGTAGAAGTTCCGTATTTTTTAATGAAATTTCTAATGTGTTTTGGCTTTAATAATTCTCTTGCAGACATTTGCAGAAGCAGATACAAAAAATGACGGAAGAATACAAAAAATGACGGAAGAATCGACAAAGAAGAATGGCAAAATTTTGTTGCAAGAAATCCATCTCTCATGAAGAACATGATCCTTCCCTATTTAAAGTATTTCTTTGCCTTGCTTTTTAGTTGCTTTTTGGGCAGGCGTTATTGTTATGCAAAATGTCACATGCCGGCTTGATTTAATCTCTATTGCACAAAAAATATGCAAGTATTTTCTGCAAATTGTGCTAATTCTTAGGCAGTTTCTTCTGACAGATCCATGACTCATCGATCCCTTTTCTGCTTTTTGGCTTGGCGGCATTGCTCCTGTGTAATTGAAGGACGGAAACAAAGGCTTAGAATCGGTATGGTTGAATTTCAAAGCTCTCATATAGCGGCTGTAAAGATTTGTCAAAGACAATAACTTGAAAACCTGCTTATTTTGAGCTACTTTTTGTCGCCAATGTCTTACGTGCTCTTTCAATCGACGGGAACCACATAACAAGAACCACGCCACGTAATCATCTTTGGGGCTGTAGATAGGTAGGCACACTTGGATTTAATCCTTCCAACCCGGGTAAATGCCTCTTTCCACTTTTGCTTTTTAGTTACGATAGTTTGCTTGGACAAACAGAGGTGATCGCCTTTGATAAAATTTGAGATAATTGTGGGTATTAGTCTACATTTTTGCATTGAGAAACGTGGTGCTTTAGAATGAAATCAATTTCTATATTGTTTGTATTGCAGGATTTCTGTCCTTCCATCCGAGATCATTTGCCAATTGATGGGGTCTTTGAAGATGTCACCGTTGTCGTTGTTGCCGATGGGGTACATGTTTACACGTAATTTCTACCGAGCCGGGATTCCAATGTGTTCGTTTGTCTTTGCAGGTTTATTTGATTTGTTGGTAGACGTTATGGTTAATCCAATGGCCTCTTTGATAAGTAAGCTTATTCTTTTTGTCTTGGAATTACATTATGTGATGGCCTCATGTAAATAATTAACATCTTTGGATTATAACCCCATAGTCACGATGGGGTGCGGAATTGAATACTCAATACTCGGAATTGTATGCTCGCAATTGAATATTGTATAAAGAACCTCAGTTGTCTCTTTGCCTAAGTTTAGATGGTGTTTCAGGCTCCTACCTTTTTTATCATGTTCTGCTGCTACTCATTGCCAAGATAAACCGTTTTTGCATCATCAATCTCTGTCCCTTACAATATATGCCGCTATGTACGTTTTAGGATTTGGTTCGCATTAACTTTGGGCATTGAACCTCTGGTTTCCCTTTGATGGACAAACAAAAATCTTTGGAGAAGAAGTCGGACACAAGGCTGAGGTTAGCATGTTTGCATTACGGTTGTTCTATATTATTTTATTTTTTAAAAGAGATAATGGGAATTTCGAAATGTATTATGCGTGTGAATGAAGAGTGTCCCAAATGCCACCCTCCAAAACTTGAATATTATGCAAGACAGTACATAAATTAATGCATTTTATTCTTTGTTTTCAGCTCTCTTTACTTTGCTATGCCCTTGGTGCGGTTGAGATCAGGTGATGAAGGCCAAACAAGATTTTATGAGTGCCCCAATCCAAGTGTCATCACAAATTTTCGCTAAATACTTAAGATTCGCACATGGTAACTTAAATCATATTTTTGCATTTTTTCGCATCATCCTATTGCCTGTTGAAGCTGGGTCTTATTTCTTTCCATATTATACGGGTTTTGCCATGTGTTTATGAGTTTGAGGTTGATGCCATGACGATTTGTTTGCTTTTTGTGCACATGGAGTAAATGCGGCAGAGCTCTTAATTTATAAAACTCAGGCAGAACCACAGGAATGTATTAAATGTTGTTGCCTTTCACAGAATCCTTGCAAAAACTGTGATGCACAAATCTCTAAATTGTGGGATTTTCTAAAAGATACTTGCCAAATTCTGTGTTTAGGGTGCAGAGAGCCAAATGTGTGGTGAGGGGATGAGAAAAGATGTGCAAATGTGAGGAAATAAGGTGATATGTGAATGTAGGTGTATAACTAGGATGTTTTCTGGAACAAGGTGGTGAAAATGATTGAAGAAAAAGCTCTGGGATGCAGTCAAGTTTCCTTTGAATGCAAATGAAATATATGAGCAAATTCTGGCAGAATAGCTATTTGTTAAGCCAAATCTAGATGATATCAGATGGTTTGAATTGATTTCAACTCATTTGTTGATCAGGATTGATGGGAAATTCTTGGCAAAGTTCGCCAGAAGTGGGCTGGCACATAAAAAATGGGAAAAGACTATTTTTTTGAAAAAAACACTCAGAAATCGATTGAAGAAAAGGGGAAACACCATGGATTGCTCAAGAAAACTTTTCTCAGATTATCTTAGGAACATAATACTCTTGTTGTCGTAATCCATTCGGATCACTGAAATAGAATTTGTATCGAACTTCCAAAATCTTTGCTTTCAAGAACAAGGGCGGGTTTCTAATCAAAAATCTCCTCTCCTTGATTGGAATACTGGCCGGATCATCTTTATAGACACGCGGTCGGGTAGTTAGAGCTCTAATTTGTCTCCGTGATATGGCCACGAACTCTTCTTTCCCAAAAATAGGCAATGCTCGTTCTTGGTATGATCTCCATTAATTCGCATCCTTTTCATAATTCGATTGGTTCCGTAAGTCGGTTATGATCGGAACCGCCTCTGCATCATTCAAAGTGCTTGGGAAGCGGAGAATCATAGAACCCTAATGGTTTTTTGCCGGATCTTCTTGAGTGGATATATCCCACAGGCCTAAATTAAAAAGTCAGCCTGGGTATATATAGCTCGATCCGGGCTAACTATTAAATTGACGTGTCTTGCCCACGTGGGATTCGGTACCTCCACCGCCCCACACGCCCGGGTGAGCCACGTGGAGGGGGGTGATTGGCTGAAAAGGAATCTAGGTCGGGGGGGGGGTAGAATAGGACAATTTTTTTATATTTTTTTCAAAGGGCACGATTCCCAAGAATTGGAATTCAAAGGTCTATATAAGGTCTTTTTGGAAATTTTTTGTGCCAGGTGGCATATTTTCATTGGGGCAACATGGTGATGTGGTCAAGTTTTGAAAAATGGCACTTTGATTTTTTGGCTTAAAAAAAAGATGAATCAATGGTGACTGGACATGATGAAATGATGACTTGGCATAATGAAGGATGATGTGGCAAGGTCAAACATGGCTTTTTGCCCAAGTGGATTTTCGAAATTTTAAATGCCCCTTGACATTTTTGATGAGGTGGCATGATTTTGACCCAAGTGGCAAAGATATAACCAAAGTTGGATGACAAAGCATTTTGGTGAGCAAGGTGGCCATCCTAGGTGGCATTTTGACTCTTGATGACATGGCAAGGGTATTTTTGGAAAGTGTGCCTTTTGACTTTTTATTTTGACTTTCACTTGACTTTTTGACATCTTTGGCACTTTAGGATGATGACTAGGATGCCACTTGGCAAAGGTATAGATTTTTAGGCATTTTTGGGGAATATTTGGCCAGCGATAGGGGAAATTCAAGGAAAAATAGGAGATAGGCTCAAAAAATTTGGGAAAAATCAAGGGTGGCTAGTTTTGGCTAAAGGATTTGGCAAGGGTGCTCACCTGGCCTAGATTCTCTTTCAGCCTGATACCTTTCCTTAATAGCTCCTCCAATACTTAGAATTTTCTTCATATCTTCATCTTTTCTTCATGTTGCCACTTCAAGGGGCAACATCTTACAAAAAAAAAAATGGCTGGTCCCCCACCTTGAAACCCTGTTAAAAACTCCTCCTGACATCTGGATCTGAATTATCCTGTTCTGAAATATCAGAGCTTCTTAGAATGCAGTATAAAAGCATCTGAAAAGTGCAAATATATGAGAGTGAATGCCAAATCAATGCATCTCTTGTTCCTGAGATAATATAAGGTTTTCTTGAGGTCTTCATAAATGGAAAATGGTGCCAGTAATAGAAACTGGATAGAACTATGTGTACTTCATATTTTTGGTGATGAATTCTGCAACTTTTGAACACAGCAGCAACTTTTGAACATTTGTGACTTGTAGGGTCTGCTACCATGATCTTTTGACTTCCC
The DNA here is from genome assembly GCA_021234155.1 of Isoetes taiwanensis. Lineage (NCBI taxonomy): Eukaryota > Viridiplantae > Streptophyta > Lycopodiopsida > Isoetales > Isoetaceae > Isoetes > Isoetes taiwanensis. The sequence goes on along the minus strand of JAJEKV010000017.1, from coordinate 19,957,379 downwards.
ATAAGTGTTGAAACTTGGGGGGAACGTCCAAAATCTGCTTCAATGATCTTGTGAATAAAACTTGATACTTTTAGGATTTCAGCTACCCATTCTTGTAGGGATCTTGAAGAAATGACTTGGTGGATGGTGCTAGAATGTTATGGAAGGGTGCAGACACATTCTAGAAGGTGTAATGGTCCTGCAAATTTGCCCAAAAGAAAAAATGGTAATGGTATAAAGCTGGCTAATGAGTAAAGGATGATCCTGCAAGTGACATGAAATAGGGAGTTAGGAGGCTGCTTTTTATGATGCACAGGGGTGAATAGCAGCCTGTAGGTGATGAATAAAAGTAGGAGTAAGGCTTATATGAGTGGGAGGCCAATAAATGAAAAAAGAATGGTATGGAAGACTAGGATGGTCCTGCAAATGACATGGTGACTCAGATTAGTACAATCCTGGCGTTCATCACAAGATGTTCAGCAAACTGTTCATGATGATTTCGAGCTCCTGCATATGAGCACAACTTTAGGAAGCAATGGTTTTTCTGGCTGGCTTTAAACAGAACAACTAATGAACCTGCAAATGACAATGTTAAAGATCAAAACGCATATTTTTTCTTTTCAGCTTTTCTTCTTTTTATTGTTTTCTTCCCATAGTGTTAGCAAATTATATCTAGAACAATTTCAACTAATTCAACCCTTTTTAGACTACCTACAACTATACTAACTAGCATTGGCTAGTTTAGATCCAATAAGCTTTCAAGTGTTGTGCATTGAGAGGATTTGGCAAAATTCTCTCAGACTCTAACTCCTGTAAGTAATATGAGTTTACTCCAGCATGTGAAGAAATGACAAATGGACCTTCCCAATTTTGCGTAAAACTTACCTAGAGTGGGATCTTTGTTTCTAGCTAACTTAAGCACCAAATCACCAACCCGATAGTTGACTTCTCTTGCTTGTTTGTCAAATTTCTTCTTGATTTTCATCTTGTGTTCGAGTTATCACCAGAGAGTCTTATCTACGAAGTTCCTCAAGAGCTAGCATCCTCTGATGCTTTGCACACGGATAGCATCTTCTTCACTTTTGACTTGTATTTGCATTGTCCTTGGCGAAAGTACCTGCAACTCAAAGGGTAGAATGACACTAGTACCATACACAATAGAGGCAGGAGTGTTTTTTATAGCCACTTTATAAGTGGTTCTGTAGGACCAAAGGGCATAGATCAACTTTGTATGCCAGCTTCTTGGAAACCTATCTACTGTCTTCTTCATAATGGATATCAGAGTTTTATTGGTGGATTCTGCCTGGCCATTTCCCTGAGGGTAGTAAGCAGAACTTTTTGTGTGTCTTATCTCAAGCAATTGGGTAAGCTTGTCTATTACTTCATTCATAAAGGGCGTTCCTCTGTCAGAAACAATCTTCAATGGTACTCCAAACCTAGCACATATATTAGACAGTAGGAAACTTGCTGTGGTATCTGCATTGGCACTTGTCAATGGAATGGCTTCAGCCCACTTAGTGAAGAAGTCTGTAGCAACTAGGATGTATTCATGTCTGGCAGAGGAAGATGGGTGTATAGGACCAACATAATCTAATCCCCAAACAAGAAATGGGCCAGGGGCCACAATAGGTGAAAGGGGAGGTACCTTCAGGCGTTTACTGGCATGCTTTTGACAATCAGAACAACTCTGCACGTACCTTTTGACATCATGATGAAGTGTAGGCCAATAGTATCCAGAACTTAGAATTTTCTTGGCTGTGGCATCCATAGAATAGTGTCCACCACAGCAGAGATCATGAGCATGTCTTAGAGCTTGTACCTGTTCTTCTTCAGCCAAGCACCTCAACAAAATCTGTGAAGGCATCTTCCTACATAAAATGTCCTCAACCAGCACATATGTTAGACATCTTTTCCTAAACTTAACTTTCTCAGATGGTGAAAATGTGGCAGGGACCTCTTGATGTTTTAGATAATTGACAATAGGTTGCATCCAAGACCTGGCTTCTCCAGTTAAATGACATACCTCTTCCTCTGTTTGATCCTCTTCAGAGGTCAAATCATATTTGTAGAAGGCATAGGGTATGAAACTACTCGGATCTTTTTCTGTTTTGACAAGGTGGACTTCAATGGCAAAGTCTTGGAGCATGGCAGCCCACTTATAGAACTTGGTCTTCAGGGCTTGTTTACCATACAACATTGGAAGAGGATTGACCTTCATATAGACTTGAATCTTTGGAGCTTGCATCGAGAAGATGGGGAATTTAGAGGTCAAAAATATTAGGGGCAAAGAGACTTCTCTAGGATTTGGATAATTCACCCTGTGGTAATAACGACCCTTTGTTTGCCTGCATAATTTAGTACCCTTTTGTTCTGAAATAAGGCTAATCCTACAGCAAATGATGTAACTGTTACATAAACTTGGAAAGCTTCATTTGGTTTAGGGGCAAGAAGTGTTACCTTCTTGCTGAGCTCTTCTTTGATCAATTCAAATGCCCTTTGGCAATCTCCATTCCACTCAACCTGGTACTTTTTGACTTGTATTTTTGGATACATACCCTACTTTGGTGAGCTTGGTGATAGGTCTCAAAATGTGAGAGAAATTTGGGATGTAAATCCTCAAGCCTTGAAGTGTACCAACAAAACCTTTGATCTGCTTCAATGTTTTAGGTACTGGGAGGTCGAGAACTACTGTGAGCTTATCTGCAGCAATCTGAACTCCTTCTTCTGATATCTGATGGCCTAACAGCACACCTTTGTCAGTCAAAAACAAACACTTCTTTGGATTTAAGTTCACACCACTGGATCTGCACAAAGAAAACATATTAGTGATTGTTTTTAGATGATCTTCCAAAGAGGTGGCCAGAGTCAAATCATCAAGAAAAGCCCTGAAATCTTGGGGAGATAATGACTCAAAAATATTGTTCATTGCCCTCCGAAGGTTAGGGGGCATTTTTCAAACCAAATGGCATTCTTAGCATCATATAAGTTCCCCAAGGTGTGATGAAGGCGGTTTTTGGCTGTGATAAAGGATCAACTTCTATTTGGTTGAAACCAGAGAAGCCATCCATAAGAGAATAGACTTCTTTTCCACTCATGGTATGCAAAACTTCTTCTAGAAACGGTAGGGGGTAGCAGTCTTTGATAGTAACCTTATTGATATCTCTATAATCAATACAAATTCTAAGTTGGCCACTCCTCTTCTTGACTGGCACAATGCAAGACAACCACTCAGGTTCCAATGTCTCACATATCAGCTTAGAACTCTCCATAGTTTTTAATTCTTCATAGATTAGCGGCAGCAAGGCAGAATTTATCCTCCTTAATTCTCACAACAGGATCGAGCCTTCTTTTTTACTTTTATTTGAATTTTGCTTTAGAGGGAGGAATTCCTTTTTAGTTGAGTAATCCCAAGCAAAGACATCTGAGAATTCTTGACACAGCATAGGAAATGAGTTGAAGCAAGGCTCAGGAGCTTTTGGACCAACTTTCAGGGTTCTGGTTTGGCCATTCTTTTGGATACAAATGACTTGCTCTCTGCTTGCTTCCTCTATCCCTATAGTTAGAATTGGGCAAGTCTGTGAGAGGTTCAGTTCTTCTTCCCCGAAAGGCTCCTTGACTAAAAATCCAATATGGTACCTTTAGCTAGCTTTGTCTACTTCACTATTCAAATGCCTAGGGATATGCTCTATAGTCCAGGCCTCAAATTTGTCTAACAGTCCCAAAACCTCTTCTTTAAGTTGTACTAACCTTGAATGCTTGGTTTGGTATACCTCTTGGACTTGATTGCACACGAGCTGAGAGTCTCCCTTTATATTCAGCTTCTTGATTCCCATCATGTAAGCTTCCTGGAGACCTGCAATCAAAGCTTGATACTCTGCCTCATTTGAGGTTATATTTTTGTGAATTCTTCTGTTTTGGCCCTTTGTCAAAGCCTCTACGGGCTTTTAATGATGGCAGCAGAAGACAAAGCTAGGCTCGACTTCGCTACAACTGCCATCAAAGAACAATGTATGAGTATGCTCATCAAACTTTTGCTCTTCTTCTTCCAAAAGTGGGTCTACATAGATGTTGTACACACCTACATCTTTATAAATTAGTGCATCATCAATTGAAAAAGCAAATTCTTCTTGGAGTTTACCTTCCTGGTTGTAGAGTGTGACTTCTTGCTTACCATCTGTTATTGTGCATTTACCTCCTCCCCAATCTGCTTTGCGAAACCACCACGAGCCATTTTCGCCTAAAAAGAAGGTCATAGCTGCCAATGAGAAGGAAACGTACTACAACAAAGTCCAGGGTCATCTTGATACCCCCTACATCTGTCAAGACATCATTAACGACTCCTTTTGGTTGTACACTCTCATTAGCAAAAGATTTTAGAATAATTGGGGCTTCAGAAGTGATTTTTAACCCTAAAGAGTCCATAACATGTAAAGGCATGATATTTATACCTACGAACCTCCATCCAAGATGACTTTAGAGAGTGTTTTTACCTTTGACTTGAGCTTCACATGAAAATATACGTGGTCTTTCCCAACTCTAGAAATGTTGTGGACAACGGGTTCGAATTCTCCTCTATAAGTGTTTTGACACGCTCTCTATAGGAAGGTGCTATTCTTAACAAGGTCAAAACATCTAGGGTGACTACGGTAGACTTCAACACTGGTCAACTTCACCTAACCAAAGAGGGCTGTCATTGAGGTGGCTGGGCTCAGAACCACAGAGGGCAGAGGAGCTATGCTATTTCTAGGCATGTTGGCTTGCTGAGGTCTGGATCTTAGGCTATAGGGAGTACCAGCAGCCAAGACCTCTTCTTCTCTTCGAAATTCATCACCTCCTTCTCTCGTGAATCGGAGAAACAAAGATGAGAAGAGGATGCATCTGATCTTACCTTTATCTTTCAACATATACTCTTTGATCTTGCACCTGTCTTCATAATGGCTGTTTCTTTACAATATGAACAAACAGGGCACTCCTTACCAGTGTGACCCTTTTTATCACATTTAGGGCAAGGCTTGGACCAGCAACTACTTTCTAAATGGCCTGATTTCTTACAGTAGGTACAATGCTTTCTACTTTGTGTAGGATCTGAAGACTTGAAGTCAGATGCCTCATCTCGGGTCTTTGGAGCCTTCTTGAGCTCGAAGAGTTGCTTGGTAACCTCCATAAGTGTCTGCAGTCTGGCATGTTCGGTTGCAATTTTAAGGTTAGTAGCTTGCAACTTAGAGATCTCTTCTCTCATATCTTCTTCAAAAGAATTTTTCTTCTTCCATTGTATTACACGGGTTCATAGTTAGTCTCTAAATCATTGAAATAATCAAGATCAACGTGCTCAAAAGTAGAAAATGCAGCCCTCAGCCTGCTGATCTCAATTGCTTTGGAAAATACCCTTGGTAAGGTCTCAAAACGTTGTTGTTGATGTATCTTCATTAACTTCTTGTAAAAGCGGGGGTCGAACTTCAAACCATGCAAGAAAGCAGTGATCAAATGCAAAGGAGGATTATCAACACCTTTTGACTCACACTTTATCACATGCTCTCCAAATCTATCAACATAAGCTTCTATGCTTTCATCACTTCTAATAGAAAGAGAATGCAATTGCTGAAGCAAAGTTTCGAGTCACTGATTAGCCAAACCTATCAATGAATCTCTCCTCATCTCTTCAAACGTGTGAACACCATAAATCTTTCTTTGAGTGTTAAACCATTTAGTAGCAAGATCATCAGATAAAGAAAGCTTGAACAATTCCACTTAGTCATACCTCTAGGAGCATGATTCCTAAAATAATCATCAAATGAGTTTAGAAATACCTCCAGGGGTTTCTTTCTGTCATAAAGAGGCTGTGAAGGAGGCGTCTCCAACCTGAAGATAGGGTCAGCATAGTTGCCTAGAGGTGCCGTCGCTTTGCCGGGCGCCGGGCTTTGGCCGCTTCTTTGGCGCTGCCAATCCAGGCTCCAGAGGCATATCTTCAGCATGGCTAGGCTCCCCATTACCATCCATATCTGTACCAGTCTTCCTTGGAGGCCTCACCATGAGGGCTCTCAAGTTTTTTGCAAGAGTTTTTTAGAGAATCCCGGTAGGACCTCCAAAAGATGTTGCCTTTCACAGAATCCTTGCAAAAACTGTGATGCACAAATCTCTAAATTGTGGGATTTTCTAAAAGATACTTGCCAAATTCTGTGTTTAGGGTGCAGAGAGCCAAATGTGTGGTGAGGGGATGAGAAAAGATGTGCAAATGTGAGGAAATAAGGTGATATGTGAATGCAGGTGTATAACTAGGATGTTTTCTGGAACAAGGTGGTGAAAATGATTGAAGAAAAAGCTCTGGGATGCAGTCAAATTTCCTTTGAATGCAAATGAAATATATGAGCAAATTCTGGCAGAATAGCTATTTGTTAAGCCAAATCTAGATGATATCAGATGGTTTGAATTGATTTCAACTCATTTGTTGATCAGGATTGATGGGAAATTCTTGGCAAAGTTCGCCAGAAGTGGGCTGGCACATAAAAAATGGGAAAAGACTATTTTTTTGAAAAAAACACTCAGAAATCGATTGAAGAAAAGGGGAAACACCATGGATTGCTCAAGAAAACTTTTCTCAGATTATCTTAGGAACATAATACTCTTGTCAGGTAATCCATTCGATCACTCTGAAATAGAATTTGTATCAGAACTTCCAAAATCTTTGCTTTCAAGAACAAGGGCGGGTTTCTAATCAAAAATCTCCTCTCCTTGATTGGAATACGGGTCGGATCATCTTTATAGACCTGTGTCAGGGTAGTTAGAGCTCTAATTTGTCTGCATATGGCCACGAACTCTTCTTTCCCAAAAATAGGCAATGCTCTGTTCTTGGTATGATCTCCATTAATTCGGCATCCTTTTCATAATTCGATTGGTTCCAGAAGTCGGTTATGATCGGTTAACCGCTCGCATCATTCAAAGTGCGCGGGAAGCCGAGAATCATAGAACCCTAATGGTTTTTTTGCCAGATCTTCTTCAGTGGATATATCCCACAGGCCTAAATCAAAAAGTCAGCCCAGGTATATATAGCTCGATCCGGGCTAACTATTAAATTGACGTGTCTTGCCCACGTGGGATTCGGTACCTCCACCGCCCCACACGCCCGGGTGAGCCACGTGGAGGGGGGTGATTGGCTGAAAAGGAATCTAGGTAGGGGGGGGGTAGAATAGGACAATTTTTTTATATTTTTTTCAAAGGGCACGATTCCCAAGAATTGGAATTCAAAGGTCTATATAAGGTCTTTTTTGGAAATTTTTTTGTGCCGGTGGCATATTTTCATTGGGGCAACATGGTGATGTGGTCAAGTTTTGAAAAATGGCACTTTGATTTTTTGGCTTAAAAAAAAGATGAATCAATGGTATTTGGACATGATGAAATGATGACTTGGCATAATGAAGGATGATGTGGCAAGGTCAAACATGGCTTTTGCCCAAGTGGATTTTCGAAATTTTAAATGCCCCTTGACATTTTTGATGAGGTGGCATGATTTTGACCCAAGTGGCAAAAGATATAACCAAAGTTGGATGACAAAGCATTTTGGTGAGCAAGGTGGCCATCCTAGGTGGCATTTTGACTCTTGATGACATGGCAAGGGTATTTTTGGAAAGTGTGCCTTTTGACTTTTTATTTTGACTTTCACTTGACTTTTTGACATCTTTGGCACTTTAGGATGATGACTAGGATGCCACTTGGCAAAGGTATAGATTTTAGGCATTTTTGGGGAATATTTGGCCCGTGATAGGGGAAATTCAAGGAAAAATAGGAGATAGGCTCAAAAATTTGGGAAAAATCAAGGGTGGCTAGTTTTGGCTAAAGGATTTGGCAAGGGTGCTCACCGGCCTAGATTCTCTTTCAGCCTGATACCTTTCCTTAATAGCTCCTCAATACTTAGAATTTTCTTCATATCTTCATCTTTTTCTTCATGTTGCCACTTCAAGGGGCAACAAATGTCTTACAAAAATATGCCCCGACTTAGTCTTTGGTAGTTCAAGTTCTCCCGGTATGTCACCAAGCACTCAATCGACACAAGCTTTGCCTTTTCTTTTTATTTCGGGTTTAGAGGAAATGTAAGAAAACAATGTTAGTGAGCCATTGCATTCATCGTCAAAGGGGCAATCAAACTGGAATCAAACAAATCTGCGAGTTTTACATGCGATCTTACGCCCACTAAAGCGCGTAGTAGTTGCGGCGTTACCGGATCTAACACGGGGAGTTCGGTTTGAGCATGGATTTTTTGATGAAGTGGCGAGAAAATGTGGAAGCAAATAGAAAATGCTAAAGAGGTATCCATCAAGAAAAACATTGATCGGTTCATTGCGGTTGCTTTTTAAAATTAGAACCTTCTTTATAAATAAAGATTTCGAGCCCAATGGAAGTATGGATATTATGACCTTAACTATCTAGCGGATGAGTTTTTAGTAAAGAAGAAAAGGGACAACTTTGACGATGGAGTTGGCTGCAAATGCGACCTAGAGGATCCTTTTTGTGGCAAAGGCTGCGAATGCAGGTAACTCCCAAAATGCAATGACCAAGAAATCCGTTTTAAAACCAAAAGGAACAAAAATGCAACCTAAAAAAAATGTAGAGAGCCAACAAAATTACACCAAGGTAAAAAGTCAAACACAAAGGGCCACAAAAATAATACCAAGGTTGTACGTCAAAGGCAAAAAAAGACCTTTTTCCTAAAAGACCTTTTTCCTTTTTGCGAGGCCTTTTGGGAACTTTTTTTTGTCACCCTTTTTTTTTTTTTTTGACGTGGTGTTGAAGAATCTTTTTACCTACCTTTTATCTCATTTACGTTGCCTTTCCACCTTTGCCTACGCTTAAAACCACTATTGGAATATGGAAGAACAACAAATCATAGAACTTTAACATTCTCTTTGACTACTAATTGGGATGACGGAGGATCGAGAAAGCGGGCTTAGGTTGCAAGAATTAAGTCTAGGGAGAAGCGTCCGCGAGAGAGACAAAGACGGGATCGTGAAGCTCAATTATTAAAACAAAGAGAGTATTACAAAAAAGGAAGCTACAAACATCGCTACGTAAAAGCGAAGCCCAACGTCGACGAAGATTAGACAAAGACGTCCAATATCGGCGCAACAGGAGAGCCCAACAGGTTGCTACAGAAACAGAAGAAGAACATCAACAAAGATTGGCCGAACTCGCCCAATATCAATTCCAAAGGAGAGCCCAACAAGCTGCCATAGAAACAGAAGAAGAGCGCCAACAAAGGTTGGATGAACTTGCACAATATCATCGTCGATGGCGAGCTCAACCACCCACATACAGAATAGCAAGGACACTTGAAGTCAGACAAGTAGAACGACACCATTGCGGTTCATTGAATAGGGAGTGCATACACTGTGGGGCACTTGCATTCAAGGATGATGGTACAAACTGCTGCCATGATGGACAAATCAAGTTAGAACCCCTACAACCAATCCCCCATCTCATTCAGAGCCTATTGAGCCATCAACATCCAAAAAGCAGTAACTTCCACCAACACATCAGGGCCTACAATAGTGCTCTTGCCTTTGCATCCTTTGGCGCCAACATCGAGCAGTTCCAAGGCCACGGACCATACTGTTTCAAGATCCAAGGACAAACCTACCATAGAGTAGGTCCAGCTTATGCCGATGGTTCGCAAGCACCAACATATTCACAGCTCTATATTCTAGATGCCGATTTTGCACATGAAACACGAGCTCAAAATCCACAGAATGAAAATTGTGACAGCCAACTTCTGAAAGAACTGGATGCCTTGCTACGCAATATCAGCCCCTATGCAGCAGCCCTCATGATGATGCATGATGTAGAGAAGCATGCACAACAGTCCGGCGAAGGGGTGACGGACGTCAAGATGTACTTTAACACTGCTCGAAACCTGGACCTTAGGAGGTATAACCCAGCATGCTCAAACGAAGTCGCAGTTATATTTGTCAATGCAGACGGAGAGCCACCATTCGATAGGGACATCTGCATACACCAAAAGGATGGCGGCCTCAAGAAAATACCAATCACAAACCCAAACCTTGATCCCTTGGTTTATCCCATTCTCTTCCCCTTTGGTGACCAAGGCTGGAGGATAGGAATCAAGAAAGCAGAAACATCTTCCACATCAACGTCTTCAAGAAAACATGAAAATGTAAGCATGCTTCAATTCTACAATTACCGGCTGGCAATCAGGAGATTAGCTTGCAATCCACTGCTTTGTGCAGGCAAGCTAACACAACAATTCATTGTTGATGTCTACTCGAGAGTGGAGGCAAATGAACTAAACTGGATCAAGCAAAACCAAAGGAAGTTGCGGGTCGAGTTGTACCAAGGCCTTATTGACTACATAGACCACGAGGCAGAGCAAAGAGGCTTAAGATCCGGCAAGCTGGTCATCCTGCCCTCCTCACACACTGGCAGCCCGAGGGCAATGGAACAAAACTATCAGGATTCAATGGCCTTGATCCGAAGATTTGGCAAAGCCGACCTCTTTGTAACATTTACATCCAACCCAAATTGGATAGAGATTAGACACAACCTGCTTCCTGGACAACAGCCGCATGATAGGCCAGATTTGGTTGTACGCGTATTCCACACAAAGCTCAAAGAGTTCTTTCATGATCTCTTCGAAAATGATATCTTGGGCAAGGTGAAGGCGCACACTTACACTATAGAGTTCCAAAAACGAGGCTTGCCGCACTGCCACCTTCTCATGATTCTCGAGCAACAAGACAAGATCCGGGATAGCGACGCCATTGACAGCATCACGAGTGCTGAGGTGCCAGGCCCAGAAAACCCCAACCTGAGAGAGATCGTCATCAAGCATATGGTCCACGGCCCATGCGGGGCCCTCAACCCAAACGCACCTTGCATGCAAGCCAAGGAAAGCAGCCCAATAAAGGAATGCACAAAGGGATATCCAAAGACATTTAATGACAATACCAAAGTCAGTGCAAATGGCTACCCGAGTACTGAGAAAGGCGGGATACTGAGGCCACTTCATGAGGGGCAACACGCCTATTGACAATGGATGGATAGTTCCCCATAATCGATGGCTGCTTGAAAATAAAGCACATATCAATGTAGAGCAAAGTGTTTGCCGTTGGGGGCGAAAGTATATCTACAAGTATATCCACAAAGGGCATGATCGAGCATCCATCAAGGTCCTTTGTAGAACCTGAGGGGAATCAACATCCACATTCAATTGGGACGAGGTGGAGCAATACCTTGATCTGAGATCGTCTCTGCGGTGAAGCCATGTGGAGGTTATATGGGTTCGGGGATGCATGGCAATTCCCCACGATTACCGGAGACTACCGTTCATCCGCCAAACAACCAAGGCTATGTATTATCAAGAAGGCCAAGAAAGACAAGCCATCGGCGGCGGATGCAAAAGCAAACAATCGCTGACCGCATGGTTTGAGCTCAACAAGAACGACCCGGTTGCGCGTGAATACACTTACCCGAAATCCCCCAAAGACACTACACATTTTACGCGCGGGCGTCCGGAAAAAGAGGAAGGGAAAGTTCAAGCTCATCACGAATGTACAATGTGAGCCCTAAGGATGGTGACCGCTATTACCTTCGTCTTCTGTTGCTACATATCAAAGGGTGCGACCAGCGAGAAGATATGCGCACCGTCAATGGAAAACTATGTTCAACTTTCAAAGGAAGCTGCCAAAGAGCTCGGCCATCGGAAGGCGATGCCGAAAGTGGGAGAAAACACTTTCGAAGATGCGAGCAACTTTCGGATGCCAAAGCGACTTCGCCAAACATTCGCATTCATTTGCTGTACAATGACCCACAAGATCCACGCGGCTATGGGAGCTCTTCAAGGACAGCCCTGGCGAGGAAGATTACCGACGACGGATGCCACAAAGAGCAAGCTTACAACAATGCATTAAAAGACATTGACGAAATTTTCCGGATGAGCGGATGCACATGTCGGCTTGGACTACGGAACTACGGCTAGACATTCTAGGCAATTTCCCAAATGAAAGCAGGACCGATCGATGAGAAAAGGAGTTGAAAGAGGGACGGGGAAAACTACGGCAAGCTCAACAGGGGGAGCAAAGGCACATAGCCGACATTATCCTTGATGCAATCAACCAACATCAAGCCCCATGTATCAATGTGGACGGCGGGGAGGCCGCGGGCAAGACTTTCCTCTTCAACGGACCGGATCGGTATACTAAGAGGATGTGGTGTTGGTGTTGTATCGGTGGCTTGGGCGGGCATTGCCCGGCCTCCTCTTGAAGGGAGCACAAACAGTCCATTCGACGTTCAAGTTACCACTCAACCTGACACAAGAGGCAACATCCGCGATTGCGTGCAACAAGCCAACAAAGCGAGGTACTTAGAAAGGCAAGCATCATGGTATGGGACGAAATGGGAATGGCGCACACGCGCATGCACTCACCGCCCGTCGGACAGGGCTTTTACGCGAGATCCGCCAGGATGATAGGCCGTTTGGGGGAATGATAATGCTCACCGGCGGCGACTTTCGGCAGCAGTTGCCTGTGGTCAAACGTGCAACAAGGGCGGAAGTCATCTCGGCGTGTCAAGCGGAACCCATTTGTGGACTAACCGGGACCCACAAGGTGACACAAAATATGCGGGTGGGAAAAAGCGAACAAATCTTCTCAAATTGGTCGCTACGTCCCGGTAATGGGGAACGGATGCATAATGAGTCGAGGGCTCACCGCGACTTGGTTGAGATACCCGAAGAATGTGTTGTGGAAGGCGACTTGATTGACATCTTGACAAGGAAATAACGGAGGCAAATGTGCACATGTTGTATGACAAAGCCATCCCGGCACCAAAAAAGAATGAAGACACGTGAAGATCAACGATAAGGTCCTCTTAAGGTTGAATGGACAACTCCATATATATCTGGCGTAGACAACATCATGCGAAGGCTTAAGATGCTACAAGGGACTTCCCAATCGAGTTCATCAACCACCTAACCCCTTCCGGCATGCCACCGCATAAGCTGCACATCAAGGACGGAGCCATCATCATCCTACTCAGAAACATGAACCCAAAGGCCGGTCTCTGCAATGGCACCCGCCTTCGCGTCATCAAAGCGCACCCAAGAATCATAGATGCAGAGATAATCACAGGCACCTACAAAGGAACACGGGTCCTCATACCAAGGATAACTCTAGAGCCATCAGACAGTGACCTCCTCCCCTTCAAACGAAGACAGTTCCCCGTGCGACTCGCATTCTCGATGACAATCAACAAGTCGCAAGGCCAGTCCATGACCTCCGTTGGCATCTACCTACCAACGCCAGTTTTCATACATGGCCAGCTCTATGTCGCATTCTCAAGGTGCACCACACAACACGGAGTGAAGGTATATATTCAAGACACCTCGAGACAAGGAACGCTGCTAAAAAACAATAGGAGGTTTACACCTAATGTAGTATACAAAGAGATTCTACGAGATGAAATAGGCACTTAAATTCTAGAGATATCTTAGTTTCTATTACACTGGACACCATTACTATGTAAAGAAGAATTTTACCACAATAATAGAAAGGTCACATTATGTTAGATTTATGACAAAAAATTTGAGAACAAATGATAATTTTCCTATGGATTTGCTTCATTATGTTACATTTATGACAAAGAGTTTGAGCTGAATAGGTTATCCTTCACATAGGTTTCAACTTATGCCCAGCAACGCTGGGCACCATTACTAGTAAAAAATATTGCCTACCATAAAAGATGAGTTTTTTGTATTATTACCTTAGCTAAACTCTAATTTTGTGTAGTGGCAACCACTTCTAAATGTAAAGAATACATGGTTATTCACCATATTTAAGTTCATAAAATTCTTTATTACTAGTAATGGTGCCCAGCGTTGCTGGGCATAAATTAGGAACCTTTAAATTCTCCCTTTATTCTATTCTATTCTATTCTATTCTATTCTATTCTATTCATTCTCCCTTTTTTCTTTTTTCTAACCCCCTTTTCCCTCCCTTTACCTTCCCTTCCCCTTGCAAACAATGTAGTGTGGTGTGTGGTCACATGTCCAGTTGGATGCTGCCTAGTGGTGTGACATTAAAATACTATTTATCTATCTTTTTTTTCTCTCTTTTTCTGATCGCCTTTTTCCCTTCCTTTTTCCACTACCCTTTTTTCCTTTTCTTTTCCCTTTCCTCTTCATTTTCCGTTTCCTTTTCTCTTTCTTATTACCATGCATTTTTTTTCGTCCTCTTTTGCTTACCTTTTCATGTGCCCTTTTCTTCCTTTCCCCACCATGTTCCTCTTGATCACGTGTCCTTTTCCCATTTCCCTCTCCCCTTTCCTCATGCCCTTTTTGCTTTCCCTTCCCGTTTCCCTTTTCCTTTCAACTTTCCATTCCCTTTTCATACTTTCCCCACCCTTTCGCTTTGCTCTGTGCCCTTTTGCCCTTTCCTTTCCCTTTCATCTTCCTTTTTATTTTCCCTTTCCCGTTCCCTTTCCCTTTTCATATGCCTCTTTCCATTCCCGTTTCTCAACCTTTTTTTATGTGTCCCTTTTCCTTTTCTTTCCCCATCCTCTTCCCCCTTTTCCCCTTTCCACTTTCTCCTTTCATATTTTTCTTTTTCTTTTCCCTTTCCCATACTCTTTTTCCCTTTCTTTTTCCCATTTCCTCACCCTTTTTTTCTTCCCTTTTTTTCCCTGCCTTTTTCTCCTTCCTCTTTTCCTCTTTATCTATTCCTTGCTCCCTACCCTTTGCCTATTCTACCTTCCCCTCCACCCTTTTCCTCCCTTTTCCATCCTTTCCCTCTCTCTTTTTCTCGATGCTCTTTTTGCTTCTGTTTTCCTCTTTCTTCACCCTTCCTCTTTCTTCCCTTTTTTCCATGCCCTTTCCTTTTTCCTCTTTTTCTCGTTCTCTTTTCCCAAGTTCTCTTTTGCCCTTTTCCCCCTCTCTTTTTCGTTTTTCCTTTCCCTTTTACTTTTCCCATGCGCTTTGTTCATCTCCTTCTTCCCAACCTTTTCTTATTTTCCCTTACCTTTTTCTCCATTTCCCACCCTTACTTCTTACCCTTCTCCCGGTGCCCTTTTTCTTTCCCTTTCCCCCTCCCCTATTCCTTTTTCTATCCCCTTTTCTATTTCCTTTTATCTTTTCCCTTTTCCTTTTCCTTTTCTCCTTCTCTTTCCCCTTTTCCTCTTCCTTGCCTTTTTTTTATTCCTTTTCCTTCTTCCCCCTTTTTATTTTCTATTTTTGCTTTTCCCCCTTTTTTTTTATATTGTCATTTCTCCTTTTCCCTTTCTTTCTTTCCTTTTGTCCTTTCTCTCTCCCTTTTCCTTTTCCTTCAATTTCCCCTCCCCTTTTCCCTTTTCCCTTTCATCGTTTGACCGTCGGATTGAGTGAATCATATTGAAGCCATAGCAATTTTAGTTGAAGACACGCATATATCATCTCCATCGTTGGTCAATCAAATCCTCGACCGTCCGATCTAGGGCTCCATTGAAGACACACGGTATAATATTATAATATAAGATGAATGTATAAGTGGAATGAAATGGAGTGCATCATTTATTGCCCTTAGAAAGCTTATATATGAGTTTAGTTAAACCACGTTAGTTCTATTTTTGTCCTGGATTCTGTATCGAATCTTTTTTAGTGAAAATTGAGATCAACATGACTTATAGACATTTTAAAAAATTATTGGACTATAGCTCTTAGAGTTGACAACTTATGGCCGCAAGTCTTACGTCAAAACTTGTTATAGTAAAGGAGAAACAATTCACGACCTCAAACAGCTTGTTTGAGCTAAAAATGGTTTGACGACTTCATATAATGCCATCTAATAGCAACAAAACATGAAAACATGCAAATCAACATGTTTTATCATAAAACGTCAATTACTTTCAATTTTAGAAACGTTTGGACCCCTTTATGCTAGAAAGTTTGAAGAATGCAGTTCTGGCCTGGCGTAAAAACTGCTGAATTCAATGAGGTTTGGGCAATCACCACAACATATCAGTAAATCTATTGGTCATGAAATTCTCCATGGCCATAAAGAATCGAGTGAAGATTCCAAAAGAGGTGGTATCTTGTGAAATGGAAATTTCTCTTGTTAGGTACCTGGGTTTAAGTGGCAGAGGGTATGCTGGACCAATTCTGGTGGATGAACCCAGAATAGTTCCAGTAACAACTCTAGTGTTAAACAAACCTGATTTATACTTTATTTTCTAGTTAGAAGCTCCAACTAGTTAATACACTCGATGCATTTTGTAATATCATGCTCTAGTTTCCACCTGGCTCCCAATTTGACGAAAGTTTCCTGAAGTTGGAAATGGTACTTAAGTTGAATATCACCACAGATTCAACTTAGTTTTAATGTCACCTATGCTTTGGCTGACGTTTTTCTAACGAAGAAGTCGACTTACTGGTTGCAATATTAAGCAGTAAGCTATGCTACGATCCTTTTAAAGAGAAGAACACAAAGAATAGACTACTCTCACCTTTCGAAGTTCAAGATCATAATGTGCAATAGTAGCCATAACATCACGACCCTATAGTTCCTTTACCTAGTAAAATCAAACAAACACTCATCTTCAACAAGAAAACTTGGGACCTAAAATATTTTATCTGACTTGATACATTCAACTGAAAGCCAAGACAATCTTTGGAGTTGATATGACTTGCTACTGTTAGACAGGATAATTCTTGGCAATACCTGTTGCTGAAGAAGCTCATTTTGGAATGTAATCTCCTCCAATTTACGTTCTAATCCTTCTGCTGTCCTTTTTGATAGCTCAAGAGCGTCTCTTAGTTTCTTACTTTGCGAAGTTTTCTCTTCAGCTGCCAACTGCCAAAGTTGCCATAATAATGACGCACACATGAAAAGAGATCTTGTGTTACTGTTTGTGCAAGACCATAACTTAACTCTTTCTAACTAGTAAATTGCTTACCTTTGCTGCCTCGAGTTCCTTTTGCAAATTTGTTATCTCTTTCTTGGAGGCCTATCCTCCTCTTTACATCGTGATTCATGCTCAGCATCTTGTTTCTCTATGAAATGATGATGAGAAACTTGCTATTAGATTAGCAGATAAAATATGACACTCTGGTATTAGAAGGTTTCTTGATAAAAATTAACCAATAGTCAACACTAAAACTTTTTTCTGGTGTGTTTATCGTATTTGCCGGGGATAGTTTAGTTAAGGAATGCAGGTATACTTTGTGACGTCCCCTACTCCTTATACGATGCCCGCATCGTATTCGAAGGAGGAGCATTCCCCCTGGCAGCTGCCTGACATGGGCCATCCACCTGACTCTACTCCCATGGGGCGGAGCCAGCAAGGGAAGAGTGGATGTGTCATTCATCCGTCTTCCATCGGATCGACCTATCTGCGGAAGCGTGAACAACAAACGTGAGCACAACTAACAATATACAAATACAATCACCATAGAGATAGTAACATCACAGAGATAACAATACCTTCATAGCAACAATACAAAGGGGAGATCCTACCCAGGGCTCGGACTCAAGGGGATGGTGGCGGCTAGGCCTCCTCGAGTTCATTGCGAGGCCGTAATTCATGGCAATGGATTTGGTTGGCATAGAACATGGCTTAGGGTAGTCCACTCCATCCACCCCTCCCGTGCACACTTTGCAGAGTAGGCTGAAAAGTGTTGGGACTTGGCCGTAGCCTGCCGGGTGAATAGCCAGAGGGGCTACTACTGCTGGGTTGCATCTCCCCAGCCCCGATGAGGCAGGAAGAGAGTTGCCTCTCCTCCAGAGGTATCCATGCTCATCGCAGGCGGCTAGAGGGCCACTGCCCTTATTCGACTTGAACTCACTGGAAGGTCATATCCACCACCCCACGAGTGTCGAGCTCATGCCTTGCCCACACGCAGTGACAAGCCATTAAGCCTAGCCAGCAAAGACCCCCGATAGGCTTTACTACGTGAGGGGTCACCCGCGATGAGACAAGTTCCTCCTTATCAACAGGCCTTGCCCCTTCACCCACAACCGGGTGGGCTCCTCGTACGAGCGCAATTATGTGGGAACTAAGGTGCTATGCTAGGAGCATCTACTACACGACCCTTTAGGTCTCTACCCCCTTCCCACAACAAGGAGATCACAGAGTGGAATACATGCAATATCACAGAACAGAAATAGAGAATCATATCAATCTATCTACTTAACATCCAATGTTAGAGTCTCAGATCTAGGGATCTACAAGGCTTCCAGAGATGATCTAACATACTAAACCAGCATATTGCCATGCCCAAAGACGGTTTTGCACAACAGAACAACTAGATACCTGCTCCTTGGCTTGCTCCCCGATCCTCCTGGCGTCCATGTTCCTCGATCTTGCCGAAGACGCATCGCTACTCAACAACTTTGTTGTGCAAACCGACTTTTTGAGCCCTGGCAATGCGATTTCGAGTCTTACCTTGGTCGAATTGGCCCAGGGAAACCCTAAATGCGAAAGAGGAAAGGAAGCTCTAGGGAACCCTAATTGGCAAAATGAAAAGAGAGCTAGGGTCTAGGGTTTTAGCCCTTATATAGACCCTATCTAGGTTAGGGCATCCACATGGGCAAATGGCTTTAAGCCATTTGGAAATGGATGAACAAGGAACCTTTTGTTGTGTATGTTTAATTACATACCCAACATCCAAGGTTGCCCCCTAGGTGCAACCTTTAGCTCCTAGGTGCAACGTTATCCTGCTCTCAAGTACATGTCAATTGTGACGTATGCGTGACGCAGGGCAAATTATAATATACGTATTGGGAGCGTATATTATGCTGGAACGTCACATTCTCCCCACCTTGACTTGATGTTGTCCTCAGCATCAGGTGTCTCCCCACCTTGGGTACCTGCATATCCTGCAATTACAACAACTTATATCCATATTATATTAATCACCTCAGGTAATATTTATAGTTTACTGTAATTGTACTATGGTGAGAGGCTCTTCCATCCTCTACTTCATAATCGACTATTAACAAAATTAACATCAATTATAGTTTTAAGGTTTTAACTAAAAAACTTCTCATCGCCTCCTCACAACACATTATGGCAAAATTATGTGTTGTGAGTCGTTGTAGCGCTACCCTCCTGCCGCTCAGTCCTTCTAATTGCCTGCAGGATGTACGCTATGTTAGTACATATTTAATTATTATTATAAGGGTTGGTTGTTAGGGAACCACCCATTAAATACAATTATATGGATGCAAGGCATATCTTTCGGCATAGGAAGATTATGTTTCTCCCATCCTGGCCGAGGAGACAGCGCCCTATTATGCCTATATGCCGCTCATGCCTACACCTGTAGTTGCTTAGCGCGGGACTTGGGTCCTTCTCGTATATGGGGCGTGAAGGGCCCTCCCCCGTAGGCATTGACTAGAGGTGCTTTTCCTATCAATGCATACCTGAATGACCTCTTTTCTCTCGAGGTCGTCTACTTCCGTGGGACAGAAGTAGACTTTTAATCTACCTTCCACTCAAACAAGCGGAAACGCGGTCATGCCTACATTGACATTACACCACGCCCTAGAGAGCACCGTAGTGGTCTCATCATCGGTAGCAACGCATGCAACCCATGCCTCGCATAGGCTGCATGCGTAGATTAGCCTTAGCTACACATGCTTAAATCTAAACCCAAATCGACATGCCTGAGCCGATTTCTTGGTTGCTGATGTCGACTACTTCGGTGACGAGCCGACCCTTGCATTGCTCCATAAACTCGGGGTACTGTTTCTTAAGATCTGACTCAAGTACCCACGTAGCGTCTTCCACTGGTAAGTGTTTCCATTTCACAAGGTATTGGAGGAATTTTGACCTTCTTGTCTTCTTATAAGATCTATCAAGAAGGACTTCCGGGACGACTTCAATATGCTCGTCCGTCATTTCTAAAAACTCGTTTGTCTCCAATACTTCCTCGGGGTTTGGGGTATGCCTCTTTAGCAAACTTACGTGGAAAACTTTATGGATCTTAAGATGTGCTGGCAAATCCAACTTGTAGGATTGGGTACCTACTCTCTTCTCTATTCTGAAAGGTCCAGCCCATCTTGGAGCAAGCTTCTTGCAATTGCCGATGCGGAGCTTGGCCTGCTTGACTTTGATCTTCAACCACACTTTGTCTCCCACTTCAAATTCTCTTACCGTCCTATGCTTGTCGGCGATGCTTTTCTACCTGCTTCTTGCTGCAAGGAGATATCCTCTCACTTCCTCCACCAAGTCTTGCATTTCCGAAAGCATCTGCTGGGAGACTTCTACCTTGGACACAGGGTTGTGCCAAGTATCCGGGGTAAGACACTGATACCCGTAATTAATCATAAAAGGACTCATCTGCGATGACTCCTGCTTGGTGCTGTTGTATGCAAACTCTACTAGGTGGATGAAATCATCCCACTTGGATTGCTTGTTCCATACATAGCTTCTTAACATATCTTCGATGATCCTGTTTGTCCTTTCCGTCTGACCATCTGTTTGGGGATGATATGCCGTGCTCATCGAAAGCTTTGTCTGGATGGTGGTGAATAGGTCCTGCCAAAAGGCACTCATAAACTTGGAGTGTCTATCCGAGATTATCTCCCTTGGCATGCCATGGAGCCTAAAAATCTCCTTAACAAATAGGTTGGCTGTGTCTAATGCCGTATCTGTTGTCCTGCACGGCACAAAGTGTGCCATCTTTGACAACTTGTCTACTACCACCATCAAGGCATCTTTGCCCCTTGCTGTTCTTGGGAGTCCTGTAATAAAATCCATACTTATTACCTCCCACTTGGCGTTTGGCACGGGCAATGGTTCCAAGGCACACGGGATCGGAGCTGTTCCGCTTTGTCTGCCGGGCATATCCGCACTCTCTAATATATCTTGCTATTTCCTTCTTCATGCCGGGCCAATAATAACTGCTTCTAATCTTGAAGTATGTCTTCATGAACCCTGCATGCCCTGCTATGGGACTATTGTGTGTATCATTCAAAATAAGCTTTCTAACTTGCGAAGATTTTGGTACACACAATTTGTTTTTATAATATAGCAAGTTTCCTTCCTTTTTGTAGTGCCTGAACATCTCCCTTTCCTTGTCGGTCCTGGCTTCTTTGGAAAGGCTCGCCCAAACTTCCTTGAAGTCGATGTCCGCCGACAATGTTTCCTCAATCTTCTTGCCAAACTCACTTACGAGTGTTGATATGGCGTTACAATGAATTCTCGGTTGCCAATGGCTTCACGAAAGGGCATCCATAACCACATTGAGCTTCCTCGGCTTATAACTTATCTCAAAGTCATATTCTTCCAAGAATTCCATCCATCTCCTTTGCCTCAAATTGAGGAGCGGCTGCGTAAATATGTATTGGAGGCTTTGATGATCTGTGTCTAACTGGAATTTCCTTCCCAATAAATAATGCCTCCAAATTCTTAAAGCCCTTACTATAGCCAGGAGCTCCTGATCGTGCGTTGGGTAGCGCTGTTCGGCGTCGTTCAACTTCTTGGAATCATAGGCCACTACTCTTTCCTCCTGCATGAGAATTTGCGCTGTTGCTATCCTGCTAGCATCTGTTGCTACGAGCTTATCTTTGGTCGGATCTGGCAAGACCAATACTGGCGCCGTCGTCAAAGCTTCCTTTAGTGTCTCAAATGCTTTCTGGGCCTTGTTTTGCCAATGGGTTGCCCAATCTTTTATCTTCCCACCTTTTGTGAGATCCGTTAATGGCGCTGCTACCTTGGCAAAATTCTTCACAAATCTTCTATAATAGCCTGCTAGCCCTAGGAAGCTCGACTTCATCGTATTCTTTGGTGCCGGCCCAGCCGATCACGGCTTCTATCTTCGCAGGGTGCGTGGAAATGCCTTCTGTTGTGATCCGTGCCCCAAGTACTCCACTCTTTCCGTTCGCGGTGGCGCCGATAACCCAAAGAGTTGATGCCTTCTTAATTTTTCAAGCACCTTCCTCAAGTGTTGGGCGTGTTCCTCCTGGACTTAACCTCATGAATGTTTGGGCGCATTAGACAATCAAAGGGCATAATTGTGAACTCATAGTGCCCATATCTTGTCTGAGCATTTGTCTTATGAATGTCTTCCTCCTTGATCCTAATCGGTGATATCGACCGAGATCTATTTTGAGAAGATCTTTGCTCCTCGCAAGCTCGATCCATTAAGTCATCTGACCTAGGCAAGGCATACTTATTTTTGATGGTGTGCTTATTTAGCCGGCGGTAATCAATGCACATCCTAAGGCTCCCATCCTTCTTCTTCACAAAGAGAATAGGGGCTCGAAGCGGGAGACACTAGGTCTTATGAACCCTAGGTCTAGCAATTCTTGCAATTGCTTCTTTAACAAAAATCAACTCCTCGGTTGACATCCTATAAGGTGCCTTGCTTGTAGGCCGCCCCGGTGTTCAAGTGCTATTTCACACTTTCGACTCCTCTATAGGGAGGAAGGCTGCTTAATCTCATCGGGGAACAAGTCGTGAAATTCCTCGATCAACTTTGCTATTGGCCGGGAAGTTTGCTAGATTCTTTGATCTCTTTATTTCTCTCCGGCTCTCGATCTTGGAGCTCAAGCTTAAGGAGATAGGCCACCTTTGCTTTCTTATGCACTTAAGCAATTTTTCACTACTCATGCATTGCATGATTGGGGTTACTTCTTTACTGTGATTTGATGACCTTGCCCTCTGGAGTTGTTAAGGTCACCTTTACGTTTCCCACAATCGATGATTGCTCCTGCTGGTCCAAGATATTCCATTCCAATAATCAGATCATACTTGCCTATATTCATGACTTCCGCTCCCAAAGTGCAACATTAACACACGGCAAGTCTACATTGAAGTTTATTCTCTTCCTGCTTTGTATGCCTAATTGCTCCATTGGCTATACGACTGGCACGGGCTTGGACTTTAACGGCTTTAACTTCAACATGCTTACCATCCTAGGGGATGCAAAATTATATGACCGCCTTCGAGTCTATCAATACTATAAAGGATTTCTCTTTGGCTTTTCCGGCCGTTGAGATCACCTTATCTTGACTTTTACGCATTTCGTATCAATAGCTGCAAAAAATGTGACATTCACCATGGATGTAATCCAGGTGCCCGTCGTCGTCTGCGTCCGATGGTGTCTCCCATCCCAGCTCTGCCAATGCCGCATTCATAATCAGGGGGCAATTGTTGGTCCTATGCCTTGGCTGGAAGCATCTGAAACACAACTACTTCTCTATACATTCCTGCTTCTTCTCCTTGGGAATGGACTGCAGAAATTGCCTCACCGTTTGGGAGTAGTTAGACTTGGCTCCTTGCTCCTTGAAGCTTACCTGTTTCTTTTCCTGCTTGCCACCACTTGTGTTGCCTTGCTTCCCATAATTTGAGTTGTATTGCGTCTTGCTAGCTACTGGGCTTGCCGCCCTTGGGCTATAGCCTCCTGTGCCCTTCCCCTTATCCTGGAAATATTGCTGCCTTGATGCCTGCTCTTGTGGTCCTGTCCCTTGCAAACTTATGGCCTTTGCTTCTGCCTCTGACACAGACTTCGGGTTTATTGCCCTTACAAGCTTGCGGATCTCATCGTTCAAGCCTTCAATATAGCCTTCCACCGCATGCTTTTCACTCAACTTTGGCACATAAAGCCTTAGTCTCATGAATTCCTCCGTGTATTTCTGGACTGATTTGTTGCCTTGTTGCAGTCTATAGAACTGCTGCATCATGTTGCACTTATGTTCTCTTGGTACATAATGATGTTTGAACGCCTTGACGAACTTTCTGAATTTGCAACTGTCCCTGCTCAGCCCATGTGCTTTGGCATACCTCTTCCACCAAATCCTGGCTGCTCCCTTGAGATTTGCTGTTGCTACCCTGCCTTTGTCTTTATCTTTCATACCATAGGCATTGCCGTACTCACTCATCTCATCCAGCCACGCCTCTGCTTCCATTCCGGATCTGTTTTCTCCTGAAAACTGCTCTAACTTTCTGGCTTTCCACACATTACTAAGGGCGGAGTCAACTTTCTTCTGGTAATCGATGCGTGATCGTCCCCTCGTCGCGGTTTGGATCTTGGCGGGCGACCTCGTGCCTCTTCTTCCTGCTCTTCGATGCGAACCGTATCGTTGCTGGAGCTCGAGGATCGAACTAGGAGATCTTCTCCTTACGCTTCTCTTCGCCCGTTGCCTTTGTTCGGCCCGGTGGGGTTTCCGGCAAGGGCACATGCAGGTCTGTCCTCCTATTCTTTTGCCCCCTCGCTAGCAATGCCCTTATGTCGTGGATGTCAGATCTGATCTGGGATAGCTCCTCCTCCGGTGTTACCGCTTCGAATTCTGGGCGCAAATTCCTCGGCTGGAAGCGCCTTGGCGGGGTACGTTCTTGTTCTCGCTGCCTGTGTTCATCAAGGTTTCTAGGTACTCTAGCTGCATGCACATTAGAGTACATTCTGATCATTAGTTCTTGTTTTGTGTGTTACGTTGCTTTACTTGTTTATACAATTTGAGGGAACAATTATATACAAAAGAGACATATGTTATATTCATATATATAATAAACTTTTACATGCAAATTAATAAACTTTTACTCCTGAAACTTCTTGAGGTAGTCAGGGTGGTCCTCCAAAAATTTCTTCACTTGGGCCGTACCTAATGACCCTGTTAAGTTCCTGAGGATGTTTGTTGTCGTTCCTCCTTGGAGTGCTGCCTCCATGTCTTCAATTCTCCTATCTGATGTATATGCAGCTGTCACTGCCAATCTGCCCTGTCGCCTATAAGGGATTGCAAAGTCGAAGATGGTCAACGCAATCGCTCTCTTGATCAGGACAACATGATCGATGTTTGGAGCTAATCGAGCATGGTGTCCAAACCCTGAGAGGGCGATAAGCATAAAGACCCCTTCTTCGCCTCGTGGGCTAAATTGGCGGTGAATAACCGCTATTCTTCCGATCTAGCGAACGGCGGAGTAGTATCCGAGTGCTTTATCATGCCCCCGCCGGGGACGAGGAAGTTGCCCTGCGGCCTTCCAAGTCATCCACGGGTACCTCCTCTAGTTCTCACGAAGTCCCGTGCACCAGCCTCCTTAAGTTGATCTTTGCCTCCATGTTGCTTCAGGATTGGTGTTGGCGAACTTCGGTAACAATGCCGATGTGGACTTG
Source organism: Isoetes taiwanensis (assembly GCA_021234155.1). Lineage (NCBI taxonomy): Eukaryota > Viridiplantae > Streptophyta > Lycopodiopsida > Isoetales > Isoetaceae > Isoetes > Isoetes taiwanensis. The sequence continues at coordinate 19,932,313 of JAJEKV010000017.1, read as the reverse complement.
CCCTTGATGCCCATTTGTTCGAACCGCCATGAACTCCTCCTCCTCAGGGCAATTCCCTTTCGGTCATCATCGCGATACTGCGTAAGCTTCTATATCGATGATGTCTCGCGGGTGAAGGTCCCGCTTCTCTTATGCTTTGATGGGGAAGTTCCGAGCTTCTCGATCGATGAAGTCGTCGAGATCGCCTGCTTTGTCGTAGAAGGTGCAAAATCTCATCCACCCTAAGGCCTCTGCAAGCAGACCGTGGAAGATTCTTAATGTCATGAAGGGTTAGATATGCCTCGCCTGCTATGAACACCGGGCGTCAAGCTTATAATGCCCCGCCCAGAGTGGTGGGGCTCTTCTTGTTCTCGGTCCCTCTTGAAGCTTTGGATCTGTTGTTCGCGCTAGCGCCTCCCCGTTCTAGATCCGTGTCTTAGGGTCCGACTCGTATTCATCCTCCTCCTCTTCTTATTCTTGCTTTCGTACTTTCGAAGTCGCATCCGTTCCTCCTCTGTTTGCTGACCATGGCTATGGGTTCAACCTCTAAAGGCTGGCGAGGGTTCCCCTATCCGGTTTGACCCCAAGAGATAGAAAGATGGTTACAACTGTCGTGATAGGAGAAGTACCTCCTCCTATTGACAGAGATGGACATGTAGTTGGGAAGGCGGACTGCTTTATTCTCTAAATACTTATCTACATTTGGGATATCTTGCAGGGCTGACTTGAGGGCAGTGTTAGGTGCAAAATACCCTACACAAGGTGGGAGTTCTATCAAAGAGGGTCCTATCTTGGCATGGAACTCAGACATAATGTTCTGGTAGAAGGGAGTGGCGTTGATGGTAGCTTCAATGTCGAGTTCCCTTCGGAAGACACTGAAGACGGATTCGATGTCAGCGTCAGCCACATGAGCTGTGGCGCTGTACCATCGCTTGAATGAAGAAGTGGCCATGGTTACTGAGGAGTTGGGGATGACAGACAGATGCTGAAGCGCCCTAAGGATCAGAGAAATTGGCTTGGAGCAGAGAGCGAGGTTGTAAGGCGCAAATGACACTTGGGGTCCCCTTTATAGGCAAAACCCTAATTTTGGGAAAATTTTAGGTTTGCAGTTCTCTGAATTTCTAGGGTCTAGAGGTATAATTCCTGGGCTAACTGAGCTTGGAATTACTTCTAAGGATCCCTAAGTAATGGTTTTGGTTCGTCTAAGGACAGCTTTGGGTCAAATCGGGCTTGACCACTCGCACAGTGCGCCAGAGTGGGATCGGTTCGGGAACCGAATGGGTTCGGGCGCACTCTGTGAGGGGTGGACTCCTATTTAGGTCAATATTGGTACTAAACTGGAGAACTAAGAGTATAATCCTGGATATCTCGTTGAGATAACCTGGATTGAACCCCTTACTCGCCTCATTTGGGCAAGTTTTGGTCTAGATTGGGGTCGACCACTCACACGGTGCGCCAGGGTGGAATCGGATTCCAAACCAAATGGGGCTGGGCGCACTCTGTGAGGGGTGGAACTCCATTCGGTTGATAGTTGGGCAGTTTTGACAAACTATGGGTCAAATCCTACTAATTAAGGTGAGCTGGGTCGAATGGTATACCTACTTTCTGCATTTAGGCAAGATTGGGCACCAAACCATGCTCGACCACTCACACAGTGCGCCAGGGCAGGATCGGTTTGCAAACCGAACTGGTTGGGGCGCACTCTGTGAGGGGTGGGACCAAAATGCTTGGTTTTGTGCCAAATTTACTATTTTCTAAGTACAGATTTAGGTAAGGCATCCTACTTACGCTCGATTAATTTACCAACTACAAACTTATATTAGAGAAAAGGTTATTTACAACAGTTCAAAAGGGTTCCTTCTTAATATACCGCGCTAGCCTCATATCCTTGGGCATACAAGTTACTCTCTTGGCATGCTGAGCACACGCAACAGAGTCTTCGAAGTGGTGTACGATGTGCTGCTCCGACGCCTCCTGTAATGCAAGCAGCATATCGTCCGTGACTCGTTTGGACGGGTCGAACTCCTGCAAAATCTCCCTCGTAAGACGTGCAAAGGAAGCTCGGGGAATAAGAAAGCCATAGCTCTGCTGTAAGTGCTTGATTTCCTGGGCCGCCCTCGCGAATTTTGAGTCCGCCGGTCTCTTCATTGGCTTCTTCGGAGGGGTTGGCTGTTCTGGCGGGGGCTTCAACGAGTTTTTCTTCGTCGGCCGACCTCCCTCAATGGTCTTCACCCTGTGCTCTTCATAGTATTTGGAGTACTCTTCGTACATTTTCATGTACGCAGTGTACTCCTTCAACTCCTTCCGGTACTTCAAGTCCCGTTTTAGCACATAAGACTCCCTCTGCGGCCTTGGTTTCTTGGTATTATCGCTGGGGTGCTTCGGTGACGGCCACCTAGGGTAGGGCGGTGCATTGATCACAGGGTCTTCATCCGCCGGTGCTGGGTTCGAAGGCCCCGACCCCTCTCCCGGTTCATGTCCTCCCGCTCCCTCCTCAGGTTCGGAGTCGGACGAAGATGGAGGCTTGTCAGGATCTGGCTCCTGTATGGTCACTCCTACAGCCGGCGTCTTCTTTTTCTTCGGTTTCTCCGCCGGTACTTCCGGGTCCTTACCTTTCTCCGCTCTCACCCTCTCCCGCTCCTCTTTGCGCTTCCTCCTTTCTTCCCTCCTCTGTTCCTTCTCCTCCCTCCTCTTCCTTCGCTCTTCTTTTTCCTTTCGACGCTCCGCCTTTGATTTCTTCGGCTCGCCTTCTTCTCTTTTCCTCTTCGCCTTCTTCGGTTCCGGCTCTGGTTCCTCATCGTCCCCGAAGATCTCCCTCTCCAGCTCCCTCCGCAGTTCCGCCGCCGCGTCCGTCTCCCAGTCAAGGTGCTCCGATACCTGTTCCTGCTCTTCAGGGTTAGGGTTGGGTGGTTCTACAGGTGCCTCCTTTTCCCCGATGCGCACTTGTCTCCTTCTGGCCTTCTGTCGGACGGCCCGCTCCTGGGCGCTGACATAACTGGGTGGCATAACCTTGCGTGCGGTTTGTTTCGTCCGTGCCATGCTTTTGTTTGACGAGTTTCGAGCTCTGGCGCCTGAAGATCGTCCTCTTGGGCGAGCTGTTCTCCGGGAAAGGTGGGGATAAAATAGAAACCCTAATTTTCTATTTATAGGGAGGTGGAATTTAGGGTTGGGACCTGCAATTCATATGGGGAAAAACAAACTAGGGCATTAGCGAAGGTACGAGGCGTTCATGGGGTTCACCATACTCTAAAACACCCACCACTCACACAGTGCGCCTGGGCCAGATTGGATTACCAATCGAATGAGTCTGGGCGCACTCTGTGAGGGGTCGACTGTTTTTGAGGCTATTTTATAATTCACAGGGAGTTTCTTAGTGTTATAAAATACAAACCTGTCTAGAACTAAGGGAATAAGCCAACTACACCATTAGTTTAATTAATTGGAACATCTAATTAGGTCAACGGAGGTCAACCACTCACACAGTGCGCCATGGGGGGATCGGTTAGCAAACCGAATGGGCCTGGGCGCACTCTGTGAGGGGTGGCCTATTTTTGGCAATTTGGGTTGGGGAAGATGCTACACTTCACTAGCAACCTATCATGGAGCTAAAATCTACCCAAAAATTGGAAAATTTTCCCAATTGTTCGAAGCTCTTGCTTGGGTGGCTATACCCCAAGACTCGAATCTACTGTTAGTCCTAAGGGGAAAAATGGCCAGTGCTCGATCTTGGATGCCAAGATCATGCTCTGATACCACTGTGACGTCCCCTACTCCTTATACGATGCCCGCATCGTATTCGAAGGAGGAGCATTCCCCCTGGCAGCTGCCTGACAGGGGCCATCCACCTGACTCTACTCCCATGGGGCGGAGCCAGCAAGGGAAGAGTGGATGTGTCATTCATCCGTCTTCCATCGGATCGACCTATCTGCGGAAGCGTGAACAACAAACGTGAGCACAACTAACAATATACAAATACAATCACCATAGAGATAGTAACATCACAGAGATAACAATACCTTCATAGCAACAATACAAAGGGGAGATCCTACCCAGGGCTCGGACTCAAGGGGGATGACTGACGGCTAGGCCTCCAGAGTTCATTGCAGACAGAATTCATGGCAATGGATTTGGTTGGCATAGAACATGGCTTAGGGTAGTCCACTCCATCCGCCCCTCCCGTGCACACTTTGCAGAGTAGGCTGAAAAGTGTTGGGACTTGGCCGTAGCTTTGTCGGGTGAATAGCGAGGGGGCTACTACTGGCTGGGTTGCATCTCCCAGCCCCCGATGAGGCGGGGAAGAGAGTTGCCTCTCCTCCCGAGGTATCCATGCTCATCGCAGCGGCTAGAGGGCCACTTGCCCTTATTCGACTTGAACTCTTTGGAAGGTCATATCCACCACCCCACGAGTGTCGAGCTCATGCCTTGCCCACACGCGGTGACAAGCCATTAAGCCTAGCCGGCCAAAGACCCCCGATAGGCTTTACTACCGAGGAGGGTCGGGTCCACGATGAGACAAGTTCCTCCTTATCAACCGGCCTTGCCCCTTCACCCACAACCAGGTGGGCTCCTGTGACCACGGGCCGCAATTATGTGGGAACTAAGGTGCTATGCTAGGAGCATCTACTACACAGCCTTTAGGTCTCTACCCCCCTTCCCACAACAAGGAGATCACAGAGTGGAATACATGCAATATCACAGAACAGAAATAGAGAATCATATCAATCTATCTACTTAACATCCAATGTTAGAGTCTCAGATCTAGGGATCTACAAGGCTTCCAGAGATGATCTAACATACTAAACCAGCATATTGCCATGCCCAAAGGCGGTTTTGCTGTGAACAACTAGATACACGCTCCTTGGCTTGCTCTCGATCCTCGGGGCGTCCATGTTCGATCTTGCGAAGGCGGCGCTACTCAACAACCTGTTGTGCAAATCCGACTTTTCGGAGCCTAACAATGCAATTTCGAGTCTTACCTTGGCCGAATTGGCCCAGGGAAACCCTAAATGCGAAAGAGGAAAGGAAGCTCTAGAGAACCCTAATTGGCAAAATGAAAAGAGAGCTAGGGTCTAGGGTTTTAGCCCTTATATAGACCCTATCTAGGTTAGGGCATCCACATGGGCAAATGGCTTTAAGCCATTTGGAAATGGATGAACAAGGAACCTTTTGTTGTGTATGTTTAATTACATACCCAACATCCAAGGTTGCCCCCTAGGTGCAACCTTTAGCTCCTAGGTGCAACGTTATCCTGCTCTCAAGTACATGTCAATTGTGACATGTACGTGTGACGTGGCAGTATAATATACGTATTGGGAGCGTATATTATGCTGGAACGTCACATACTTGCATACCATCTCTCGCTGCTCTTTCAAGGATTCAAACTTCCAACTCTCCCCTGCATAAACAATCTGAAATTGAAACACAACTTTGTAAAAATGCAAGGAGAAATGAAATGAGAAAGAAATTTAAAAGATTCAAAACCTGATAAAGAACATGCCAATGTGTGGATTCCATGTTTAGTCGTGAACTCTCTTTTTCTTGTGAATTCAATAGAGCAGTTGCCTCTCTTTTTACGTAGATATGTTTGATATTAGACTTCTACTGAAGATATCTTCTTCTATGGTAATATACCTTATCAAGCTCCATTGTGGCCTCCCGAGCAACTCCAACTACTTGAGTTGCAGTTGCTGCTTGAGCTTGAGCTTCTATTGAAATCTCCTCTGCAACTTTGCCCTTAAGCTCCTTTAATTCTGATATTTATTTTGGAGCTGTAAAATAGCCTAGTGAAACTTGTAACGCAAGAATAACTTCAGGTTAAGAAATTAAAAATAAGAAGTTAAAAACAGTTCCCGCAGAAATACATTAGAAGCTTGTTAGAAAACATACAGAACTTAAGAAGGTCTTCTAGTTCATGAACTCTTGACTACAAACCAGATGCCGCATCTTCAACTGTCGTCAAATAATTTTGGAATTCAATTGTTTTCTGTTCATCTTCATCTCATCTTTCCTATTCTACTGCATGAATCCAATGAATCTAAAAGCAACCCTAAGTTTTGCTATGCTTACTCTTGGAAAGACAGATAAAATCAAATTATGGCCAATTCAATACAATCTGTCGGTGAACCATCAAAAGTTATGTTCCAGAACCAAGCACATTCTCAAGCTTAAGCATAGGGAAGCTCAAGCCTATTAGCATCAAAAGAACCTCCGATCAACCATGTCCAATATGATCTTAGCCATAAATTTCATTTACATCGCAGCCTTTTACTTAGCCTTAAAAACCCAGCTTTAAAACAATTTTTGTATAAAACTTTTTTTTTTCCCAGCATTTTCCAATGTAATGGGAGATGATGTTATTTTGTTTAAAAAATAAAATAAAAAAGCATTGGTACAAATCCCATAAATAACCACAACTAAAAATTCATTTTTTTAGGCTTTCCAGCTTTTTTGGCAGCCACCATAGCTGCATAGTCATAGCTCTAGCTGCGACGTTCAAAATCGTGTTGCAAAGAATGCTCAATTCTGCTACATTCAATTCTGCCAGAGCAAATCCAAGTTTCCACCTCTAGTAATCTGTTCAAGAAGCGACTGCCAAATCTGCAGTGCCAATGTGGTGGTCTATCAAGACATCAACATGAATTCATGTCTATAGACTGTACCTATCTTTTGGCAGTTGAAACTTTAAACCACGAGAGAAAGATGTCCATTCTTCCTCCATTTGCTTTGTGGCAAGTAGAGACGAAATTGTTTTGGCCTTATTCAACTCAATTTTTTCCTTTGTGGCAAAGGCACCTTCCCTTTCTTCAGAAGTTCTTAGGGACTTCCGAATTGGCCAAGTTCAGCCGTGGGATTGTCTTCTAGCAAGCCTTATTTCTCATCTAGCAGTTGATCTTTGTCTTGTAGCTCAATGCAAACAGCCAAGAAACCAGATGCTCAGCCACCCTAATGGGAACGGTATGCACCCCACAGATTGAAGGAACAAAGTTCCGGTGATATGAAACCCAGTTCTTTTATAATGGAGATGCCCCTAATCCAGCCCTAGAAATTTATCTACAATCCAGTGTCCTAGATTAAAAATTCATATAAAATCTCTTGATTCTTGTTCCTGGTAGTAATTCGATGCCGGATTTGTATAAAAAAAAAAAAAAAAAAAAAAAACAAAAAGCATGAATCGCCTAACAAAAGTAACAAGGTGCTGCGCACGGAGGGTTGCCCTACGGTGGCCCAAGAATGTGTTTTCATGTTTCTTGTTGTCATTTCGTTTTCATGGTTCTTGTTGGGTCATTTTATGTGTCGGGGCTTATTAATGGTTTGAACGTGGGGTTCTGTTTTGTGTTGTTTTGTTTTGTTTATGAATTGTACATGGACCAAGATGAGGCTTGCAAAGCTCAGTACCTAGACCAATTAGAATTGACATGATTATGATCGTTGTCTAAAACATATTAGCCATTTACGAAGAATGCTTTTGTAGTTATATTAGTAATGAAAATTGTACAGGGCGTGCATGAATACATGCTTTCATTTTCTTAGTGAATGCATACAAATATTAAGGATAGAGTACCCACTGGTACAAAAAGGACCAATTCGTGCTTTGGTAATATAACAATCCCATTTCGAATATGTGTGTTTAAGTGCCTTGATGATGTAGTAATCCCATTTCTAATTGATGATGTAGTAATCCCATTTCTAATATGCACGTTTAACTTGGTTGGTGTCAGTTAATTTTGGTTCGGCATACTGGTGAACCATTCTTAATCGAGTCCTCATATTTTCTTGCATCCTCACGACCATATACATATTCCTGTGTTCTCTATAGATTCTTGATTCTTCTTCTCGAGTATTTAGAGTTCTATATTATAGATCTCTCATATATTGTTGTGCTCCATATAGACTCTTGATTCTTCTTTTTGAGTATTTCGAGTTCCACATTATTATGGCTTTCCCATATTTTGCTTGTAGGTCGTGGTATGAATGGACCAGAAAATGAATTATGTCTCAATAACAATAAAGATATAAGGATCATCTGATTCGTGCACGCCAACATCCTAGGGGACATAACATGCCATTTCTGAGACCTTGTGGCTCTCAATACCACCAACCCATAGACTTCCATAGACTGCCCGATCTCTCCAACGATCCATTTATCTCTCCAACAATCCACTTACCCCTTGCCTTCTTTCGCAGAGCCAAATTCAAATGCTTATGACTTACTATATTGGAGGTTAGGAATGTGTGGTTACATGGCCCAATTATGGCGCAACTCTAGAGATTCTTGTAGGTATCTTGAGGAAATTTTAAGGGATTGTAAGAAATCTAAAGGAATATATAAGAATCTAATAAAATAATCTTGAAGAGAAAATCAACTACAGAATTTAAATGAATCTTGAAGAATCTATAGGGATCCTGGAAAGCCTAATGGAACATTTAAAAAATATAAAGAAACCTTGAGGCAATCTCAAGGAATTGAAATGAATCTTAAAGAAAATCTTAAACCTTTGTACCATTTTCTCTTCACCACCAGACCTCTTTCACATCATTTGGAATCGACACTAATTCTGCCCTTGGAACAACTTTATATAAATACTAGTTACAGTGCCCAGCGTTGCTGGGCATAAGTTGGAGAAAAAGAGGTGTGAAATAAAAAATTTCATATGCATTGGACTGTTCTTACTTGACCCCTTAGTAAGAAAAAGAAAGGATAAGTGTCTTCTTTATATGTGTGCAATTTATGTCCTCTATATTTATGCGTAAATTGCAAGAGTTCCATTGGTTTATCAATAAAAATCGTTGGGCCTATGTTGGAAAGAAAAGAGGGGTGAAATCATGCATTTCGCTATGCATTAGACTGTCTTTTCTTAACCCCTCAGTAAGAAAAAAAAAAGGATAAGTGTATTCTTTATATTTGTGTGATTTATGTCTTCTCTATATTTGTGCTTAAATCGCAAAAATTCCATTGGCCTAGCAATGAAATGTGCTAAGAATAGGTACTTTGTATGATAATCTTGAAAAGTACATAGGAGGAAGTGCCAAACCATTGACATTAAATTATGTGACCATAATCTATAGATGTAAAGTGTTGTTTGCATTAGCATGCCTTAAGGTTGTTTAATAAAACTTTGGCAACAATTAAATCCACAAACACCTTGTAATAAAAATGACTATCTTAATCATAAGGACTTTTCATCCTCTTTAATTGATGTCAAAATTATCGTTGTTGGTTGATGTCAAATTTTGAGCTATATTATAATTGTTGTGTAGTCCAAAACATTCTGTCAAGAATATAGACACTACCTATAACCACATTATGATACCACCAATCCAAATGTTCTTACCTAATGCATAATTTTATTAATGAACTAGTAATGGTGCCCAGCGTTGCTGGTATAAGTTGGAAAACCATAATTTATAGCCCAACAATGCTTCCAACCCTACTTATCTTCTAAGAATTTTTCTTCAACTGTTTTTTTAAAGCTAAACAATTAGTATTTCTCAAAGGATGGAACTAATCAATCTTCATTTGGCATGGCCATTATAGAAAGATTGGTTTATTCATGTTTGGTTATTTAGTGCCCCCTCAATATGAGACAATTTTAAAGCATAGCACTATTGGTTATTTAGTGCCCCAAGTGGACAAAGTTTGCTACCCTTAATATGAAACAATTTTAGAGCGTAACACTATAATTTTAAACTTGTGTGTAGATCTTACTAAGGTTTGTGAAGAGGGAAGCATGATTGGAAAAACTGAAGGGGGGATTATTCTTGCGAAATCAAAGATCCCATAAACAAATGAATTATATGTTTTAACTGGTTTAAAGATGTTTTTTATTCTCTTATTGTCTATTTTCTTATTGTCAAACGCACATCTTTGAAACACCAAGGCAGTTGGTAAGCATATACTTTTTTATTTCATTAGATAATTTTTTATGTTATCTCTTTGCCGCTTTAAGCATTATTGATGTTATCTCTTTAAGCATTATTGATGTTATCTCTTTACCGCTATTTTTGATATATTTGCGAGGAAGATTGAAGTGCGGATGCATTTTTCAAAGATCTTATTCACGAACATTTGTCCATATCATCCATAGTAAATGCATAACAATTTTAGAGAACCACGTGTCAAAATTATAATACCTCCAAATTGGGTAATGATCCACGAACTTAAATGTTGCATTTATGCATCATATATCTAAAGATAAACTACATTGAGATAATAGTAGATGTGCAAGAACTCATGAAAAGCATTCACCAAAATGAATGCCTTCCTATGAAGCATGTTACTGACACATTGAGTACAATTGCATAAATCATTTGTTGGATAAAGGGGTGTATCTTGAGAAATATAATAGTAGATGTCGAAGCTATTGAAAAACAGGAACACTTTCGGAACATAATATGTTATATTCCACGAAAATGAATGAATTTTTATGATAATGGATATGAACAATACATTGTCATACATCCTTTAAGATTTATGATGGCTATATAAAAACCTCATAGTAATGAGAAAATATTTTCTTCACATAAAAGTTGTACACTGTAACATCAAATGATTTTGAAAGATCACGCACAAATGAGGAATCTGCACAACCAATCGCTCTAAGTTGATGGAGAGGTCTCAAACTTCAATCTGCAATCTACAATGGCAAGGGATACCACGGTCAATGTAAGATTGGATTATCATCGATCATGAACATATGAATCTTCAAACCGCAAATATTTGGAAAGGAATTCCTTGACTACTTTTGCAAACTACTTTCTTTTCCGGTCATCTTCCCCACATCATGAGCAACTGGAAATCTTGAGTGGCGCATGGGCTATAACTCCATGGAGACTCAGGAAGCATAAATAACATCCTAAAGAATTTTGTTCATAATCGTTGAAATTTTCAGCACCATGAGGAAAGATAGAATCAAGCGGATGTCCATTTGAAGCACGTAAATCATAAGGTACCACTATTTGCGGATGCAACCAAGAGAAATTTCTAGCAGCCTCAGAACTTAATTAAATGAGAAAAAAATATTCCACACCTCTCTTTAAAGCTTGAAGAAGACTCCATAACCAACCTAACAGTTCACATCATGTGTTGAGCAGCGAGAACTTACTGACCAAGCTCACGAGGCCATCTTGATCAAGATTGATGGTATCTTACGGAGCTATCGTCTCTAAGCGATCACGGGGTCTTTTAACAATCTTGAAGACTTATCAAGAAGTTCCCATAAAATTTCAAAGATGGGAAACCCCCGTGGATTTAAATATCTTGCTTCAAAAGATCAAATTCGCGCGACGGCATACATACATGGCTACTTGCTCCAAATGGTAGAATGAACTCAAACATGAATCCCTAAGTTTCAAACATGAACCCCAATCTGTCAAGCGGCAAATAATATTACGTGAAGTCGCAAGAATTCGACTTGCAAAGCCAAAATCTTATAAATTTCTATACGAACTACGATTGAGCCATTTGATCTAGCCGGTTTTCAACCTATTCATTACATTTGCATTTTTCAAAATCGGTTGGTTCACCGGGGATAATGTATCCCAGCGTCTCGATTCTGCGGATCCTGTAAATGGGCTTTAAAGGCTGCGGTTGCTTTATCATGAGGACATTAATGCATTGGGTCTTCACCATATCACTGTTTCGATATCCTTGCATACACAAGATATAGTGTTCCTAAATCTGAATGATTTCGACCGCTATGGCTTAAGAGAAGAGTGTTGGGAGATCTTTCTAAGATTTCCCCATAGCTCACCATAGGATGCCATAGCCGAGCTCTATAGATTGTAGCTAATATGCTCGCCTCGACAAAGGTAGGTCGGAGAGAAAGTATGGAGGAGGCGTATATCTTAAAACCCTGCACATACTGCCTATGGCCGCAAAGCTCGAACAAAACTCCAACTGCTCCAACATCCTTAAGCTTAGCCTCCGGTAGAGGCACGAGGCGACAACCACTAAAGAGCAGGTAACACTGGTGAAATTACCAAGAAGAGTGCCGATTCCCCGTTCTGGCCGGGTCATTTAGGTCCAATATACGAATCACGATATGGAAAAGAACCACCGGGTGGAGTTTAGCCACTACTCCCCTAGGGAAGTAGTAGCACCGTGTTCCCACCGGTAGTCACCATGGCGCGATGCTCGAGAGTATGGCGGAACCAGAGGCGGATAAAAGGAACCCAGCTCAACTCCGACGGATAGGGTTTGTAAGTGAAGAAGGACTCAACTCCGACGGATAGGGTTAGGGTTTTTTCTGGAATGATCACGACCGTCTATTCAAAGAGTTAATGTGGGCCGCCCGATCTAGGGTGCGGTCCATTACACAACATTATAATATAAGACTAGTAATGGTGCCCAGCGTTGCTGGGCATAAGTTGAAGACTGTAAAGTTTTGGCCACAATAAGGAAAAGCGTGCAATAAAAAAACTTCTGCATTCTAACAAAAAAGGTCGCTTAAAAGAAACTTTCATGTTAGATAGTGTTGTGTTCCCAATGATAAGAACTTACGTTACCAGCGAACACTCTATGGAGTTCAAGAACCATCTGCATTGTCTTGCATAAGGAACAATACACTTCCTAGAAACTTACATCCTCATGACCCAAGCTCTAAGCAAAAGAAACAATGCACTACCTCAAAGCTGTATCCCCATAACTCAACCTCTAGCAACTCACGGGCACTACTACCTTAACTTGGTGTGTGGAGCAAATATTATATTATAGAAGAGGTAATTGTGCAAAAGTTGGTAACTTGTAAATGATAATCCTGTGGATTCACTTTGGAAACAGGACGTCTTGAATTTTTCCACATTGAATTTGAATACATGGTAGCATATTGGTGAAAGCATGCCACTCAAACTGCGAAGTCAAGCATACAAAAGAAAACAAAATTCTAATATAAAGATATATGCTTGCTTCTTGATTTGTTCTGGAACACGATGCTTCATAAATCTTTGGTGCTTGCACTTATGGTAATGGAGTAACTTTGGCATAGATTTATATACCTTAACATTTCTTCATGTGTCTCAAAACATATAAATAGAGCTTTTTATGCATTTTACTTTTAGATTATTGGTTTAGGGGTGATGTAATAAGGCACTGGTGCAACTCTTCCAAATTGTACAAATAATGTTCTTGTCAAAATTTGTGTTAAGCTATCATACAACTCAAGTCCATTTTGCTCATAAAACATCTTGTGCTAAGCTATCGTACAATTCAAGTCCATCCACTTCCTTTTTTGCTTTTTGCAATATCTTGGAGCACCTAAGAATTCTTTGTCAAACTTGGAGGCCTTAGTGTTGATTATCCAAATATATACCAAAAAGAATGCTTAAAGCCTGAATGCTTGTTAGTTTGCAAAGCAAAATTTGAACATTTACATAAATGAAAGGCAGTTTGTCGTGGCTGGTCTCACGGTTTTCGAGCCTGTGCAAGTATTCTAATGCAAGGGAATACAAGGGCACCTCTGCCCTTGCAGGAGCAACTTCATTCAATACAACATTTCTGCAAGGATGTATTACATGTGTGGAATCCAGAAAGATCCACGAAAAATATTAAGTTGGGGTAATAGTACATTTAATCAATCTTAGCCTCCTACTCACTACAACTTATCTACCATAACAGCTTGTGACTACCATACCTGGAGAAGCTATGTGCTAGGGAGGCAATTCATATAGTCAGCTAAACATTGGATCTAATGATTCTGGAGTTTCTGCTTTCAAGCCACACTTCCACATAATAGATATTATTTTGGATGCATCCATCGCCTTCAATAGCTCCTCACCAACAGGAAGCAAGAAGAGTGAAATGTCTAAAAATGTAAGCAATAGCAAGACAATGCAAACTGCCAAAGCACAAATGCATCTGCATTGCATAGATTCTTTCTGCATAATTTGGACCTACTGCTGCATTTTAAGGATCCTAATGAGACGCCCTTTTTTATGCCAAAGTCATCATTGCAAATAAATGTTAAATGTGCACAAACTAAATTATAAATTAAAAGCTGAGCACTTGAGGCAGAAAATCGAAATGGCAACTGCAAACCAAATCTCTTAATTAGTGCCCCCTCTTTGCTCCAAACCTGGTCTTCCTATTTCTCTTGCAAGTGCTCTGCTCAGAAATAAATCATGCTCACTCTTTGCATATATAGAACAAAATATGCATGCAATTTCATACCTGGTCCCTTCAAGTTGTTGTGCACATCCATAGCATTGCAAATGATACAATTCTAGAAGGAAAGCGCATTCTTTCCATATTTTGTAGGCTGCCTGGACATGAAAATAGCAACCTAGCTGCCAATATGCCCTGATCTTTATGTTATTTTACCTCATCCATTTGCAATACTCCTTACGATTATAGCTTACATCCCTCTTGCCTAAGAAGATGCATCCAGTTGTTCCATATCGAATAAATCTTCCATTAACTTCAAGGCCTCTGATTTCTTCAAGGCGTCTAGTTTCAAGACCTGTTTTAAACTCCAGTTAAAGAGTGTTATGTATATAAAGATCAGACCTGGAAGAAAAAATATACCAGGCAAATCCGCTTTGAAGACATGGGCCTCGGGAGTTTCTACCCAATCAATCAAGTATTAGAAACAACGCTAACATCTCTGGCCATCTGACAGGCGAAAGATCTATACTCTCTCAGTATCTCCTGGCCGAAGCACCTCCAGGCCGATCCTAGGGCAAATCCCAATGTTATAAGGTACAAAGATTTCCTTTTTCTCCTTGACATCCTGAGCTCTGTAGCAAATATCTGCAAGTCACAAAATAAAGTGATTGAAAACATAACAATGACTTGAAAATGTAAAAAAAAAAAACGTACCTCTGGAACAACTTCTTCTGTTTTATTATGGCACAGAGTGACGAAGTCCAGAGCAAGCCAAGTTGGCCATCTGTAGGCATAAGAAGCAGAGGTCGAGGCATAAGCAGCAGGGCCAAGTATATCTATGATTGTTCCTGTGCTTTTTCTCTATGATTGTTGGTTTTACTTCATAAACAATTCGCCACAGTAGGTCTGCCTGTCTGCTGTAACAGATGGTCTGCTATGGTCTGACGCCATAGCTCTAAACTCCATTCCAGTTATTACCAGGTATCACAGTCACCATGAAAAACCACAGACCCGATTTGGAGCAATATATCTTGAACCCAATAGCAGCAAACCTTGCAGCAGATTGGGAAAAAAGTCTCTTTTGTATGATCTATTTCGAAACTACTCCATAGATGGAACCTTGCTGCAGACCGTTGGTCTAAGCCAAAAGCATGCAAGGAAACATTTGCAATCCAAGAAGAAGAAGGTTTTCCCCAAAACGAACCTTAAGAAACTCGTCTACTTTCGAAAAAACGAAACCTGATCATTTCTTTGGTCCGCACCAGCAATGGAGAGTAATGATTATACTTTTGGCCATGAAAGCAGCTGCATCAAAAAATATTGTGCGTATGTCCGTGTATAGAACCTCCATATGACCACCCTGCAACTCTAATAAGACTACCGTGGAAAAAGGGCCTCAAATGAACAGCCTTTGCTTCCTGCTTCCTGATCACAATCCCATGCGAAAGAACTGCCAAGAAAATACTGATTCTCAATGTAAACGAAGTGCTTGGCACGCCGAATTGCATGAATGTAAGCACCCTGAATGCTTCTATCAATGGCGCCCTGCTCTAAACCTGACTTGGTTATAGAGCATGCATCAGAAGGAAAATGTGCAACAGCACCTCCATCAATAGAACGAAAAATTTGAGCATGCCAAGTTTCTGGATCATGTTCTTGTTCTGAGACAGAGGGGGGATTGATTTGATGAAGAGGCCGAAGAAATTCGAGCCCTTTGCCCTGTTTCTTCCATCTCTGTTCAAAATTATGCAGCACATCCCAGGCGACAGGTCCTTCAAGCTTGGAGTGAAAATCCTGCCAAGGTTCTCTGGGGCCGCCCTTGCTAATGCTGGCATGCTGGATGCTGGGCTGATGGAAATCTTGCCTGTGGACGGTGGCTAAAGTGTGGAAAAGAGAATGATCCGGCGTATCATACCTTCCATCGCATAAATCAATGCCGCCCACAAAGCTGATTACTCCTTTCCTAGTGCCGGTTTGATCCGGCGAATCCACCACAACGGATTTCTGGTGATGGGTAAAAATGGTGGCTATGGCGATCACCTGAAAAGAGGTCCACCACAACGGATTTCTGGTGATGGGTAAAAATGGTGGCTATGGCGATCACCTGAAAAGAGGTCCGGTCATCCCATAGAAGAATAAGAACCCTAACTCCGGCTGAGGCCTTCCGCTTCAGCAGCTCGCCTAGCGTTTCTGCATCAAAACGCCCATCTGGGTCTCGGATTAATCTGATATGGGGATAAATTGACAGTGCCATTCAGAGTGCTCCAGCCAACAACAGTATCACGGCCATCTTTTCTACTTCTACTTCAAGTTGCTCTTGTATCTACCACAAATTTTTTCAACTAAACGGAACTCTGCTGGATTTGAAAGAAATAGAACTCTTCAATATCCCAAACCACCCTGCCATAGCACCATTTTTGGAATTTCGTTGAAGGTAAATATACCTTGTTTTTTTTGTCCAGGAAAACTAATGCTCCTCTGTTTCTTGCCGCTGCAGCATTGTAGTTCTTCTTTTGGATTTCTCTCACCCAATCATGCAACGATTTTTTCTGCTCGATTTCTTCTGCTCGTCATGCACTCCTTTCTTCCCACCAATAGAATAACAAATGAATGATTGTTCTAGAAACTAACGGAGTAAAGCGGGTGCCATAGCCGCCCTCGCAAACCCTAAAGACCTTATGATGTGGCCTCATCTTCATCTTCAGTTTGGTCGAATCTGGGCCGCCCAAATTAGGGCTGGGTCCAACACTTACACAATAACATTATAATATAAGATGGTTACGAAACATTTGAAAAACCCAATCAAGTGTTTAGGAAAGCATTCAAGTCTGAGTTCCTAACAACTTGCTAGCATTTATTTTAGATACAAACTATATTGAAAGTAGTTTTGCAATTTGAGGAGAACTTGGAACTGACAGCTCAAGAGTCTAGAATCTTGCCCAACAACAACCGAAATGGTTGCATCCAACTGGCGGCAACGATAAGAGTCTTCTTATGACATTCAATTACGATATATTCATGACGACACGATATAAGAGAATCCCAGTGTGAAATTGACCATGCACATTGCATGGACGCTAATTTAAATGCGGCCTTGAACATACCACGTGAAGGCATTATTTATTCAGTAGGTATGAAGCACTCATTTGTAACAAAGCCAATAAATCAGAACGGAATGTATCAACCCCCTTTCTTGTAGAGTTATAAAGTTAAGATAGTGACAAAGGATAGAAGATATAAATGTCTTGAATGCATGAGGACCTAGAACATAAAGGCTATCAACGTCTCACCCCACCCCACCTCAAGTTGCTCCTTGTATCAGTACAGTTCCTGTATACAACAATTTCATTATAGTTTCAATTCTGCTGTGTTAGGCATGCATCCTCGTGTTAACACAGCAGAATTTAAACTATAATAAAATTGTTGTTACGTGAAGCTTTGAGTAGGAGCAATTCTGCAAATCTGCAGGTAAAAAACAGTTAAAATGCTGGTAAAAGAGCAAGAATGCAGGTAAAAACTGCCAGAACTGCCGGAATGCAAGTAAACATTTGGCGCAGGAAGACCAGTAGCATTCGGGATTAGTCCACGTGTCGGGATGGGATTCGCAGTGGGGGCAAAATTGCTTATCCAAACTTTACGTTGTGGTGAAATGATAGTATGCCTAAACTAGAGAAAACCAGTTTTTGTCTAGATGCTAGCTCACAAATAAATATCATACTAGATGAGGTCAAAATAGCATAAATGGTTAAATACATCTAACTTTTATTTATTTTACTGGCCATGAGGCAACATTTTGTTGGAGCTGCAGCCGCCATGGTGTCTAGCCTCGACAAGTTATTAGGCCTTTTCAATTCCATTTCTGCTAAGAGGATCCAAGCCACTGTATGTAAAGAACAAGATCTAGTAACAGATAAGAGGAGATAAGAGGATAATGGTCCAAAAAGATGGAATGAAGCTTCAAGGGGAATCCTCCCCTGAGGATATCCAAGGCACTACTACGGTTGAAGAGAGAAATGCTCTGGAAGCTTCTGAATGCTGCCCCTCCAAGAAAAGGTAAAGAAAGAACAGTGCAAACCAACTTAGTACATCCCCTGTTTCTAAATAATACACTATTCACCTGTAATGTCCAGATCTGAGGGTCCTTTGTAGTCTGACTTCTGTTCTGCTAGCATGCCATGTCTAGAAATATTTACAATATTAATAAAGCACATTCAGATCCCCTATTTGCCAGTAGCCTTCAAGATATTTATTATTTAGCGATGTCTATGGCTATGTAGTAATGTTTTCTGCATCCTGACATCTCATCTCATCAGCCCTGCCATGGTTAGCATGCACAATTGTCCATAATTAGTGTTTGTAACTATCTTATTGAGTTTGTAGAGAAAATCATCTGTAGACAATGTTGGTTCTGCTTTTGTAACTCTCTCATTCAGTTTCTAGATCTTCACAATAAACATGCATTGTTTGTTTCAAAGTTATAATTCTTTGCTTTTCTTGTTACAAAAAGCCATCCTCGGGGCTGACAAACTCAGATCAAGAAAATGAGTCTCATCTGGAAGATGGATATAAAAAGGACATATTTGGATCAAAACATCCCAGGTAAAAAAAATCTCATGCCATTTTTTGAATTTCTATGGATTCTTCAGGTTGACATGGAAACCTTATGTTGCCCTCATATTTATACGTTTATCAGAAGCTATTATCGCTGTAGGCAGAAAACAAAAATGTCTGACAGAAACATACTTTCCATGTGCTGTCTCTCCTGAAAGCATTATTCCATCTGCACCTTCTCGGACTGCAATTGCAATATCTGACACTTCTGCCCGCGTAGGGGTTGGGCGATTAATCATGCTCTCCAGCATATTAGTTGCTACTATCACAGGCTTCCCCAAGCTTCTGCAGGATCTAACAATTTCTTCCTAGAAATCAGAGCATGAAAACAAAAGTAAGATAAGAAAAGATAATCAAGAGAAAAGGTAGAAGAAATGTTTTAGGGAACATTGATACCA
Organism: Isoetes taiwanensis; assembly: GCA_021234155.1. Lineage (NCBI taxonomy): Eukaryota > Viridiplantae > Streptophyta > Lycopodiopsida > Isoetales > Isoetaceae > Isoetes > Isoetes taiwanensis. Next base: position 19,913,227 of record JAJEKV010000017.1, on the reverse strand, counting down.
GCTGAAGTAAGAAACCTCCTCAACTGGAAGTTCTGCACCAAGGTCCTCACGAGCAACCATTGCCTACAAATTTACACGTTTGTATACCATTGCCTACAAATTTACACGTTTGTATAGCTTTCATTAGATGATTTGCATTTGCTAGAAGTTTCAAGCCACAACAATTTCAAAGACAGTATCATAGATCCATCTAATGTTTACCAACAAGAAGACTTCATTGACTATAAAAGGCGCTCGCCATGATATTACAAATAACAGGTGAAAGCATGTATTCTGTATTACTGCTTCTGGATCATCTACTGCGACGTGATATATTCCTCATAAAGGTCTCCAAAGATTCACCCTACTACGTAATTTCTAATTATGATGGCATGTAAGCAGGAACCGCTGCAAATTGCTTACCCCATCCGATGCATCTAAAATTGATTGAAGATTAGGTATAGAATCAGCACTCTTAATCTTTGGAATGACATGAATATCTGCATTGCAACGGGTAAAAGCACGCTGTGGTGTTCCAATTCGGCTGTCCCCCCTGTCCCCCCAAAATGTGGCGTTGCATCCACCACTTTTGTGGTATGAAAGTATAATTATGGCACCGCTCAGCTGTGGGGGGAAATTCTAATTTCAAAAACTAAAATTCAAATTCAAATTCCTATTCTTTGGCCCCTTCCTGTTCTTTGCCTACGTCCTGTTCTTTGGCTCCCTCCCTGCTGCGAGCTCCAATCCATTGTGGATATGGATGTTAATGAGGTAATCGTACAAAAAGGCATTTCGGGACGAGGGAGAAAACGAAAGAAGAACCAACGAACAAGTATTGATGAAGAAAAGACGCCAGAGGAAAAGAAGAAGAGAAGAAAAATTGGAGCTTGCAGAATTGGCAGAAGGATCCGGTTCATCAAGAAGTGCAAGCAGTAAACGCCGTATTGTCCTTAGTTTGCTAACGTCTTTCCATAAACAGACCAAAAGAATGGAGGATGGCACGAAGAAAGAAATTTTACTTGATTTTTTGAGGGATAAAACATTGGAAAAATTCATAGGTGAAGAATTAAAGGATTTGGAAGCCAAGAGCATCGTTATAAGGAGCCTCACGGGATTCCATGCGGTATCAAACTCTCTACCGGCAATGGCCGCCTAGCGACCAAGAATAGCTGCCTTGCAATAATACGTACCGCGCCGTGCGGATTACGAAACAAGTGACAAAATCAGCCGGTGAGATCTTGGAAAGGTATTAGGTGTTCACCCAAGAAACCCGCAAAAAGGCAAAGAAAAAGAGGGAAGAGATCGATTACAATGGTGGGAAATGGGTTTCTTACAAGAGGGCTAAAAGATTCGATGCAATTTCGGATGAACATATAGAAAAGATTCAAAAATTTTGGATTGAGAACACGAGTGTCTCCTAACACAAAGGATGTTAGAACTAGAAGATTGGAGAGAAATGTAAGAGAAGAACATCTTTGCCCACTATCCGGAGGAATCCAGGGTTATCATGTTTTCTTAGTTATGGTGCTTAGTATGGTGGTGCATGTGGTGCGTTATTGTGTTGTACGATGATTGTGGTGTATCTTGTATGCAAACATGTGAATTGTGTGTAGCTATAACTAACTCATCCCGAGATACAAATTTTGTTGAATAAAGACAAACTGTTGGAAAGTATGATATATTAAAAAAAGGATCTTACAAAATTTGGCTTTACAAAATTTGGCTTTCCATTGAAAGCTGTGCGAGAACTAAATTTACATGCATGATTTCCTAAGCAACAGAAATCTTTGGTATGGTAGCTCGAGAACCGGTGCATCCAAAATTATTGTTTTACGCACTAAAGCATCTAAGCTTTCTGCGGTCATCCCCAATTTAACGGGATGAGGTTTGCCGGTGCTTCCTGCATCCCCCGGTGGTAAGTACGCACAGTCGCCCGGTAAAATCCGTTGTTGCGAGTCGAGGAAGCGGACAAGTGATGAGAGAACAAATATACCGGTGCCCTTGCGTGAGAAAGATGTAACATAAGCTCATGAACTCTGTCTAAGAGCTCTCTTCCTGTCAATCTGACTCCAAGCATAGCCATTGAAGGCCCAGCATCCAGCCTGTTGTATGCCTTTAGGTTGGATTCGAAATCAGCAAAAAGCACAATTTCATTAAAATGGGAAATTTCGTGATTCCAATTAGCAACAAAAATCTTTTTTAGTTCATTTTATGCCAATTTTTTAAGCAATTATGGCGCCATTAAGAAAAAATATGCCTCTAAAGTGTCATTTATTGGCGCCATCAAAAAGACTAACACTGCTTATAAAGAAGCTAAAGAAACGTAACATCACAAAATTAGTTAAAATTTCCAAATTCATAGATTTGCAAATCAAAATTTTTGCCACAACAGGCAAGGACTTGGAAGGAAGTCTGTTTACAAAAGTATTATTGTACAATTTAACATTACAATCACACAAAATTCAGGGTTCCGGATCAGGATCAGGTTCTGCATGAGGATCAGGTTCCACATCAGGATCAGGTTCCGCATCGCCAGGGCCATGGCTAGAAGAAGCACCCATAGGATCTACCTGAAAGCTCTCAAATGCTGTGGCAGTGAATTGGATCATTAAGCATGTAATTGTGCGTTCCTAATCGCATCATAGTCCACATCGGTTGGAGCTTCAGGCATCTCTGTATTTGGTGGATCTACAGCTTCTTCAGCAACAGCACCTTTTGTCTCCGTAGGAACAGCTGCGATGATAGGATTCAGGAGGCGGTCAAGCCTATCAAGAATCCCCCTTAGGCACTCCTGCTTAACCGGGTCACTTTCGAACACAATGCAAAATCTCTTATTCAGCAATGAAGCCCGGCCAAAAGAACCACAGGAGAAGTAATCAAACACCCCTGTTCCTGGCGGTACCATTTTCTGCACAAGGTAGGAGCATGTGGCAGGCCCCAGCTGGTTTCTCATGATTAAGTCCCCTGGCAAGCCTTGCCAGCTGTACTTGAATCTGCTGTTGCAGAGCTTCCCTGCCATAGCCTCGGTCTCCCCCTCTTCGTCTTCTTCGTTAGGCACAGGAACTGGTGGCAGTTCTTGAGGATGATCGTTGAAGGGGAATTTGAGGTCAATTTCATCGAGAGGATGACCTGCAGTGGCCTGAATTTTTGTGGCGTACACCAGTGCATGGACCTCCTGAACTCCTGGGGGAGCCGGATTTTTGTACTCGTCCTCATACATGCCAATGAAAACTCTGGATCTGGAATCCAGATCATCCAACACAGATGAAATCAAGAAGTTGTGCTCTGGCCTTGCAAAGACCACTATCCAGAAAGAATCAGCTGTGGAGTTCTTTACAGCTGTATCAAAGAAATTAGAGAGAGTGGTCTTGTCCCACATTGGAGTGATGGCTCTAGTGTCCAGGGCTATCAAGGAGGCTGGTACAGGATTGCAAACAAATTGCCCCCTGCTGTCAGTAAGTTCAACTTCGCAACGGAAGTCTTCAGTATCCTCCCTCTGCAAGACAGCATTGCGTATATATTTTGCCAAGGCAGGTGGCACGTTACCGAAAACGCCTTCCTTGGTCACGCCAACTTCAACCCACTTACTATGCAGGGTGGCCATGGAAATCAGGTCGCTGTCCTCGAAGCCCGCCACGGCAGCACTTAGATCAGTGAAGGATTTAAACTTCCTCGGAAAATTATCCCTCACATATTAAAAAATCTCCTTCTTCAAGAACGATAAAGATCGTAGTGTCTTTGCCCTTGTCTTGAAGAAGTGCTTACCTGTATAATCAGAGGTGACCTTCACGTAGGTATTCCCATCCAGCACCTCCTGGAACAAAATCCGACAGTCTTCATAGTCCATACCCGCATGCACCTCGGTAGGTCCGGTGAAGTAGTCGACTCTTTTGCCCGATTCGAGGGTAATAGTCATCCCTTATTATCTGTTAGCTTGCAAGATTTCTACAAGTTCCATAGGGACACGAATAGCTGAAAAATATCCTCTGGCATGAAGACCCACTGGCTGAAATCCTTCGGGTGCTTACCACGCATGGTAACTTCAGCCAAAGCCAGATAACGCTGGAAACAACAAGAAGTTAGTATTAAATGCAAACGATTATGAAATGGCGCCATGGCGCTATTTGCCGAGGAAATGGCGCCGCGGCGCCATTTGCTAATCTAGCAGAAAATTAAAACACGATGTACCTTGTATGGTTTCGGCGAGATTGCGGCGTCGATGGATCGGGCTTCCCATAAAATAGCATATTGTTGCCGCTGGTGGGTTATTTTATCAATGAAAGGCTCCTTGAAGATAGTCTTGGCGGCCGATATCATTGACTTCAGAACCGAAGCTGCAGGCACTCTTGCTCGTCCAATCCGGTGCGGACAAGACTTCGGCAATTCGATACTCATAAATCTTTGCCATTTGTTCTTGGGACTTATTTGTGCCGAAGTCTTTTTACATACAAGCCGAAAGGCCATACCGAGAATGATTGCCATTCACTATGTAAAAGTGCATCCCCATGAGGTCATCCTCGATTTTCCAAGGATGTAGTTTCTTTGTGAGGGGATTGAATGGAATCACGTCGTCGCGAGGAGTGAAACAGGATGTGGATCTCTTTGAAAGGATTTCACTAAGGTCTTCACGTGCTCCATATTTCTTGGCCTAGATGTCGATTTGCGAGCCCCTTGATATAATTTGAACACGTTTATTCGTTTTATAAATGTGATGCCCGGAGGAAAAAAGATGGGTGGTCAATGATCTTACGAGCGTGTTCTCTGCGCCGTCTTCTCCTCCTCTCGATCTTTCCACCTTAAGATTTGCAGGCACCTCGAGCAAGTGCTGAGCTATTCTTAAGGTTAGCTTCTTTGGCTCTGCCTTCTTAATGGGGACCCTTTTGGCCGGTGTGCCCCACAACAAGAGAATGGACTTTTAGCGACATGGGTTTGCGACGTCTGTGCGACATGAGGTCGCAAATAACGTCACCATGCGACGCCGGCGTCAATGCGACGTCACGTCGCAGGCACGTCGCATGCGACGTATGGTGCGACGTCTGACACGTATGGTGCGGCGTCGACATCGCGGATGTCGCCGCCAAAGCGGACGGCAGTGTCACGCCGGGCGGACGGCAGTGTCACGCCAGCGGGCGGCAGGTGTCACGCCGGTCGCGTCGCATCGCGGCGTATGGTGCGGCGTCGATAAGCGTGGCGTAGCGCATCATCACGCCGGTGGGCGCTTGCGCGCGGTGGGCGGCATGGTGTGATGTTCTGGCGTGACGTCGCATGCGACGTCGTATATGTGACGTATGTGACGTATGTGTCGTATATGACACGTCAGTACGTATATGTGACGTATATGACACGTCCATGCATTATATGTGGCGTATATGACACGTCGGTATGTATATGTGGCGTATATGACCGTTAAATGCGTATATGTGGCGTGGGTGGTCGCATGTGGCGTATATTTTTATACCACGAAGTTTTGGTTTTAGGATTACAAATTCAATACATGCGATTGATGCACATGCGAAAAAACTACGGCGACCAACTGCGGCTTCATTTAAAGCGTGTTGCACGCACCATGCATCATCACGATAGATGTGCTACCGCATGAATTACCTCCTTCATCTAGACTTTGAGAAAAATGGTTTTGGGGCTTTGAGAGATTGCAAAATTTGGAAAAATATTGTCTCGAACTATATCGACAAACCAAAGAAGCACATATGGATACGTCAATCTGGGGGAAGAAGGTTATGATTTAAAATCTCATCTTTGGGTATACAAGTAATTCTAATGGCACTATGGAAGTTGAAAGATCAACATCAAGGTTGGAATCGGTGACAATGCTTGAACTTGCAACTTTACGCCTTAAACGTCGGGATGATTTTGTGATATATGATGGTGGAGGAATTTGCGTTTCAATTGCACAAGTTCCATATGAAGCCGACCCCATTGATGAGGATTTTGAAAAGTAGAGATACTATGTGGCTACACTGTTGATGGCCTTGTTTAGGAGATCCATACATGGAAAGTGGAATTGGAACATAGCTCGGCTGCTATGCGATAAGAGTATCTAAAAGCTGCCAATTTGTTACCTTGGAAGTCTTCAAAGTAGAGCATGTCATGGTGCAAAGGAAAATGGGCTTGACACGGAGCTTAGGGATCACAAAGGCGGTTGAGCTTGCCGACATTCTTTGGGGTCCTTTGGTGCGCGGTTTTTAACGCCATGCTCAGTTGTTTTCGCTTCATGACTCATGAACTTGTTCCGTTTGGCGCCAAGATTTTTATGGGTTCTTCTTTGCATCGATTGTATGATCAAGCAGTCACAAACATCTGATGACCAAAAAAATCATGCGCTTTTAGAAATCTCTTAAGCTGTCTTTTTAATTTCTTCATTATGGCCATTACGAGGTTGTGGAGGTTGTTGCCTTCTTGGACAAGTTTGTTCATCGAAAATCAAGAGAATTGTGGAGTTGGTTGAACTAAAATATTTTAATTGGTCATCTAGCAAAATGCTTTGGGAAGAAAATAAGTGTATTCTCTCATAACATTCATTCTAGAACTTTCTACAACATTACGGAATTTTCTAGAAGGATTCCTTAGGCTCACCAAGATTCTCTTATATTTTAAAACTTTTTAAAACTTTCTAGAACATTCTAGAACTTTTCGTATATGTGACATATGTGACATATGTGTCGTAGAAGGTCGCATGTTCGGAAAGGCACCATCTTCATTGTGCCCTTAAGCTGACAAGCACGTGAACTTTTAGTGTGAGCTTTTCTAATGGATTGAGCTTCATCTAGAATAATTCTAAACCACCTAATGTTCGACGGTGTGCCCCTTAGCACGGGGGCTGCTTCTTTTCATCCTCTTAGGATGGCTTACGTAATTGAGAACAAATGGTTCCATATGTAGTAAGCACAATGTCGTGCTTACAAAGTTCAACACAATTTATTCTTCTCGATCTTCATGGTATATGTACCACAGATAGCTTGGCGGATGGTGCTACTTTTCCTTCAATTCATGTTCCCATTGTTTTAAAAGCGATTTAGGGCAAACAATCAAGGTGCTCTGCATTCTTCTACATTGTATCTTTGGCGTTTTGGCGGTCTAGCCTTCAAAATCAAAGCAATTGCGAGAGATTGTCTTTCCAAATCCACGATAATTTGATAATTATAAACATATGAGTTCCAGAGACAATGCTTACGAGTTTGATTTCTCCATCCAAGCAAAGGGCAATCGGCTATATTACATCCCAACCATGTCAATTCGGCTATAAAATATGAAATAATAATATATCTAGTCATACACGGTGCTTGAAGTTCTATTGTTATCGGTCATTGTCTAGATTTGCTTCTTCATCTCTGCAATTGTATTCTAATATTCTAACCAATTTATCGGTCGGTTTGCGAATGGCTAATATGGGGAATTTGTGCACAAATGAGTCTCGACTTGTAGGCTGCGGCGAATGCATTCTTATCAAGTTCGACCACGCAAATAATCTCGATTGTGGCGAAGATATTCGTAGTTTTCACGATGGGGGTTGGCAAGGAGTATAGAAAATGATGCGGCGTCATCTTTTAGAGAGCTTGGATTCACGTTTGATCTTGAGCCATCGTGCCACAAAAGTTCACCTAGAGGATATTATGCTAGACACTCCACGGATATTTACGTGGTGGATCTAGTTAGCTCTCAAGATAGTGTAGATTGGTTAGATAAGAAAGTCCTTGAGGCGGCATTTCATTTCGTGCTTGTGCAACCAAGTGGGCGGCTTGATTTGATAAGCGATTCTGCGTTGGATTTTTTGTTTATTTCGTCATTCCAAAAATCAGCTTGCGAAGCTTTTTGCTGCGATGGAATTGTGGAAAAAAAAAGGTAAGATGCTTACGTTTATAGATTAAAATCAATGCATGTGGAAATTTAGATCTTTTGTTATTGGGATAGTTAGCAAAGTTATGTCTTCGCCAAAAATTTGGGGCGAGGTTTGTCAAGGCAAAAGAATTTGCGGTGAATGATGTGGTTTCGTTTGAGAGAGATATCAAGGTAAAAATTTTACATCGGTGGCGAAGGGATCCTTCTGCTTTGGTCTTTGGAAATTCTGATGTTGATCACGGGATGCATGACCCTTTCTTGAGAAAGTTTTAATTTGTTTGGAGTCGATATTTGGTATTGAAGCAACTTAAATTCTATCTTTTGATATAACTATAATATGGTAGTTTTGAGCTCGGATTAGCTCTGGTTGATCGAATTTTTTGAGCTCGAATTTAGCTTATGGTTGATCGAATTTTTGAGGCCTTTGCCTTATGTATATAAGCATGATGTAGAATACAAAAAGCTGGATATATGATATGATATAGATTTATGAAAAATCAGTTTTTCAAAATGGAATTTGAAGATAAAAATATGAAGAAGATGAATATGATCGGGATGGATATCAAGAAGATGAATGCCACGATGAATAAGGATATGACAATAATATTGCTTGTTTTAATTTGTATAGGCCTATTTGTGCTATGGGTATTTTGAAAAAGCGGATGAATTTAGTGATGGACATGGAGTTGGAGATGGTTGATCGAATTTTTTGAGCTCATAATTTAGCTTACGGTTGATCGGAGAAAGAGAAAAAAGAAGGAATTAGAAATGACATATGGATTTACCCTAGAATTTCTAGCGAGAATATTGGGTAGTCAAAAGTGGGACTCCCATATCCTCGAGTCCAACATCTTTAGAGAAGCAACAAAATGCAATCTGAATGAGGAACTTGGTGTCGGCATAGTGGGAGAAGCGCTTACGGCGACTCCTTGCAAATCAAGGCATTAATGTCCCATGTGTCAAAGCGTCGATCAAAATTTGCCTAAAAATGCCATCGCCCACTGGTGGCATCGTCCACGACAAATGTCACGGCAAATGTCGGACACATCGCATAATTTGCTCTGTGATGCGACTAATCAAGCTATGTTCAAGTGTTTTGAGGTATGCGATTTTAGGTTGTTACACAAAACTTGCTTTCAGATTTTAGGTTGCTCGAGCGACATAGGTATACATAAATTTCATAGCAGGCAAATGTCACGACAAATGTCACGACAAATGTCGGGCGTCGCATGCGGCGTCATGTGACGTCTGAGAACATAAGACACGCGTCGATGCGTACTTGCCGCGTGTCTTTGCCGGGTCGCATGTGACTGGATTTTGACCGATTGACTATCGTCGCATGCGGCGTGGTCTGAAACGTCGACTGCGTGCATGCGTACTTGCGGTGTCTTTGCCAAGTCGTAGGTGACTTGGCATGACCCGTTGACACTCGTCGCCCGGCGGCGTCCGTCGCATCGACGTTAAAGATTTCTATATAAACAACTTTTTTTTCGGCCTTCATTGTTATTTTCTTTGGCTCCTCTTCGGCCTAAGCGCCTTTGGTGTTCTTCTTTTTAACCATATCTTATACTTGTTCTTTGCCCTACATGGATCACCATGGTCATCGGCATGATCGGCCTTTGGAGATGGCGGAGGCAGTTGATTGTCTTACCACGGGGGGCTGGATATCTTGGAACCGTCACATGTAAGTTCTTGATTCTTGTATTTAGTAGCCTAGACATATATAAACTAGGAGAGGGCGTGTCTGCGGTAGTAAAAAAAAAAGCGGTGTTTTTGGTCAAGGACACGGTCGCCTCCACCTTGAGTGGAAGGGACCCGGTGTGCGGGCCCAAACTCACCTTCATACCTTACTAAGTACAATGTAGATTACAAAATTGAGGTGTCGGCGTAGTCAAGGTCATATGTCGACTTCACCTTGAGTGGAGGGGACTCTATGTATCGGGGCTAGTGGCGTCTCCAAAAAGATCTTTATTGAAATTGAAACTTATATAAAGGGTCGTTCGGGGAAAGGGCATGGTCGGCTTCACCTTGAGTGGAGAGGACTACGTGTCGGGCCCAATTTCCATCCATTTAGGATTTAGGGTTTAGGGTTTAGGGTTTAGGGTTTAGGGTTTTATACTACCATATATTGTATCTATCACGGCCGTTCAAACTATTGTGCGGTATATAGTACTTACCTTTTGTAATTGGCGGAGGGACAAAATAGTTTGCGATTGTAAAAAGATGTATGGAAATTTGAAGAGGCGACTTAGAGCGGTTGTTGAAGACCATCGATAAGATTTGGTACATTTGAACAACCCACCGGATCGATGCTCGTCATGGATATCAGGTTGGTATACAATTATTATTTGTTTTTTTTTTTTTAAAAGTATCTCTCGGTTTAAGTATATATTCAAGATGTTTATGATATCTAAATATGTAGGTAGATGATCTTTGATGTCTCCCTCAAACTAGATGTGGATTTTGGTTTAATGTTGTCCATAGAGGCATATGGCCGGAAGCGATAACCGATTCATCAATAATGTGGATGGGTGTGCGCTCAGCGGCTGAGTGTTCCCCTGCGTGAAAAGAACACGAAGGGCTACAATCATGAGAACATTGCATGTGTCGCACATTTCCCAAGAAGCGCTTGGCCTCCTTTGCCCGGCGTGAAATTCTGAAGAATTGCAAAGATTAGTCCGACCCTTTGTTAGGCACCATAAGACATTTGGCTTGTGGCGATGAACTACCTATCCCTATGGATCAAGAATTTGCTTATTGGGGAAGAAGATACATCATTATGCGGAGCCGCATTTGTCGAAGCTGGATTCGGCCTTATCTCGAACTTGGCGTATAGAAGTGGGCGAGATACCCACATTCCATTAATGCCATATCACGAGGTCCGAATACGATTGGAAAACTTGGCAAACTTTGACTAAATATGCTTGGCGTATGAGGATTTATGGAATGAATTCCAATCTTTGCGTCGATAAGTTTGTGGGGGCATGTGATGAGGAGTTGAAGTTTATTGATGGTCGGCCGGGGGTTCATGGCAATATTGCGGGGTTCATCAACAGTTCTATTGACAACCGTGGCGATGCAATTGTGAATTTTTAGAGTGTCAAGGAGGGAGGAAGATTTTTTACAAGATCTGTAAAAGCGAGATATATCATGGTGTGTGCTATTAAAAGCATAAACATTGGAGATGAGTTATTCATCAACTATCGCTATGATAGACCTCTCCCATTTGAGATGGAACAATAGTATTGTTGTACTAAAAAAAAAGGAATAAAGAGGTTTTTTTTAATATGTTTTTGTCATTCGTGAGTCTATACAAATGGTTGTATGTATTTTATACTTATTACATTATTTGACATGATGGTTATCGTTACTCTGTTTAATGAACTCATTGAGGAGGCGGTCTCCATCCCGATCCATTAGTTCTAAGTTACGGGCAAAGGGAAACCTATCGTCGTGAATTTCAAGCGAGGCGCACCAATATGAAGATATTGCATCACGATCAATATGAAGAGGATGAAACTATTGCGAACCGAGAGCGAAGTCTTTCGTTGTGAGCCGATGCTCGATATGTTGCAGCTCTTCAAGAATTACGATATTGATTTAGATGATGTCGAGGATGGTGGTGGAGAGGATATGGTAGAAGATGTGGGATACCCTTGAGGATTGGTCGTCTTGGCGATGACCTATTGTTATCGAAGCGAAGCTTGATTATTTCTGCGTCTCGAACCTCTCGTTTGTCGGCGTGCACGCTAATTCTCAATCTCAAACCAAGTTCAAGTGGAGCAATGCAAGTGTCTACGCTCTATTGAGGTGACATACTTATCAAGTCTTTCTATCTTACCACCATCTCCATCTTTTATCTTACCACTCTTAGATCGCGAGGTTATTGCGAGAAGATCCTTCGAGAGAAGAACAATATGCCCTAAAGCCGGATCTCAAGTTAAGAAAATGATTCAAGCGCCCGGCCTTGGTTATAAAGTCATACATGCATGTCCAAATGATTGTATGATCTTCTATCCCCTAGAGCATGAGAAGTCCACTCATTGTCTCGTATGTAATGAAGCAGAGATACAGGAATGACCTAAAGGGAAAAAGCGGTACCTCGGAAGGTTATTCGACACTTTCCAATAATCCCAAGGTATATGCATCACCACTTCTTACAAATAGTTGTAAATTCACTTATTTTCGGTACTTATATGTTGCCTATAATTTATTCTATAGGTTAAAGTTGATGTTAGTTGCAAGACATTGGCTAGCCTAATGGACTTCACGGCTACACATGCATCTAGTGATGATGTGATCACGAGTCCGGCGGCAGTGCAGCTTGGAAGCATGTCGATGCGACATGGCGACTTTGGAAAAGAACCACGTAGCGTGCGTTTGGGCCTGGCCACCGATGGCGTAAACCCATATGGTACACAATCATTTGCATGGTCTACATGGCGGTGATGATAGTGAACTACAACATACCCCATGGTTGTTGATGAAGAGTGGGCACATTATGATGACTTTATTGATACGGGAAGAAAAAACCAAGTAATTTAGATGTGTACCTAAGAATAATTGTGGATGAGTTACTCCTTTGTGGAACACGGTATTCAGGTCTCGATGCCCATAAAAATGGCGTTTTTAATCTTAGAGGTATACTATTGTGGACTATGCATGACTTTCTGGGTTTCTTAGGAGTGTTACGGGTTTAAGACATCGGGGCACTTCCCTTGCATGATATGTGGGGAAAAGTTGCAGCACCGTCACTCTAAGCATCTGAAGAAAGTAGTATCACGAGGGTTTTAGGAAGTATTTGCGCTCCGCACCCCTTGAAAGCGGCGTGCACAATTCGGTGTGCCTTGTAGACTATCTGAGAACCACCAAGCGAGAATTACCATACGAGAATGGGGTGGCGTTGGGATAAGAAGGAAGAGGGGAAAATCCATGAGAAATCCGTGGGGGCACACACGGTGAGGAGGTCATAGCCGACCTAGGCGGTGAGGATGAGGAATTATCTGGTGGTGGCGAGGAAGCCGCGGAGGAGGAAGTCTTTCTTGCCAATATGAAAAGGAAGTACATTTTTTATAGACTACCATATTGGACCGACCTATTGATTCAACACCTTTTAGACCCGATGCATATCTTCAAGAGCGTGGGAAACTCTTTATGGAAGCATGTATTTGGTCAAAAAAGACACAACAAATGCCGGGATGGACCTTAAGGTAAGTAATACAAAGAAAGAGGCATGGATCCAGGGTGAAGGGCAACCACTTCCTCCGGCAAAATGGGTTATTGCTAGGTCGACCATCGAGCTATTTATGATGATTTAAGGGCCCTTAGAACACCAAGCTGGTTACATGCAATCATTGCGAACCGCATTCACAAGTAGTGGGGAGCTGGTGGTTTAAAGTCCATGGTGGCATAAGTTCTTGCATGTAAGCAATTGAAGTCCACATATATATGCACTACTATAAAATGTAACCCATAACTTATATTTGGTGTTTGGATCATGCAGTTCTTCATGCCCACGACCTTTAGGGAGTTTTAGACAAAGGGACCATTGGAGGCAATAAGTGCCCTATCAAAGGTCATAAGGTTGTTACCCATGTTGATTTAGTGGTCCCCGTCTATTTTATTTGTGGCTAAGTTTTTTGTTTTGGACCTCATAGGTGGATGTGTAAAAACTATATAGAGAAAGGCGAAATTGAAGAGATGAAAGTGAAAATGGCGGAGGCATGTTGCTTGTTGGAGAAGGAGTTTCCTACGAGCTTTCTTGTGATCAAACCCATCTTTTGGTACATCTTATTGAGGAAGTGGAGCTCGCGGGAAGGCTGTACATGCGGATGGATGTTTTTTTCTTGGAAAGGTTTATGAAGGTATTGAAGGATATGGTGCGTCAAAGAGCACGTCACGAGAAGGTAGTATGGCGAGAGGGATGGCTTGCGAAAGAGTCACTTTTCTATATGATGAGAATATATTTCCGCCAGTACATCGGATGCACCCTCGCTTATGGGGTGATGAAGGGGGCGAGAAGATTGTGGGGGTAGTGGCGGGAAGGCAATGGTATGCGAAGTCATTTCCGCTGATATGATCATTAAGGTTAATCAATTTCTTCTTTACAATTCGGCACCAATGGCAAAATGGATTGCTTTCGTTATGAGAGCATAAAAGGAAGAAATGGAAGAGAAGAGGCATGAATGGAGCGACATAATAGGCGAGCCCGTACCACGATGGATATGAACCCTTGGGACAAGATGGAAAGAGAATGGGTACTACTGAGGCTTTGACCGATGCATATCACAAGGGGAGTATATTACAGCTCTACGGAATGGGCATACGCACAAGGTGTCATGAAAAAGGTAGTTGCAACAAATTATGTTGATGTCGAAATCGAGTATTTTCTTTTGATGTTATTGTATCTATTGACATTAATGGTGCTTTTGGCCGGTATATATCTTACTCCCTCGATATGGTGGCATGGGACCCACTATCGTGTGAGTTCTCTTGACATACACGGGGAAGACTTGTGGCTGCGGAGTCATGGCATCATTCACGATGGAGTTTCAATCAAGTGTTGCCGATCGTAATGTCGTCGAGGAAGCCACACTGTGATTGGGTCGGGAGGTTAAAGACTATAATGGAGGTGGATGTTGGTGGCAATTTTAAGACCTTCATATTCGATGTCGATTGGTTTGACCTTCAATTAAGGGGGCCGGGCCTCTGATAAAGTATGATAGAACAAGTGGCTTTTTTATTTGTCAACTCTAACAAGATGTACCACGGTAGTGAGGCGCTTGTCCTTCGGACAAGCGTGAGCAGTACACACATACACATATCCACTTCAAAATTTAGACCATCAATATCAATCTCCGTCCGGCTTCTTTGACCAGATTTTTTTCTTTACCGTCGACAAGACCCAACATGGTGGTTTATCATACAAACTACACAGGGCGCCCAATATTCAAGGTGTTGTGCTAGAGGAGTCAATAACGTCACGAAGAGCCCTCTGGCAGATCAAGGCATTCAAACTCAGGGAAAGCGAGCATCAAGAGGTTGGACCACCGGCTCTCATGCGACATCTTACACGAGCAATTCCACGAAATCTGAGATGTACTTGGGGCATTTTAATACAAATGTTGGCAATGCTAACAATGGCGACTCCTAGTTAGCACCTAGAGGAGGCGATCATTAAATTCTATATGTCAAATATTATGCACATCCTCGATTGCAATCCTTACGATAGGCTATGTCTATTGGTCTTCGTGTGCAATAAAAACCCATTCAATTCAATTCTTTTTTTTCCCCCCCCCTCCCCCCCTTTTGGTATACATTATATCGGAGGAATAAAGAACGGGTGGAACATGGGCTCAAAGAAGCCACATAGGCTCAAGCATTGCCTCTAGACTAGAACATGCAAAGAGTCTTCAATGGTATCTTAGTTACTTAGATTTTCTCTAACCTTAAACCAATGCCACCACCAAGTTAACACGATCATTGCTTAATTTGATGCTATCCACTAGCTTTACATTTGTGGATCAACTGCTCTACCTTTCAAGCGGATAATAATAATGGTATTTTGTAGGGTGAACAAGTCCAAATACATAGAGTGAACCATGAGGAGCCTCTGAGGATGTTGAACGTGTAGGCGTTGCATTTCCCTTAGGGTCGAACATGCTACCTAGGTTCAAACAAGCCTCTTAGGCTCAAGCATTGTCTAGGCTCAAACATGCCCCAGTATCAAACATGTACACAACAAAAATAAAAATAGTTTAAACGACGTCGCTATAACAAATAGCGTCGCGCATGCGGACGTATTGGCGTCGCATCGACGATACCGCAATGACGTTTAAAACTCATTTCTTAGTTGGGTTAACATGAGTGGTCTTTACAGTCCTGAGAACTTGGTCCGAGGGCAGCGTCGGCGTTTGAGTCCATTGGCGAGTCAAATCGCGATTCCGGGAGAGGGAGGGGCCCGTCCAGTCCCCAGGGCCTTGGGGAGAGGAAATTCGGGGCAAGCAGCTTCCAGGGGGATTTTAGGGTCCGTGATCTGGCGTCAACACCCCCAGTCCACGTCAAGTCACGGCGCAAGGTCCCTTCGATCGACAAGGAGAGGGCCTCCAAAGCGTAAACCACTGTGGGTTGCGGGTTCTAGAAGGGTTTGCGTTTTGGGGGCGAGACTTGGTACATTGCACTTGGGACTGGCGAAGGCTGCAGTAGAGAATACGGAGCAAGGGAACCGGGGCGGAGTTTGGGCCTGTCCTCCTCTCCGATGTGGCAAGTAGAAGTCGAAGCTTTTGCGATGGCAAGACATTCATAAATTCGCAATTAATGCATTGTCACGAAAATAAATTCTGATTTTTGCCGGCTGGAATCCTAATCCATTTCCAGCACACGGCCCAATTTCAGAAATTTTTGGAGAAGGTCTAAGTCAAAGGGTTAGCATTAGAGCGGTCGGGGCAGCGGTTGCTGGGGGGCAACCGGTGGCACCCTTCCCCAAGTCAAGCGAGGCGGGGACCTTGCGGGGAATCCCTCACAAGAGGGGAGAGTCCAGGACCCCAAGAGGCGGGATCAAAAAGTTCCCGAGGCAGCCCTTCTGGCGCTCCCGGGGCAGCTAATGACCACCCTCCGGGCGGTTCCCCTATCCGGCCGTTGGATCCTCCGATTCGGGGGCCCCTCTTGGGAAGGCCCAAAAGATTCAGATCGGTCGGAGAACTAGTCAAACCAGCGAGGCGTCCCGAGGTCGGCCTTGTAGAAACGCGATGTCTTGTCGTTCGAGACGCAGGGAGGCTCGAAATGGCAAATCGACCCTGCCAAATCGTCCGGAATGGCGAAATTACCCTAGGGAGCAAGTTACAAGGTCGGTTTTGCAAAGAAAGAAACACTCACGCCCTCCCGCGACGGTATCCGCATCCACATCCTAGGCCAATTGACTACGAGTGTGATGGAAGTGAGCTACTTTGGCGCTTCTTGGAGGTCGGGTGGTCTTCTGGCCCGCGGAACTTGGTCCCCGGGGGCAGCGTCGGCGTTCGACGAGTCCATTGGCGAGTCAAATCAGCGATTCGGAGAGGGAGGTCGCCCGTCCGTCCCCCCATGGCCTTGGGGAGAGGAAATCCGGGGCAAGCGGCCCCCGGGGGATTTTAGGGTCCGTGCTCAGCGTCAACACCCCCACTCCCGCGTCAAGTCGCGGCGCAAGGTCCCCCGAATCGACAAGGAGAGGGCCTCCAAAGCGTAAACCACTGTGGGTTGCGAGGGTTCTAGAAGGGTTTGCGTTTTGGGGGCGAGACTTGGTCTGTTACATTGGGACCAGGACCTGGCGAAGCTGCGGCCGAGAATACGGAACAAGGGGAACTGGCGGAGGCGGAGTTTGGGCCTGTCCTCCTCCCGATGTGGCAAGTAGAAGTCGGGGGCGCTTTTGCGATGGCAAGACATTCATAAATTCGCAATTAATGCATTATGCGAAAATAAATTCTGATTTTTGCCGGCTGGAATCCTAATCCATTTCCAGCACACGGCCCAATTTTGAAATTTTAGGAGAAGGTCTAGGTCAAAGGGTTAGCATTAGAGCGGTGGGGCAGCCCGTTGCGGGGCAACCGAGCTGGCACCCTTCCCCAAGTCAAGCGAGGCGGGGACCTTGCGGGGATCCCTCACAAGAGGGGAGAGTCCAGGACCCCAGAGGCGGGATCAAAAAGTTCGAGGCAGCCCTTCTGGCGGCGCTCCCAGGGGGCTGCGCTAATGACCACCCTCCCGGGCCCGGTTCCCCTATCCGACCGTTGGATCCTCCGTTCGGGGGGCCCCTGCCGGGAAGGCCCAAAAGATTCCAGATCGGTCCGGGAGAACTTGTCAAACCGCGGGGCGTCCTGAGGTCGGCCTTGTAGAAACCGCAGTGTCTTGTCGTTCGGGCACCGGGGAGGCTCCGGAATGGCAAATCGACCCTGCCAAATCGTCCGGAATGGCGAAATTACCCTAGGGAGCAAGTTACAAGGTCGGTTTTGCAAAAGAAAGAAACACTCACGCCCTCCACGACAGTATCCCGCATCCACATCCTAGGCCAATTGACTACGAGTGTGATGGAAGTGAGCTACTTTGGCGCTTCTTGGAGGTCGGGTGGTCTTACGCCCGCGGAACTTGGTCCCCGAGGGCAACGTCGGCGTTACGAGTCCATTGGCAAAGTCAAATCGCAATTGGGAGAGGGGAGGTCGCCCGTCCGGCCCCAGGGCCTTGGGGAGAGGAAATTCGGGGCAAGCAGCTTCCGGGGGGATTTTAGGGTCCGTGCTCTGGCGTCAACACCCCCACTCCACGTCAAGTCACGGCGCAAGGTCCCGCCCGAATCTGACAAGGAGAGGGCCTCCAAAACGTAAACCACGTGGGTTGCGGGTTCTAGAAGGGGTTTGCGTTTTGGGGGCGAGACTTGGTCTGTTGCACTTGGGACTGGCGAAAGCTGCCTTGGCGAGAATACGGAGCAAGGGAACCGGCGGGGCGGAGTTTGGGCCTGTCCTCCTCCCGATGTGGCAAGTAGAAGTGGGGAAGCTTTTGCGATTGGCAAGACATTCATAAATTACGCAATTAATGCATTGTACGAAAATAAATTCTGATTTTTGCCAGCTGGAATCCTAATCCATTTCCGGCACTGACCCAATTTTCGAAAATTTTAGGAGAAGGTCTAGGTCAAAGGGTTAGCATTAGAGCGGTCGGGGCAGCCGTTTGCGGGGCAACCGAGGTGGCACCCTTCCCAAGTCAAGCGAGGCCGGGACCTTGCGGGGATCCCTCACAAGAGGGGAGAGTCCAGGACCCCAAGAGGCGGGATCAAAAAAGTTCCCGAGGCAGCCCTTCTGGCGGCTCCCGGGGCTGACGCTAATGACCACCCTCCGGGGCGGTTCCCCTATCCGGCCGTTGGATCCTCCGTTCGGGGGCCCCTCTTGGGGAAGGCCCAAAAGATTCAGATCGGTCAGGAGAACTTGTCAAACCGCGGGCGTCCGAGGTCGGCCTTGTAGAAACCCTTGATGTCTTGTCGTTCGGACACGGGAGGCTCAGGAATGGCAAATCGACCCTGCCAAATCGTCCGGAATGGCGAAATTACCCTAGGGAGCAAGTTACAAGGTCGGTTTTGCAAAGAAAGAAACACTCACGCCCTCCACGGCGGTATCCGCGATCGCATCCTAGGCCAATTGACTACGAGTGTGATGGAAGTGAGCTACTTTGGCGCTTCTTGGGAGGTCGGGTGGTCTTACGGCCCCAGAACTTGGTCCCCGGGGCAAGTCGGCGTTACGAGTCCATTGGCGAGAGTCAAATCGCGATTCCGGAGAGGGAGGTCGCCCGTCAGGTCCCAGGGGCCTTGGGAAGAGGAAATTGGGGCAAGCGGCCTTAGGGGGATTTTAGGGTCCGTGCTGCGGCGTCAACACCCCCACTCCACGTCAAGTCACGCGGCGCAAGGTCCGCCCGAATCGACAAGGAGGGCCTCCAAAATCTAAACCACAGTGGGTTGCGGGTTCTAGAAAGGTTTGCGTTTTGGGGGCGAGACTTGGTGCATTGCACTTGGGACTGGCCGAGAAGCTGCAGCCGAGAATCTGGAGCAAGGGGAGGCCCGGACGGAGGCCGGAGTTTGGGCCTGTCCTCCTCCCGATGTGGCAAGTAGAAGGGGGGGGCTTTTGCGATGGCAAGACATTCATAAATTCGCAATTAATGCATTGTGCGAAAATAAATTCTGATTTTTTGCCGTTTGGATTCTTAACCCATCTCCAAAGACCTGACCCAATTTTGAAATTTTCGGAGAAGGTCTAGGTCAAAGGGTTAGCTAAGGTCAAAGGAATGGAGTTTGTGGGATCGTTGTACTTGGGGTTGACCTTGGCTCATTTGGGCGTTATACTTGGTCTAAGATTGCATTGAGAATATAAGCATCATAACTATTAGAATGAAGATAAATGATTCTGAGAAAAGCATCATAACTACTAGAATGAAGATAAATGATTCTGAGAAAAGCAAAAAGACTAGTGCGGGGTTGGGGGTTAGATTTGGTTGCTTGTGATGATGGTTGTGGCCCAAATATCAAGGCATATGGATAGAGAGAATGCCCTTGTTCAACAGGGATTTGCTCCCTAAAGCTATTTGACATGGATGGCATAATTAACTTGTAATGTCTGAATTCGGGGCAAGCAACTTAGGGGGAGTTTAGGGTCCCGACTCACGGCGTCAACACCCCACTCCATGTCAAGATCACGGTGCAAGGTCGACCAAATCGACAAGGAGAGGGCCCTCAAAGCGTAAACCACGTGACTTGCCGGATTCTAGAAGGGTTTTTGTTTTGGGGGCCGAGTTTTTGGTCTTACGGCCCACGAGAACTTGGTCCCCGAGGGCAGCGTCGGCGTTCGAGTCCATTGGCGAGAGTCAAATCGCGATTAGGAGAGAGGGGAGGTCGCCCGTCCGTCCCCAGGGCCTTGGGGAGAGGAAATTCGGGGCAAGCAGCTTCCAGGGGGATTTTAGGGTCCGTGCTCTGGCGTCAACACCCCACTCCACGTCAAGTCCACGGCGCAAGGTCCCGCCCGAATCTGACAAGGAGAGGGCCTCCAAAACGTAAACCCAGTGGGTTGCGGGTTCTAGAAGGGTTTGCGTTTTGGGGGCGAGGGCAGTACATTGCACTTGGGACCTGGCGAGAAGCTGCTGGCCGAGAATCTGAGCAAGGGGAACCGGCCGGGCGGAGTTTGGGCCTGTCCTCCTCCCGATGTGGCAAGTAGAAAGTCGGGGCTTTTGCGATGGCAAGACATTCATAAATTCGCAATTAATGCATTATGCGAAAATAAATTCTGATTTTTTGCCATTTGGATTCCTAACCCATCTCCGGCCTACGACCCAATTTTGAAATTTTAGGAGAAGGTCTAGGTCAAAGGGTTAGCTAAGGTCAAAGGAATGGAGTTTGTGGGATCGTTGTACTTGGGGTTGACCTTGGCTCAGCTGGACGTTATACTTGGTCTAAGATTGCATTGAGAATATAAGCATCATAACTATTAGAATGAAGATAAATGATTACAGAAAAGCATCATAACTACTAGAATGAAGATAAATGATTCTGAGAAAAGCAAAAGACTAGGTTCCCGGGTTTGGGGGTTAGATTTGGTTGCTTGTGATGATGGTTGTGTTTTGGTATCAAGGCATATGGATAGAGAGAATGCCCTTGTTCAACAATTTTGCTCCCTAAAGCTATTTGACATGGATGGCATAATTAACTCTTGTAATGAAGGGGAATTCCGGGGCAAGCAACTTCCGGGGGAGTTTAGGGTCCGGGCCTGGGCGTCAACACCCCCACTCCATGTCAAGATCACGTTTTGCAAGGTCCCGACCAAATCGACAAGGAGAGGGGCCTCAAAGCGTAAACCAATTGACTTACCCGGATTCTAGAAGGGTTTTGTTTTGGGGGCGAGTTTTGGTCTTCGGCCTCTGAGAACTTGGTCCCCGAGGGCAACGTCGGCGTTCTGAGTCCATTGGCAGAGTCAAATCGCGATTCGGAGAGGGGGAGGTCGCCCGTCCGTCCCAGGGCCTTGGGGAGAGGGAAATTCGGGGCAAGCGACTTAGGGGGATTTTTTTAGGGTCCGTGCTCTGGCGTCAACACCCCCACTCCACGTCAAGTCGCGGCGCAAAGGTCCCTTGACCGAATCGACAAGGAGAGGGCCTCCAAAACGTAAACCACGTGGGTTGCCGGGTTCTAGAAGGGTTTGCGTTTTGGGGGCGAGACAGTCTACATTGCACTTGGGACTGGCCGAGAAGCTACTGGTAGAGAATACGGAGCAAGGGGAGGCCCGGCGGGGCGGAGTTTGGGCCTGTCCTCCTCCCGATGTGGCAAGTAGAAGTCGGGGCGCTTTTTGCGATGGCAAGACATTCATAAATTCGCAATTAATGCATTGTGCGAAAATAAATTCTGATTTTTTGCCATTTGGATTCCTAACCCATCTCCAACACACGACCCAATTTTGAAATTTTTGAGGAGAAGGTCTAGGTCAAAGGGTTAGCTAAGGTCAAAGGAATGGAGTTTGTGGGATCGTTGTACTTGGGGTTGACCTTGGCTCATTTGGGCGTTATACTTGGTCTAAGATTGCATTGAGAATATAAGCATCATAACTATTAGAATGAAGATAAATGATTCTGAGGAAAAGCATCATAACTACTAGAATGAAGATAAATGATTCTGAGAAAAGCAAAAGACTAGTGCGGGTTTTGGGGGTTAGATTTGGTTGCTTGTGATGATGGTTGTGTTTTGATTATCAAGGCATATGGATAGAGAGAATGCCCTTGTTCAACGATTTTGCTCCCTAAAGCTATTTGACATGGATGGCATAATTAACTTGTAATGAACTGAATTCGGGGCAAGCAACTTCCGGGGGGAGTTTAGGGTCCCAACTCAAGGCGTCAACACCCCCACTCCATGTCAAGATACGGTGCAAGGTCCCGACCAAATCGACAAGGAGAGGGCCTCAAAGCGTAAACCACGTGACTTGCGGATTCTAGAAGGGTTTTGTTTTGGGGGCCGGTTTTGGTCTTCGGCCCCGAGAACTTGGTCCCAGGGGGCAACGTCGGCGTTCGAGTCCATTGGCGAGTCAAATCGCGATTCGGGAGGGGAGGTCGCCCGTCCGTCTCCGGGGCCTTGGGGAGAGGAAGTCCGGGGCAAGCGGCTTAGGGGGATTTTTAGGGTCCGTGCTCTGGCGTCAACACCCCCACCCCCGTCAAGTCGCGGCGCAAGGTCCCCCCGAATCGACAAGGAGAGGGCCTCCAAAAGCGTAAACCACGTGGGTTGCGGGTTCTAGAAGGGTTTGCGTTTTGGGGGCGAGACTTGGTCTGTTGCACGCAGGACTGGCCGAAAGCTGCAGCCGAGAATACGAACAAGGGGCTGGCGGGGCGGAGTTTGGGCCTGTCCTCCTCCCGATGTGGCAAGTAGAAGTCTGGGGCTTTTGCGATGGCAAGACATTCATAAATTCGCAATTAATGCATTGTGCGAAAATAAATTCTGATTTTTGCCGGCTGGATTCCTAACCCATCTCGGCACACGACCCAATTTTGAAATTTTGGAGGAGAAGGTCTAGGTCAAAGGGTTAGCTAAGGTCAAAGGAATGGAGTTTGTGGGATCGTTGTACTTGGGGTTGACCTTGGCTCATTTGGGCGTTATACTTGGTCTAAGATTGCATTGAGAATATAAGCATCATAACTATTAGAATGAAGATAAATGATTCTGAGAAAAGCATCATAACTACTAGAATGAAGATAAATGATTCTGAGAAAAGCAAAAGACTAGTGCGGGTTTGGGGGTTAGATTTGGTTGCTTGTGATGATGGTTGTGTTTTGATTATCAAGGCATATGGATAGAGAGAATGCCCTTGTTCAAGCGGCTGCTCCCTAAAGCTATTTGACATGGATGGCATAATTAACTTGTAATGAATGAATTCGGGGCAAGCAACTTAGGGGGAGTTTAGGGTCCCAGCTCTGGCGTCAACACCCCCACTCCATGTCAAGATACGGTGCAAGGTCCCGACCAAATCTGACAAGGAGAGGGCCTCCAAAACGTAAACCACGTGACTTGCAGATTCTAGAAGGGTTTTTGTTTTGGGGGGCGAGTTTTTGGTCTTCGGCCAGAACTTGGTCCCTAGGGCAGCGTCGGCGTTCGAGTCCATTCGCGAGAGTCAAATCGCGATTCGGAGAGGGAGGTCGCCCGTCAGGTCCCCGGGGCCTTGGGGAGAGGAAATTGGGGCAAGCGGCTTAGGGGGATTTTAGGGTCCGTGCTCTAGCATCAACACCCCCACTCCACGTCAAGTCACGGCGCAAGGTCCCGCCCTAATCGACAAGGAGAGGGCCTCCCAAAGCGTAAACCACGTGGGTTGCGGGTTCTAGAAGGGTTTGCGTTTTGGGGGCGAGACTTGGTCTGTTGCACTTGGGACCCGGCCGAGAAGCTGCTGCCGAGAATCACGGAACAAGGGGAACAAGCGGGGCGGAGTTTGGGCCTGTCCTCCTCCCGATGTGGCAAGTAGAAGTGGGGGCTTTTGCGATGGCAAGACATTCATAAATTCGCAATTAATGCATTGTGCGAAAATAAATTCTGATTTTTGCCGGTTTGGATTCCTAATCCATCTCCGGCCCACAGCCCAATTTTGAAATTTTCGGAGAAGGTCTAGGTCAAAGGGTTAGCTAAGGTCAAAGGAATGGAGTTTGTGGGATCGTTGTACTTGGGGTTGACCTTGGCTCATTTGGGCGTTATACTTGGTCTAAGATTGCATTGGGCGTAAACCACGTGACTTGCCAGATTCTAGAAGGGTTTTTGTTTTGGTTTTTCTGCTCCCTAAAGCTATTTGACATGGATGGCATAACTAACTTGTAATGAGCTGGTTTTGTTTCTCAGAAACAATTGTACCTTGATGAAAGATTGCTTCATAGTTTCCAAGTGAAAATTTTTTTAATGTGTGTCACCGCCTTATTTGCCCCCCGGTCAAAGACTCACCTTTTTCGATGCACACTCTTTTTAGTTATGCATTTTATTGCATTTATGGTTTATAAATTCGTAGTTAATGCATGGCATGGAATTAAATTATGGTTTTGGTCAGGTGGCTTCTATGGTCATCACCGGCATCTGAGGAAAATTTCCAAAATTTTAGGATAAGGTCGAACAAAGCGTTGGGGTTAGAGCGGTCAAGGCGGCCGTTGTTGGGCAAGCATGGTAGCACCCTTCCCCAAGTCAAACAAAGGCGACTTTGAATGGCCACCTCGGTAGAGGGGAGAGTCCGATCCCGGGGAGGCGGACCCCAAAAACGTTCTCGGCTGACTGTCACGGCACCACCCACGGGGGCGTATGCTAATGGACACCCTCCGGCTTCGGTTCCCCTATATATTCGGCCGTTGAATCCTCCGTTCAAGGATCGGCCTCAGGACTGTTCAAATAAGCCTAGGGACAAACTTTAATGAGCTTCACATTAAAAAAAAAGATGCAAAAACAATAACGTCGCTATAACAAAATACGTCGCAAGGACGTCG
The DNA here is from genome assembly GCA_021234155.1 of Isoetes taiwanensis. Classification (NCBI taxonomy): domain Eukaryota; kingdom Viridiplantae; phylum Streptophyta; class Lycopodiopsida; order Isoetales; family Isoetaceae; genus Isoetes; species Isoetes taiwanensis. Next base: position 19,888,402 of record JAJEKV010000017.1, on the reverse strand, counting down.
CGTGCGACGCAGATTTGAAATAACGTCGCATGCGACGTGACGTCGCATGCGACGCTCTGTAATATTTTGAACCCGCGGGCGGCCGGCTTTTCCGGAACTTCTTTTTGCCCTACTTCTTCGAGGTTCTTGGGCGATCCGTGGGCGCTAGTACCACGATCTACACGCAAGCAACTATTCTAAGGTTAGTATATCATGTTTTTTAGATTGAATAGGTTTTTTGGATTGAATGGTGCATGCCCAACCTTCCTCTTTTTTTGGTTTCCTTTCCTTCCTCTTCTTCTTTGTTCTTGATTTTTTTTCTTCCCATTCTTCCATGCCTCGTTCATTCTTCCTCCTTCTTTCTTTCTCATGCTTCATTTCTTCCTCATTCTTCCTCATGCTTCATTTCTTCCTCCTTCTTCCATGCTTCATTCTTTCCTCATTCTTTCTTCCCATATTTCTTCTTTCCTCATTTCTTTCTCATTCTTTCTTCCTCATTCTTTCTCATTTCTTTCTTCCTCATGCTTTCTCATTCTTTATTCCTCACTCTTTCTCATTCTTCCTCATTCTTTCTCATTTCTTGCTTTCTCATTTCTTTCTCATGCTTTCTCATTTCTTTCTCATTTCTTTCTCATGCTTTCTCATTTGTTTCTCATTTCCATTCTTTCTCATGCTTTCTCATTCCTAATTCTTTCCCCTCCCTTCCCTCATTTCTTTCTTCTCTTCCCTTCCTTATTCTTCATTTTTTTTTCATTTCTTATTCTTCATTCTTTTTAATTTCATTTCTTCATTCTTCATTTGTTTCTTATTCTTCACATTTCTTCCTCACTTTCCATTCGATCCTTTTCTTTCCCTTCCCTTATTTCTTCCTTCCATTCTATTCCCTTCCCTTCTCTTATTTCCTCTTATTTTTCTTCATTCTTTCTTGTTTCTTCTCTTATTTCTTCTCTATTCTATCCTTATTTCTTCCCTTCTATTCTCTTATTTCTTTCTCTTGTTTTATTTCTATCTCTTGTTTTCTATCCCCCTTTTTTCCTTTCTTTCTTCTTCGATCTTTTTCTTCTTTGTTCTTATTCCTCTAATGCTTTGTTACTTCTGTTGCAGCTTTCTATTACGATTTGGACCCGACAGGATCTTGTACACGCGTCCTTATTTTGGTAAGTAGTTGATCGCACTTGCATTTTATTTTTATAGTTTTAAGTAGGTTAAAAAAATTGATGGAGTGGCTTGTTCAAGGGCACGGTCGGCTCCACCTAGAGTGGAGAGGACCACGTACCCGGGTTCAAGTCCACTTCCAGTTCCACTTGTTATTTTTTAGGTTTAAAATAAAATTGTAGTGGCTTGTTCAAGGTCACGGTCGGCTCCACCTTGCGTGGAGAGGACTAGGTGTCCGGGTCCAAGTCCACTTTTCTTCTCATTCTTAGGTAGATGTGGCTACGGCAAGGACATGGTCGGCTCCACTTGCGAGTGGGGAGGACCAGGTGTTGGGCCTTAGTTCACGTTATTGTCGATTTTAGCTAGAGGTAGCTAGGGCTAGGTTAAGTTAACGAGAATCGGATGATTCCCTTCACACCCGTGCTAAAAAAAAAAAATAGGTTAGGCTAACTTAATGTAGTACTAATTCGCACTAAAAGCGTTGGTAAAAAAATAACTTAACTAATTAACTAAATTATTTCGAACATGTCTAGTTAAGTTAGCCAAAGGCATAAAAAATTATATGTACAATTAACTAAACTTAAAGTGACCTCTATAGTGCTAATTTCTAATTTAGTTAATTTTTAGTTAATTTTGCTAACTAATCCGAACAAGGTGCGAAGATAAGTTTAGGTAGTGTTTTTGGTTAAAAAGTTAACTAAAATTTGGGACTATCCGCTAACTAATTAACTAGTAATCTGAATGTAAATTGACCGGTGGATGCGAATACCCTAATCTAACCTATTTAGTTTTTCTTGTTTTTCTTCTTTTTTTTTCTTGCTTTTTGGGGGGGTCGGATAAGGTATTAGTCGCCATAGGGCGTGTTATAAGTAATGATTATATAGTGCATACATGTTTGATATTGTCATTATTATGTTGCATTTACTTTGTGCATGCTTGGCTTTTGTATTCATTATTTTGTTTTGTTTGTAGGCATAAAAATGGCCTCGATGGGACAGAGATGCTTAGTGAAATTAGGCGCATCCTCATCAATCAAATATGCGCACAGACCGACCCGGAACGACATATGCAAACTGATGATCGAATTAACCGTTTTGTAGCATCAGTTGAGAAAGAATGTCGGTCTGAATTATGTGGGAGGTGGCCAGAGCATGAGTCTGAGTTGGAAGATATGATGAGAAAGAACTTAAAGTCTTGGGTTTGCAATCACGAGCGTAATTGAGGATGCTACTTAAGTATAAAGTGCCACTTATGAGCCCCTATCTTTGAGGCATACATGGGGACGATGGGCTAATTCGTGGCGAAGTGCAAAGGTTCGACTTAAAGATCACAAGATGGCCGATGCAGTCTCAATGATGAGCAGGTGAAGGAGTTAGATAGTCTTATCCATGGTGGGAGCTCTATTGGTGCAGGGGCTAGATTATCATTACGTGCTCATGATAAATGTGCTGCATTTATTGACAACATTCCTGTGGATGCTGTTGGAGTTGTAAAGTGCATTGGTAGTAAACAAGACTGCCAAATATACCAAATCCAGATCTTGGGAACCCTGTACTTTAATCAAGATGATTATTATACTGGCATTGTGTGGAGAGGCCAAGATAGAGCTGCATCATGGTTGTTGGCTGACAAGTATATCCGTTTCAAGAGCCCAAGTCCAAGCATTGGCCACACCCTTGGACTTGCCCCTGAGGGTTTTTGTGGAGATGAGCCACGAGGGGACCAATGGTAGTCCCTGCCATTCATGAATGGAGGAACCTTTGCAGAATTACTTGACCATCTTCGAGCCAATTCTCTTCTTATAGGAGATGGTCAAATGCAATGCATAGTGCTCCAAGAAGGGCTGATATGAAGATAAGTGTGGAGTGGAAAGCCAAAATGAGACTCGTGTATAAGTACGTCCCAGAAATAGCTCTCGCTCTTGCAGAAGGAGTCTATGCCATCCACGCTCCAGGTTGGACACACACAAAGCTCAATTGCAAAAGGGTCAAACTCCATTTTGATGACTCCTTACAAATGTGTGGGTGGCTATTGGTGATTGGGACACGACCCTCCGTTTTTTTTTGCAAGGAGGCGAATGCCCAAATTGAAGAGCCGTTATACACTACAAGATGGAGCAGTGCGATATCCTTGGTGGGAGAAGAGAGTTTTTACATCATCATCAGATGACCAAGCATCATGGGGCATGAGATATCGACATATATTCCACGGGCTACATTTATGAGATGCTCCTTGATTTTGTCGGGCAATGCGGCTTATGGGGTTGTGTGTTGAGATAAACCCAACCGACCGATACTCTAGCACATTGGACATCATCCAACATATGAAGGTCCAAATGATGATGGATAGAGAGCTGGTGCACATGGATCGCCCATCTATTGCTCGCGTCGTCGATGTGTTCAAAGCTTGGCCGAGGGCTTTCTTCGATATAGTTGTGAGAGAGAGGCGACATATGAAGTGTGGTGATCCACTTGAGATGGCTAAGCTCTTGTTAAATGCTTGCAAGAAGTGATTAATATAATTTTGTCTTCCTATTTGAGGCTTGTTGCAACCAATAAATGTTTTTAGTCAAAATTACTAATGAAAAAAGTAATTTATTAATCAAAAAATTATTATTAATGGTAAATAAATTATTAATCATAACTTGTAGATAAAGTGTCGCTACAGACGTCAAACCCTAGGTTTTGTGTGCTACATCATCAAACCCTAGATTGTAAATGCCATGTGGCACAATCTAGGGTTTGATGATGTGGCACACGCAAGCTAGGGTTTGATGACATGGCACTTACTATGATGTGGCAATAGGAAGTCGCGACGTGACACAACCTAGGGTTTGATGATGTGCCACACGCATAGCGTAGGGGTTTCATGATGTGGCACTAAAAATGCCACGTGGGATAATTTAGGGTTGATTGTGATGACATGATACATGGCACGATAATATGGCAACCTAGAGTTCGATATGCACCCCATACATATATCTGAGATACTTTTCTAATATAAATAAGAAGATAAGAATATAAATTTAGGTATTTATTCAAAGACACTTGTTCAAAGCTTTTCTCTCGCTAATTCTCGTTATGTTCAAATTAATATATATAGTCATGGCGGAGGCTCAATTCTTAGCGGTTTTCCTCATTGTGGCCCTCTTTACGCTGATGCAATATTCATGGCATTACGCGTCTCCCTCCGCCCCGGTCAAGGCGGTCCAAGGCTGCGATAAGTCTGCCTAGGGGCTCATTAGTGGCACATTTGAACCATAAAAATACTATTTTTCATCTCTATGGTTTGTAAGTATCATTCTATTATTGCAACCAATATCATTCATGGTTATCAAATGTTTCTCTCACAATTTCTTTTTGATCTAGGTGTGCTCTTTTTTCTCGCGATGAATAGAGGTAATCGCAATCGCGGAGAATGAGCAAAGCGAAGGTAAGTATTTATATAGTTTTTATTATACGCTTTACCCTCTAATTAGGTATGTGAGTTTATGCATGGAGTTTTAATTTGTTGTGTAGAGGAAAGGGACGAGTTTAGAAAATAGGAGGAGGACTCCACGAGGTAGGGGCAATCGTCTTGATGGTCCTCCAAGACGCCAACCTCCACCTATCACTACACCGGTGAGGTTTGGGTATTAAGATAGCTTTTTATAAAAATAATAAATAAATGAATTGTTTTTGCATGATATTTTGCTTCTGCAGACTCCTCGCCGCTCCCGCCTTCCTCGCAAAACATGTCTCCCCGAGAGAGACCAAATTGCAAAAGCATATTTTGCCTCTTTGACACCAACGCCCGGTTAGGCGACCTCCGCTCCTATTCCCCAACGACATAGTGTTGATTATCGGCCTCCACGTTCTCGCGAGAATATTGAGAATGCTAGACGTAGTATGGACTCCCGTTCTAGGCAAGAGACGGGAACAGATTTTTCTAATGCAAGGAACTTGGAGGAAGATTTCAACAGGTAAATATATATCCACTACGTACCAAACATTTCTTTGGTTGCAGCATGTTAAAGATGCTCATTCTCTCATTACTTCCCAGGTCAAGAAGTAGTGGAGCAACAGACTCACAACCTTCAAGATCGCGACGATCATCACAGGGTTCGGGATCCGAAGAACATGGTCGCTCGCCTGACTTGGAGAGGCAAGGATCCCGACGACGTCCACGTGTCACTGAAGAAGAGCGTCCATTTCGCTTTGTTTTAGACACGTAAGTCTGCGGGTGATTTGGCCCCGAATATACCCGACTATCATATTAATAATAATTTTTTGATGTAAGTTATGTGAACATATTATTTAAGATATCAACCTTAAATATTAGTACTTTGTCATCTAAATTTGTTGTTTTGTTCATTCTCTTCACTTAGAATACATTGCAAAGTGCTCAAAAGGTTCTTAATCGGGACGGGATATGTATATTGACGGTAGACATAAACACGCTTTTATATACCCACCATTTATGCTTCAGGGACGCTCTTCCTAAGAAGGATGATGAGGGAAGTGTCTTTTATACTACACTGAGGGACGCGGTCACAAATAATATCTCTCGTTTATGGCCTCCCCGCGGTATAGGGGAGTGGCCTGGCGCTTATGACCAACGCGAAATAGAGAGCGTCAAAATAAAATGAAACAGAGTTTCCCAGAGATAGAAAAAGCAAAGGCGTTTAACTGGAAGAAGCTCACTTCGATGATGGGCGAGCTTATACGAAAAAGGAGGTACATGACCTAGTCATAGTCTTGTTTTTATTATTTTGATATGGCGTTGATCTATCGATTTATGTCAAAGGCACCATGTGGTCAAGGAACCGGGGCGGACTTCGTAAAAAGAAGGAGGCGATTGGTCAAAAGTCCCTAAACCACTTAATCTCCACAAGGAAGATATCAAGGTATTTCTTATTTTTTGTCATTTGTTCACTTTAACTTGTGATAATGTTGTGTGCCTTGCAATCGATTGCATTGAAGCGTGCAAAGGATCCGAAAGCAAACATAGAGCTCGGACCGACAAAGCAACTAAAAGTGATCGAAGGCGTCTCATTTGGGCTCCGCGGATCGAAAAAGGGTTTTTCCATAGATTCGTAAGAGCTATATTAGTTCACATTAATTTTAATAAGCACTTTAAATGTCACTAGCTAATACTCGTTATATTGTCATAGGAACATCTATACGGGTTTGCCCCTAACAAGCGGCTAGGTACAAGTAGCCACGGGCGTGGAGTCGCTTTTATCTGTATCAACAGTTATACGACGAGGGAACTCTCCCAATTCGCGGGAATGCGGGGGTGCGTTGTAGAAAATTATTATAATTCTATGAACTACATTAACGCCATATTCTTTTGGTTTTTATAGGAAGCAGTGGCGGATATGAATGAAGGTCTAGAGCATGACATAAGGCTCAGCGCCGGGCGAGGATCACGCAAACGTCGATGGAGAGCCATCCAATGCGCAAAAATGCACTGTCGCCCTCTAACTCACGTACTTTCGGATGACTACTCCAATCGAATCGAGAGAGAGTAGCTCTAGGCTAAAAGGGTGGATACTCCTCTTAACGAGTCTTTTGTGATTATTTAAAAATATAAATACAATTCACTTTTGTGATTATTTAAAAATATAAATATAAAAATAATTTTGTGACTATTTAAAAATATGAATATAAAAACACTTTTGTGATTATTTAAAAATATTTTTATATAAATATATTTTTTATTTTTTTTTTTTTTTTTATTTTTTCCCCTTCACGTCAAGACGGCGACGTATCCACTTTTTTTTTTTTTTTCCACGTGGCTTTTTTATATAAATATATTTTTATTTTATTTTTTATTTTTTCCCCTTCACGTCGCATGCGACGTATCCACGTGGCTTTTTTTTTTTTGCTACGTGGCTTTTCTACACGCGGATTTTCGAATTTTCCACGTGTCTGTTCCACGTGTCACGTCGCATGCGACGATACACGCGGGCTTTCACGACTGCTTGGCGTGGATTTTGGTGATGTTCCGTGTATATTCCCGTGTATATTCCCGTGTATATTTCACGTGTCGCGTGCCATGCGGCGTCTGGCGGCGTCTGCGTCGCGTCTGTAGCGGCGTCTGGCGCGGCCGCCAACGTCGCGCGTCGCATGCGACGAGCGTCGCTATGCGGCGATGTAATGCTTAACGACGTCTTGCGGCGTCGGCGGGCCAGCCGTCGGCGTCGCAGCGGGGCGTCGCTATTGGCGTCGCTAAATGGCCTTTTTCTTGTTGTGCCCGCAGAATCTTGGATATGTGGTGGGCTTGGAGGAACTTCACCACCACTTCCAGCAGGACTTGGAGTCCGAGGCTCTCTCCTCTGTTTTTTAGGTGTTCTCTCCTTCTCAGAGGACCCCAGCCTGTGCTTCTTCTTCCTTTTCCCTTCTATTGCCTCTGATTCCCTTTCCTCTCTGTCCTTTTCTTGTCCCGCCTGTTCTTACTTCCGCTCTTTCCCGTCCTTTTCCTTGTCTTTCTTGTCTTTCTTCTTCCTGTCCTTCCTTTCTTTCTTTTCCTTTTCTTTCCTTTCCTTCTTCTCTTTCTTTTCGTTATCAGGATCTTCGTGATCCTTTCTCTTCACTTTCCCCTTGTCCGTAGGCTTTCCTTTTTCGGCTTCACGGTCAACTTCCTCGATGCTTGGATGAGGAGTCTTTTTTGAGTCGCGGTGCCGGTGCCTCCTTAGGTTTTGTCTTCTTCCTGCTAACGGATTTCAGCCACGTCGTGTCCACAATGGTGGGTAGTTTCTGTTGGGCTAATGCCTTGACAACAAATGAAACAGAGTTCTTCGACTCGTTCAAACGATTGCGAAGAATCATATAACCCCTCAAGATTTCTTGTGGACCACTGATATCAGCTTCTTCAAAACTGTTGTATGATGGTAGAGCCCAGCCTTGCTTTCTCGCCGAACCAGCTACATTTGCGATACTAGCAGACATTATTGTGGGATCATAGAACTTCCAGTCCACATAGTAGACTATTATTCTCTGCTGCACAGTGTCTTCACAGACCACCCTGATCCAATCTTCGCGCCCGCTCTTGCTAGTCAACCTCATGTTAACCAAGATACCCGGCTGGTAAATTCCGGCTTCTGGGGCGGTTTCTTTTATCAGCAAGCAGAGCTCTCTTCTGCAGTCTCCTTTTGAGCCTGTAGAGGTGGAGGGGCTCACCCGCATTATTTCCATGCACCAGTTCCTATCTGTCAGCATGATAGTCTGGTCGGATTGAAATTGTGTTTCTGAACGTAGCACAGCTGCAACGAAGAAGCATCAGTAACAAAGGCATCAATGACTCTGACTGAAACTAGTAGACAGACCAGACGACCAAGCAAATGGCGCCATGGCGCCATTTGCATCTGAGCATTGCCTAAGCACATGGAAGCAGTTCGCATGCGTTTGACTCGAAGGAGATCCAATCGGAAGCAATCAAACAATATACCAAGAACAATCAACCCAAATGTAGGATAATAGACATCGAATGGCGTGATGGCGCCATTTGCAAACAACAAGACCCTAATGTAAGACAATAGGCATCAAATGGCGCGATGGCGCCATTTTCCAACAACAAGACCATTTGCCAACAACAATATCCTAATGCAAGCTAATGAACATTAAACGGCGCCATGACGCCATTTGTCAACCACAAGTCCCTAATGTAAGCTAATGGACATCAAATGGCGCGACGGCACCATTTCTCAACAACAAGCCACTAGTTCGATTAGACATCAAATGGCGCGATGGCGCCATTTGCCAACAACAAGAGCCTAATGTAAGCTAATGGACATCAAATGGCGCGACGGCGCCATTTCACAACAACAAGCCACTAGTTTAAGACTAGACATCAAATGGCGCGATGGCGCCATTTGCCAACAACAAGAGCCTAATGTAAGCTAATGGACATCAAATGGCGCCATGGCGCCATTTGCCAACAACAAGAGCCTAATGTAAGCTAATGGACATCAAATGGCCCGTGGGCGCCATTTATCAACCGGGCAGACCTAAATTAGCAACAAGATTCGGAAAATGGCGGCGGCGCCATTTCGCCAAAGGAAGCAATCGCAAGTAGATGACATACCCGCGGCCTTTGCGGTAATCGCCGCTGTGTCCACATTCCGAAAGTAGCTCCGCACTGTCCACTTCCATTTTGAGCGCTTTTTGAATTTGGCCCTAAACCTGGTGTGTAGCTTGATGGAGTGAGGCGATGAACTGTGGGGAAATGGCGCCGGAAAATACTAAAAACAGAGGGCGAAAAAAGGCTCCCGGGAGGCGCTTTTGGCGCCAGGGCGGGCGAAGTAGGCGCCGGGCGCCGGGCGCTAGGGTCGAGGCGCCAGAGCCGAATCCAAACGAAAGCGCAAATGAGGTCCTCCAGAAATACAATGGGGCATAACTAACTTTGCCGGGCCGGCCGCTCATTTGCATCACAAAGCGGCAGTTTAGGGGCCCTGCAGTCGCCCAGCGCCCATGCCCGCCAAGCCGCCCATGCCCGCCGATGCCAGTGGTGGTCCAGGCGGGCATGCCCGCCCATGCCCGTGGCGGTCCAGTCGCCCATGCCCACCAAAATTGAATTTTGAAATTCGAATATTTCCCGCCCGCCCGCCCAAATTTGAACATAGAATTCAAAAATCCCGACCGTAATTTGAAAATTTGCCACCACAAAATTTAAAATTCCCGCCCATAAATTGAAATTTGGTTGCCACTTGTCCAAAGTCGAATGGTCCGCTTTTTAAATTGTACTTTGCATTTAAAGCTCCCTCTTTGTCGCCGTTCTCCCTCTTAAGGCGACCATGCCACGACGCAGACGTTTTGTACCGCAGTTCGGCGCTTCGAATCCGCTGTTCGTTTTCAGTGCCGCTTCATAAAGCGCTACCGCTTTTTCTCGTAGGCGTAAACTTTGCAAAGGCGCATGCGTCTTTGTCAGCGCTTTCTTCTTGGCGCTCACGTAAAATCCACGGTGATTCTTGGCGCTTTCTTCTTGGCTTCGAGTTCTCTGCGAATTCATCTCTTTGGGATTAGCTTCTTTTTTCTGTTCCATCTATCGCCGAAAGTACATACCACCATGGATCTATCTAATATCAAGTAAGTCCACTATTTACGGTAGGAATTATGTTACGCTAGGTGTATAAGCGTGTTCAAATCTTTGAATTTCATCTTTGCTAGGACACAGAAACTTGGCTTCACTTGCAGAGTTGGCATGGGGTGCCCATGTTATGCATGCCTGCTCTTATTGACACATATACAGCAATGGGAGCAAGAATGCATAACATAGGCACCTCGTGTTGATTTTGTGATGGAGCTAAGCCAAATCGCTTCATGTCACCCACTTGGATCAAATGGCGCCATTCTATTCCAAATACCCTTAAAATGGTGTATTGGTCAATGGCGCCATAGCGCCATTTGGTTGAAAATGGTGCAAGGTTGAAATTGTGTGAATTTGGAGCTAAATGGCGCCATGGCACCATTTGGACGAAACGGTGCACACTTCGATCAAATGGCGCCATGGCGCTATTTGTTCTAAATTCACACCTATCACGGTGCCATGGGTGTGAATTTGGATCAAATGGTGCCATGGCGCCATTTGATCCAAGTGTTCTCTGTTTCGACCAAATGGGCCATCATGGCCATTTAGCTCCAAAGTTAGACCAAAAAGTTTGTCTTATGTACTAAATGGCGCCACTTTTACTTGTTTATTGCTTATTTTTCATCTAATTCATATGTTCTAAAAAGTTTCGCCTTGCTTGATTGAAACAGGTTCAATTTTCCCCTGTACAACCTATTCGTCGGAAGGACAATTGTTGCCCGGGGGCATATTTTGAATAGAACCACTCTTCATGGGAAGGAAATAGATCCTTCAAATGTAGCAATTGAGGTCACGGAGTCCGTGATCCCATCGTGAGCTTCAGGTCCCTCGCGGGAGGTGCAGATAACATTGGTGAAGCAGTAGGCACATTCATTCAGTGGCCTAAGAGGGATGTAAAATAAAATGAGTGGCCCTCAAGTGAAGATACATCTTCGAGATCCTTCAATTTGCCCTCTTCACAAGAGGATTCATCTAGTAGTCCACCATCCGCCAAGAGTTCACGGACATGGGGTTTCACGCTCACCGTGGGTGAACCAAGCAACACAGCAACAAATGAAGAAGACAAGATAGTAGAGGAGATTGGAGGTCATGAGAATCTAGCTGCCCGTCTTGGTCTCAGGTTGTTTAAGCCTGAAGATGAGACAGTCTACTACCCGCAACAGATCTACTAGGTTTGCCATGCTACATTCTTCACTCCCTGCATTGGATCTAAATATTCGGAGGCTTAATATAGTCTTTAGTGATCCTCGAGGATGCTATAGACGATGAGTTCTTGGGTGTATCAAAGGTCGGGCTTTCAGTGGGTAACATAATAGATCCAACGGGAAACCAAAATATCAGGTCATGTCATGCTTGTGCTGAGAGGCCTATAGCTAACAGTTTAGTAACCTGGGAGACCCATGATGTTTTGCTTCATGATGGTAGGACAGTTTCACAACATTTACAAGCTCGAGCTGCTCTCGAACATGATGACTCAGAAGTTGAGTGCTTGGAAGCTGATGTTGAGAAGCAATTCAAGAGGAAAAGGAAATATACATATGTGAAGAGGGTCAGGAGGGAACCAAAGGGGGATAGCAAGCAGGAGAGGATGTGCGCTTCCAAGTCAATCAAGAGTGCTCTAAAATCAACATGCTGCAAGGACGAATGTGTCAAAAAACTGAGCCGAGAGCAAGTATGTGCCTTAAGAAAAGAATTTTATTCTCAATCAAGCAGTGCCAGGATTACGCTTGTTTTTGATGTGTTGAGTGTAACTTATATGGCGGTTGGAGGCTAAAAAATAGTGGTCTCCTGGAGTGGGTCTTTGTCACACCCGCATGGTAGCGTGGCTCTAGGAGTTGCTGGGCCCACGTTTTATAGTTGGAGGAAGAGGTTCGAAAGTTAGGTGGAAAACGGGCAAGTGAGAGCATGGTATCTGTGTGCTCTAAGAAGCCTAGATCTGTGACACTAGCTACAGAAAGTGTGCTTGATACCTTCATTAGTGAGAATGCGGAGAGCATTCCACATAGAAGCAAAAAAGGAAAGGATGATATAAGGGAGAATGTTCGCAAACTTCCTTCCATCCTTAATAAGAAGAGCATACATAAGGAAGTGGGTGCCGTGGTGGAAGAATTGACAGGAAAGAGCGTGACCTTGCCCTCTTTTTACAATATTTGGAAGAAAGAGTTTCCAGACGTTAGCATAGCAAAAAATACAGCATTCTCCAAGTGTAACATATGTGTAGTCATCAAGCAGAAATTGGAAAGAACAAAAGATACAAGGGAGAGGCGCAACCTTTCAATTCAACGGCGGGCACATATGTTGGAACAACGTTCCTGTAGGAGTCAATATTGGCATTGGCGTGCATTATCACATCGTTCACCAGAAAGTCACCTTTGCATAATACATGATAAGATGGATCAGGTCAAAACACTCACACCAAGAAGTCACCATCTCGCAAAATCTGTTTGGAGAGGAGATCGCTTGAAGAAGCGATTTTGACAGAGCATTGACACATGGTCATGGTGGACGGGCTTATGGCCATTTCTCTCTTGATCTTTGGAAGGATGACTCAAACTTTCATGTTGGATCACTCTCTAGGATCCTACACTATCTTGAGTTGCCGGAAGAAGACAAGTGCGGTGATCTGTGTGGAAGCAGAACTACAGATTGCAAATTGATGCAAGCCCTAAAAGATACTCGACCATCTGCAAAGATAAGCTAAGCAGACACAAGAGAAGATGCCTTCATCTTCTACTGCCAACTTAGAAGGCTTCAATCCTCTTCCTCAAAATCTCTACTTACAGTTGGATAATGCATCGGGTCAAAATAAAAATAGATATGTGTTCTCCTACCTCTCTTATTTGACATGGCTTAAGGTATTCGATGAGATTCAGGTTGGCTTCATGATGGTTGGGCATACTCATGACGATATTGATGCATTGTTTGGGAACTTTTCGACGTTAATGAGTTCATCGGATGCTCTAACTTTGCCTGAGTTGCTTTACTTGTTTAGCAAGTGCAATGCAAAGTCTCCTGTTCCATATTTTGTGGATGAAGTTCCAGATTGGAAAGGCTTTGTCAAGGGATATATCCCTGATAAAGGCCAACGTCTAACAGGCCATACCGACCCATTGCTATTCCGATTTAAAATGGATGGGAAATGGCCCATTATGCAATATAAGATGCGGCCAACCCATAAAGAGTGGATTCCAGAAAAAGGAATAAGAATGTGGAAGGAGGATGAAAATGGTGAGCCAACGTTACCAACGGGGGTGCCTAAAAATATCCCTCCAAGGAAGACATTGAAAGATCTCCCTGGCCTGGCAGACAGCATCAGCAAGTACATAGCATTATGGAATTCCTTCTGCAAAAATCAAGAAGATAGTGTGTTTGCACGACAGTACAAAGCAACTATGGATTACTGGAACGAGATTCTTTTGTGTTTGGAAGATGTATCTCCCGGACGACCTCAAAATGATAACTTTTGGTTGCGTACAAGGCAAGAACCTCTACAAGCTGCATTTACTCCGGAGGTCGATGAAGCCGCTGTGCTTGTAAGACCTTTGCCTATGTATTGTGGGCCAGCAGATGGGCGTCCAGTGTTGCCTATGGATGAGTTTGATCCTCATGCACATGTTACGAAAGGTATGTTCATTTTAGTCCGACCTGGAGACGATGAAACTCCAACGTGGTTGGGCTTTACAGAAGAAGATGCCATCCTAGATCCAGAGTCTACCAATTATGGTCACATTTATGTATCATGGTGGATGCCTGTTGGTCGTGACTATACAGGTTGCTTAACTAAACGTTGGCGACCCAATCCATCAGATCCATCAAGGTATGAGAAGTTAGATGCCATACATTATGCATGGGATGCAAATGGCAAAAGACCGAAGACTGTTCAGATTCCAAAATACATTGTTGACATGTGGGGGGACATAGCATTAGCTAAAAGCTCTCAATCTCAGTCATGTTCTCGATAATCATGTATGTAATTTCTTTTGCTATAATACTTAAGCATTTTGGACAATTAATACGTTGTCGATACATCAATTAGCTTCCATTATGCTTATACTAACATCCTTACATCTTTTATAATAGGTGTTTAATACACATCATTACATCTGATGCACATATTATTGATGGCATACATATAATTTAGATGCACATATTATTGATGGCTTTATAGAGTCGATGATTCACTCATCATCAATCCCTGCTATTGTGATCGCATTCAGCTCGTAGGCATGGCGCTCAGGAACCCAAAGAAGATGGATCACAACACGAGTAAGGTCGGGGCAATCACACTCACGACCTTCTGCTTTGGATTGTAAGTAAGGATCCAGCTTAACACTTTTATGTATGCAGCGATTAATATCATTGTAGCTCATGGAGCAAAGAATGGTCTCAAACTGATCTTCATAAATATTATAAGCCATGGGAGATGAATGACTTACCGAATCATGGAGCTGCTTTTATAGTCGTTGTAGAATTATTGGTATAATACTTCAGCATTATTGGTATTATACGTGAGCATTATTGGTATTATACGTCAGCATTATTGGTATTATACTTCAACATTATTGGTATTATACTTCAACATTATTGGATTCGTAGCTATAAATTCTCATACCTTGTTTTCACTTCTCACTTTTCATCCTTGCTTCTTGCTCCTTCATCTTCCTTGTTCCTTGATCTTCTTGCTACTTCGATCTTCCTTGTTCCTTGATCTTCTTGCTACTTGATCTTCCTTGTTCATTGCTTCTTGCTACTTGATCTTGATCCTTGTTCCTTGCTACTTCATTCCAATGCTCCTTGCTACTTGATCTTGTTCCTTGCTCTTGATCTTGCTACTTGATCTTGTTCCTTGCTACTTGATCTTGATCCTTGCTTCTTGCTCCTTGATCTTCCTTGTTCCTTGATCTTCTTGCTACTTGATCTTCCTTGTTCATTGCATTTTGCTACTTGATCTTGATCCTTGTTCCTTGCCACTTCATTCCGTGCTCCCCCGCTACTTGATCTTGTTGCTTGCTCTTGAACTTGCTACTTGCTCGCTCTCCGTGTTCCTTGCTCCGTCGGTGATCCTTGCTTGCTTTTGCAAATGATTGGACCCAATCCTCCCCGGGCTACTCGGAAGGCCCGCAAGCATGCCCGGGCATTCAAGGCGGCCTGGAATGGATGAGCTATGGGACCATTTCTTGGAGTGGAGGTTGCGCCACAGTCCCACCAAGGAGCTTACAATGGAGTTGATCAACTTCATTCTGGAGCGATTTGATTGTGGTCATGAGCCACTGATGGAAATTAATCCATCTGAATGTTATAGGAGGCTTGCAATGAGGGGAATGCTTGAACCCCCTCCTTATCTGGACGAGATGCTACAGCAATTGAGGCCTCTTCTTCGTGCTGGATATTTAGCACACTCTCTGGATGCATACATATCAGAGTTCATTCATGAAATTTCTAAGGGACATATGTATGGCCTTATTAGGGTGTACTACAACGTTTACAACGGTTTTGTGGAGTTGGTTCCGCTCTTCTTCCGTGAGTATCATCCTGTGGAATTACTTTTTCTAATGACTAGGTACCCCATATGGTGGGAAGAATCAGCCTGGGATGAGCGTGAGCTCTTGACTCCTAACCCAGATGCATGGGTTACACCTCGCAGGCGAAGGGAAAGGGGAAGGGGAAGGGGTTAGGAACCTGGGGGAAGGTTACTAGGGACATACATAGTTCATACTTCGGTCTCTATTGTGTTTGGAAGTTGGTATATGATACCGTGTTATTATGTTCTCTAAATATTCATGTATGTATGATATGGTAATCGCACACGCGTGTATACAACCCCCAAGATAAGGTCTATGATCTGTGGTAATCGTATTAACGTGTATACAACCCCCCAGATAAGGTCTATACAACCCCTATAATGAAAAAATTCCAGTTTACTAAAAATTTTCCCATTATAATGAAATTGTGCTTCAAAGAAGGTGGATTTAGGCATATCCACCTTCAGAGATTTATCACGAGCCCTGTTTAACATGTGCCGAATGCCCTCCTCGCTCACCCTACAATAGCCGTAGTGATCTCTGAACATCCCTCCTACCATGTTGCCGGAATGAACTTCTTCGATTTGGCGCGAATTGGGAATGAAACGCCAAAAATCAGACGTAGGAACAGGATTTAGGACCCATATCCTTTTCTAATGATTAGAAGAGGAATGTAATTATTATCAGGGTGTACGAATTTCAGAAGTGTTTATGAGAGCAGGCTAGGCAGATTTTTTATGTCAGACGAAATAGGATAAAAGTGATGTGATGTGATGTGTGGTGTCGTGATGGTGTGGTGTGGTGTGGTTTGTGGTGTGGTGTGGTGTGGGTTGCGTTATGTCCATGGTGTCATGTGGGTGTGTGCATGTTAATGTATGATCTGGAGAATCTCCCCCCTCACCCCACCACACCCCATCTATCCCATCACCATAGACTACCACCACATCTTTGCGACCACCACATTACCACCACATGCACACACATCCCACCACATCCCACGCCACACCCTCCACCACCACCACCACCACACTCCCACCACCACCACATCACACCACAATCCACAACACCACACCACACCACCACCACTACACCCCCCACCACACTCCACCACACACCACCACACCCCCCACCACCACACTCCACCACAACACATCATAGCACCACACACCACTACACACACCACCACCCCCCCACCACCACACCACACACCCTCCCCCACCACCCCCCCCCACACCACTCCACCACCACCCCCCCCACCACCACCCCCCACCACCACCACACACCACTCCACCACCCCCCCCACCACCACAATCCACCACCACCACCCACCACCACCACCACACTCCACCACCACTCCACACTCCACCATTTGGTGTATGGTGTGTGGTGAATGGTATGGTGTGTGGTGGAGTGAGGTGGTGTGTGTGGTAATGTACACTGACACTAAGGTGCTGGATTCGTGAATATGATGAGTGTGGGGCTATGGTATGGTGCATGGTTTGGTGTGGTATACACATCCTAACAGTTTCATTGTTCATTTCATCAGATGCTATTGTTCAAGAGGTTTCGGACCAACATCCGTAAATTAAGATTAAATCTTCGAGCTTTTGAGAAGCTAAAACCCCTGGTTTGTTGTGAAATTGAAGGACTTCAATAGTTGCTGTTGCATCAAAGATGTGAGGATGCAAATGCTAGTGGATGGACTCAATGGGATGAGAACCAAACATCCGAAGAATTGCACTTGCACCTGCGATGTTTGTAGATCACATGAACTTGGTCAATGCAGGTTGCAAGTACAGGAAGCTTGTGGAGATCTATATTGTGTCCAAAGAGTGAATTAGATGAGTTTCACAAGAAGGCGTGCATCCTTGGAAATTGTGAGCTGTGTGGAATCAAGAAGTTTCAGATCTGTCCCATGGAAGGAAGTGGCAGTAGGAAAGTAAAATTGGAGTACATTGACTATGAAAAAGACAACGTCTCGAGTTCTGGTAGGAGACTGACTCATCAGTACAATGAGACAGAACCCAAGGAGCTTTTGGATAAACTGAAAGAGCGTCTAAAAATCTTTCCATTTGCATAATTTCCAGGTACCAATGGCGGGCAAAGCAGTTTAAGGAGCTTCGGAGAATCTCCCGGCAGATGCATGTCTCTAAAGTGGATTTTGCAGAGAACTATACATTCAAGGAACAAGAGGAGGTGCAGTCGATGCGCTGGGTCAATAACCAGATTACCATTTTGGTTCAAATAACATATCAGTATGACTCAGTGGCAGATGAGATTATCAAGGAAACACATTACTATGTATCAGATGATAGGGAACACGATACTTTGTTCGTGCAACACTGCTTCATGAAGCACCACAAATATCTGGAGCAGAAAGGAAGGGTTCCAAAGAGACATTATGTGTTTTCGGATGGTGAAAACATCTCAATTCAAGGCTTCTAGACCATTTTACTTTGTGGCTAGGTACACAAACGATTAATCGATGTCTATATGATGTGGAATTTTTTGGTTCTAACCACGTGAAATGTGAACACGATGGCAAAAGTCTTTGAGTTGAAGAGATGGTTAAGACAACTGCAATTAAAATACAGCAGCATAAAATTGGGTAATGCTCATGAAGTGGTAGAAGTTGCCGAAGAGATGTTTACTTGTGGAACATCCGAGTGGATGAACACATCTGAAACCAGTAAGAGGAAGAATATAAAAAGGTTCTTTTGGGAAGTCAAGGTGGAGGATATAGATAGAAAGAAAGCTTGGGGTGCAGAAAGGATTTTGGACACTAGGCAGATCCATTGTGTACATGCATTCAATCCACGAATCTCCATTGCGCTTGCACACGAGGGAACTTTCATTCATGCTTGCGCACTCTTCGCTTGGATGGCATGTGGGACAGTTGTGTGAATAAGCACTACGTTGATGATTGGAAACTTCAAGTTATTGTACCATCCTCCAATGTGCATGCTGACATTGAGGACCGTAAATCCAGCAGGTCCTTGTTCTCCTCCAATCCCACGATGTTAGCAGAGGCACTTAGAGTTGGTGATAATTTTGCTGTTGTTGCTCCGAAAGGGAATGATGAGGGTTCTGAATTTTGGATTCTGATGTGCACAAAACCAAAATGGATAGTGGAGAAAGACTTCCAACTCAATGGAACATGGTACCTCGCCAGTGATAGTGTCATAGAAGGTATGTATTACAAGAGATCTTTGCAGTAGACGCCTTAGGCATAGTATTCACAACGCAGATCTGTGCAATCAGACTTCACATGCCACCAACTAAACGTCAAAACAGGACTGTATATAGGCTGGATCCTTCTGATGATGATGAAATGTAAAACCATTCTGTAGTTTTCAGAACTCATGTGAAGTTTTGTGCTTCAGCTGTGAAAATGAGTTTGTCTTGATTTCTTTTGAAGATTTGAATTCTTCTGAAACACTTGATTCCTTTGTTTGTGAGATGAATTGAATATGAATTTTCATTGAAATGAATCGAGGTTACAATAACAATTATGTACATAAGAAAGATATACAGTGATTTAAGTACGAGGTGACTCATGCACCTACATACTTCCCAATACATATGTTCCCCTCAGTTCCAGCTTTTGTTGCTTCTAATCTTAAAACTTCAAGCATGAACACTCTAACATCAACTAGATCCTGGTCTGAAATGTCCACGACTGCTAGATTAACCACACTTTGTCAATAAATGAGTTTGGTTTGTCACTGCATTTAAGTTGACTTACTAGATCAGGCAACAATATATTCACTCCTTTTAAGTACCCCCTCACAAATTTGTGCATAAACGAACATACGGCAGGGCCACATGAATGACCATCGGTTTGAAGAGGCGTTCTGGAAATTTTCACAACATCGAGGGTTGTAAAGCTGAAATTATCGTGTCCAAGCAATTCCGTGAACACGCACTCAAAGTTTGTTGTCATTGTGCCACAACAAACAAAATGCAATGAGCAAGCACTAACCTCTCAATATGTGCGCTTACGCCATGCAAGCCCGAAGCTATCAAAGTGATATATCCGGTTTATATCTACAGGCGAGACACGCGTGGCTTACAATCAATCGAAAACGAGGTCGATGATGTCCATCACAAGCGAGGCAAAAACATGTATCGCACTTATTCAGATTCACATGTTTCCTTATTGTTTTGTAACTATTTGTGTCCTTGGACAATGTCGAGTGAAAAAGAGGGTCAATGAAATGAAAGGGATGGCTCATTCCTTGGAGAATCAAGTAGTATTCCATGTATCTGCAAACATATGCATATCATCTGGCACAATCCTGATGATCACAAATCAGATGAAAGTATCACCTTGAGAAGAGGAGGATCAATTGATCATTGAACCACTGCGTATCAGCTTCCAAAATTTTGATGTCGGTGGAGTTAATCACGACAGTTTCAGTTCCACTCAACAGCACCACTTCAGATGTGTATTTGGCTTTAGATAGTCAGGGACTGCCGAAGCTCTATCATCTCTAGTTCTAAACACACACGAGAACATTTGCTCACAATCCATTCAAATATTTTAAATTGAATAAGTACAACACATATCATAGAAATTCTTTTACTTATATTGACTTTCAAAGAGTTTTACAAGATTCATTTATGAAAATACTTGTCGAGCATTTTCATGCAGTTGCGCGACTCTTCAGAATCCCACATGTTCCACATTTGATGTTCCTTCACATAAGCTGGCACACTTTCTGCAGCCAGAAGTCCCTCCAGCCATGGTTTGAGTTGCTCCAAAAGGAAATTGGAATCCAACCTGTCGGGAGCAAAACTATTTGGACATATCATTGTGTTAAATTTGGTTGGCGAGAACCCTTATATCTCTCTTTGTCATCTATCAACAATGTGTTTTTCACCTGGTATCTCCAAAATTTCTGGTATACTTTGGACAGATCCTTAAGGAAAATTGGCTTATTAACCACTTTTAATTTTGTGTTGGTGCAGTCATCCTGATTCCAAATAAAAAGAAATCTGCCCTTATATTCCCTGCAAGCAACTTTTCGTCAACAAGTCAATATTACTCTTAGCCATCTTTGGACCACAATGCAATCTCAAATTTTGAAAAACACCATTCTAAGAACTCCTGAAATCCAGGCCTGGAAACTGCGCACTTTTGATGGTTCAATTTCTGGATGGTCACTTCTGGCTCGGCCGAATTAAAATCCAGAACAAGGAGAATTTCAGTTAACCTCTTGGTTTTTGTTGGTTAAGGTTGTATTGGACTCGTTGAGCAGTCTGCATCTTGTCCAGGATCCGGGGTTTCTTTGTCAACTTCATCACCTGCATCCGCATTTGGCTCATATTCAGCACCAAAACTTTTTTCTGGTGAAGGACCCCGTACAGAATGAATCTCAAGGGAATTAATTTTCCCCCCTAAATCAGATGCACTAGGAATCTCTTCGTCGTGGCTTCCAGTTGCAGTAGCATTTATCTCTGCAACATAATTGAAATGAGGAAGACCACAGAAAAATACAAAAAAATAAATCATGTATGTGGCATCGGTACTTACTTGATACGACTGCATTCAGTTGACTATCAAATTTCGTTTTGGAGTCTCCATGTCGGCAAGATTTGGGATTGACTTTGAGTATCAAATGGGGTGAATTCTAGGTACAACCGGGAGGTATCTTGCAGTCTCATAACTGATCGAGGCGTGGATAACTGTTGGATATCCTTGGTCTCAAATTTCTGCATTCTGCAAACACTAAGTCAGTAGACTGTGACAACATCAAAAACATTAGTTAAGGCACTTGTTTGCGTGAATCTATATTGTTTGCAAAAGAGACAAGCAAAAGAGACTAAGCCGGCCGGGATGGAAGAGACTAAGCCGGGGATGAAAGAGACACAGTACAAGTATCGAGACTTCCCAAACCTTGCTTTCACCCCTCTTTGGACTTACTTGTGTCTATTGGTTCTTGTGGTACCACTCGAACACCAAAAGCCAAAAGCCATGTCTCAGTCATAATGTGGCCACAACTGGGGCTGCAGCCGAGGTTCTAGAGTAATCGCAAAACAAATTCAAAATCAATAGAGTCTTTAGGCGAGGGTTAGAGATGATAATATTTACCTCAAATGGTGTGATAGATATGGAATGTGATAATCTTTGGTGGATCGCGATTACGCTATCACAACTGGCAACATTTTACCCTCCCATTTCAGACAACGTCCACAAAATGGACAACCTTCATCACCCTCTTCTTCTGCCTCAGGAAGCATTGGAAGTGCAGGATCTAAAGGAGTGTCATGACCACTACGCTCAGAAAAAATCTCAAATCTTTGCATTCGAGGTAGCAGCTCAGTAAGTCTTCACATGCCTTTAGCTCAATTTCAGTTTCTGTTAATTCCTTATTTAATCGTTTCAGCCCAGGCAACATTGTACCATTTAGCTCTTCATCCTTTAGTTCGCTTACAACCCGAACACCCTCTGGCCGCTTCGGATTTCTTTGTCATGATTGATTGCCATCACATTGCAAATCAGCTCTAATTTCGATGCTTTATGTTCCATCAACTCAATCTTTCTTTTGATATCATTTTTCCTATCCTCGTTTTGTTTGCAATCGTTGCTTGCATCTATCAAACCTAGCTGATGTTGCAGCCAACCATTCCTTCACAAGTCTGCCATAGTCTGCAAAACAAAACACTACGTATATGTCGGCCTCCTAACATATTAAGCCCGCGTGACGATGGAAAACCACAATCACACACCACACAACACAAGGTAGTCTCTACACACCACCACATACCACACACCACACAACATACGCTGCACAGTACACACCACACAACACGCTGTGGTGGTGGTGGTGGTGTCTGTGGTGGTGGTGGTGGTGGGTGTGTGTGTGGTGGTGGTGTGGTGGTGGTGGTGGTGGGGGGGTGTGGTGGTGGTGGGTGTGGTGGTGGTGGGGTGTGGTGTGGTGGTGGTGGAGTGTGGGGGTGGTGGTGGTGGTGGTGTGTGTGTGTGGTGGTGGTGAGGTGTGGTGGTGGTGGTGGTGGAGTGTGGTGTGGGACATGGTGGAGTGGAGTGGTGGTGTGGTGTGGTGGTGGTGGAGTGTGGTGGTGGTGGTGGAGTGTGGTGGTGGTGGTGGAATGTGGTGGTGGAGTGTGGTGGTGGTGTGGTGGTGTGTGGTGTGGGAGTATGGCGGTGGGAGATGGTAGAGTGTAGTGGTGGGAGATCGTGGGGTGTGGTGTGGGACATGGTGGATGCCAACAACTCATCACCACCACACATACCTCATCTATCGTTCTGGCATCCATTGCACGAAAGGCCCCACAGATGGCATCATAGAGACACAACATGACAATACAGCCAACATGATGCAAAATGGTAGTAGACATACCTGATTCTTGAAGTGGATTTGATGTTACCTTTTCTGTGTTGATAGAAACAATCTAGATCAAGTTTGAGATTTTTTTCTGTTGTAACACAACTAATAATTGAACATACCTGCAATGGCATGTTTTGGTCTCAGAACATTGCTCTGCTTTTCTGTTTTGATTGTGAGTTCAGATTGAATGTGTGGTCTAGAGGAACCTGATTTGGTTATTTCCCTATCATCTTCATCATCTCTGTCACTTTTACTATTTTCCTCCTCGTCAGGTTGGATTTGCCTATGCTTTCTCTTGGGTCTAGAAGAACTGGCCTCGGCTTTCTCATCGGGGGTTTTATAATAATCCGAGAAGCTCTTCCAATTAACAACCTCCCCCTTTATATGCAGATAATAAGCCCTTTGCCCGGTGTTCCGGGAGCCATTCCACCCCATGTATGTGGCTTCCCCTGTAATTCTTTTTGTAAATTTGCATGAACTCTTTGTATTGTTCATTGCTCGATTCTTCAACTGTACAAGAAAACATATGCCTTAATTTTTCAGTTTGAACAAAACATTTGGGGAAAATACGTGAGCAGATTTATTTGGAACTCTGTCACCCCAAAGCTTCTTTAGATCTTCGTGGGGCACAATCTCTTGTTTGAGGAGAGATTTCATCGTGTAACCAGTGGCGTTCAATTCCGACTCCATTAGGGTTCAATCGGCAAGAAGCGGCAAAAAAACAGAGGAAGAGGTGATTCTTTCTTAATTCAAAAAGGTGGACAATGACGTGGCATAAAATTCAAAATAACCGACGCTCATTAATTCGCACTCCCGCAATCTCCGCTTCGGTATGCACCACCCGATTCTACCACAAACGTGGTGCCAAAATGTGGCGTCAAAATGCACGTTTTTGATACACCACAGCGTGCTTTTACCCCAACCTGAAAATCCGAATTTATTAAGTATTAGGCACTCATGACACATCCATTATTGACATCCAATTCTTACAAAAATTTAAAGTACCTTTTAGGTAGTTCTTCAAGTCATGGATAACTTGAGCATCCTTCACAAAGGAAACAACATAGAAATCCACCCCATTCTCCACGCCAAATTTGATGTCTTCCCAATCTTTCTTTGTGCAATTTAGATATCTCAAATTAAAGATCAAAGGAGACTGAAATTGCTTGAAATGCAATGCACATAACTGTATAAACAAACATCACCACCAGAAATATTTGCACCAATATAATAAATGGCCAAGATTCTAATAAACAAGGAGTATGTCAAGAAACTAACTTTGTTAATGAGCATGCTAAGAAATTACATTGATTACTTTCAAGCCTTGTTGCATCTACTTAAGCTGTAATAATGCTACAGTTAAGTTTTTCACTGGATATAAAGTCTAATGCCATAACTACTTTGTTTTATGACCATGCCAATTGCTTGATCTGCATGCTGCTTCTCTTGCACTGTAGTGATGCTCCATGTTACAGTTACTGGAAAAAGCCTTATTTCAGCCTTATTTAATAAAGCCTTAAAGCACTGATTATAACAAGCCAGCCTAACAAGGAACTCCTTGAAAATATTAGAGAAGAGCAGCCAACTAAGATAAGCTTAGGACTAAACCAAAAATTTTGACCCATGCCCATTTCTTGATGACTCGTCGACATAACCACTGCCTATGAAATGGCTCTATGAATCCTTCCTATTCTTGATTGGGAATCGGAAAGCTTCATGTGACCGGCACAAATGCCTCAATAGCTTCCCAAAGCCATCAACTGACAGTTAGAAATCCCATATTATTCCTCTCAAATAAAAAGACGCCCAACTGTAGTTATATGTTCGAGTGTAATGACACAAAGTAATAATGTTATTCAGTCAAAACAAAAAGGAGGTAAAATATAAGAATATCATAATGCTCATACATTCAACAGCATATAGAAATAAATTCACTGACCTGTGATTGATGGCAAAGTTGCACTCTTCATTGAGATGCCGACGTGATTTCAATTCTCCCCCATCAACAACTTCACAAAGAACAGAATCTGATGTTTTATCCTTCACGAGAAAAGACATCATCCCTCCTGCAGTTAATTTTACTTAGATCTGACTTACAACAATGACCAATATCAGTGCTTTTGGAAACTGACTAGGTAAAAACAAATAAGCACAAAAATAAGCCAAACTTCACACTGACCATCAACAAGCAAGGTATCGTCTTTCTCAACATCATTAACAAAATCGCTATAATTCACGCTGACACCGTTTTGAGTTCTAACCCCACGTTTGATGGTAAATGTAAACTCGCCCCCCTTCTCAAGTGTGATAGGTTGTGGCAGGTCACCACTCCTAACCTCTGGGCCCTACAACAGGAATGTGTTAGTTAATAGAAAGAGTAGCCAGCTTCTGCAACCTACTTTTGATACATAAACTTGGATTGGATGGTCCCAAACTAGATGCGAGAAGGCAAACAAGACTTACTTTTGTATCAAGCATAATGGCAATGACATTGTCCACCGATTGTGCATTATACTCTTTCACAAGATCTATCACTTTCTTGTGGGATGAATGATCTCCATGTGACATGTTCAATCGTGCAACATTCATTCCTGCCTCTGCAAGTTTTCTTATCATTTCTGCCATGTCTGTGGAGGGACCAATTGTACAAACGATTTTAGTTTTCCGCTGGAAACTGGGCCGTACCCACATGCTCCTTGGTTCACGCATCTTAACAAACCCTTCAAAACCATTCCCTTGGATTGCCTGTATGGATCAAACATCCACCAAGTGTAAAGCATATGACCATCTACAAAACCAAAATTTCTGCAATTCATGCCCAAGATTACTTTATGCATGGGAACCTACCATCAAAAAAACATCATATCTTCTTGCAAGACTTAATAGATTGTTAAGGGTTCACAAAATCTACAGGGTAAAGGATATTAAACTTACAAGCAAATACTTTTTGCAATTCATTCCATGGCTTCTCCAATTAAACCAATTTCATTTCCGACTCAATAAATACTACCTCTACATGACTTGCCTCAAAAGTCTCAGTAACATAATCTTTGTCAGCATCATCAGGAGACACTGGAAGAAAATTTGTTTCGGTTCCTGGCTTGGAAGTATGTTGCTGCAACACAGCGGAGCAGGTAAGCCCACTTTTTCGTCTGATTGCTTGAGCAAAAGCAGCGCATTTCGAGCCCAAGATCAACTGTCGACCCATAAATCCGCCCTGCCAGTTACTCGGTTGGAGCATCCTGGATCCAGACAGACAGAACGCAGGTGACCGAGAGTTTACAGCGAATAATAGTAGGTTTTGAGCAGTCATCAGCATATCCTAGGTATATTCTAGCATATACCTAGGATATGCCATAAACCCACAAACAAGGGTTTGCCCCCTTAGGGGCAACCCAAAAATTGGGATTTGTGTCTGGTATACTAAGGCCTGGTAATTGTTGCAAAATTTTGAATAATTTGAAGGAACCATTAATTATTATCGTTGTATGCTGCATTGCTTCTGGACTTATGCACCACTTCAACATGCTCCTTGTTTTGTATAGTCCACAGCAGCCGATGGATTTTGCTGGTCGCACCACGGATGAATTTATCTGCGCCTCGGGCATATCCTCTATTTTGAAAAAATCGTTACTTGTTGAGATCCCATACTATGATAGAGTGGCCATTTTTTATTAATAGATTAATTGGCTTTTTGTTTTGCCAATGGTCCATCCATGCCGAAAAAAGCTTCTTTTTAGCGCAACAGCCTAACCTCGAGTGGCGCATTATCTCGAAGCGTAGCCTATCCACGTGTCCAAAAATTTGACATGGACAAGCAACATACCATTGGATTTTGATCTAAAGAAATGGAGGGTTGAGAAAAATAAAGAAGTCGATGCCGGTTGGAAACGTCCCACCCCCGAGCTCCTAACTCCGGCGATTTTTTCCTCCACTGCAGATCCGGCCCTGCCTAACAAGCCATAGTCGGCCCTTCCCTTTCTTTTCCCCCCCGCATTTTGATGTTTTTTTGGTACTTCTTGCATTAAATCCATCTGGCTGGTGTTTTGTTATGGATTCAACCCTTTAATCTAAGCAGAGTTTGGGAGTCAGGAAGATCTGTTTCGCTGCCTAATATGGGCTTGAGGCGCATCTTTTGGTGCATGTAATGCCCCGATTGAAGAGTATAGCTTTTGGGCGATCTTCGATATCAGATTCTGTGAGATTTTGTCTCCTCTATTGTCTTGCTTGAGTGATTTATCAATGCGTGTTCAAAGGGAAAGGCCTTACCATTTCTCCGGCATTCTATCCATTTTTAGCTTGCATGCCATCCATGTATGAGCTTGTCTATCCAGATGTTTTTTTACAAAATATCTCAGATTGGTTTTGTCCTTCGTGGTCATTAAGCGTGTCATGATTGTCATCTGCCCATTGTTCAAGTCTGAGGATAAAGCAGGTTGTTTGCTTAAAGCTATTGAATGAAAATTATGTTTGATGTTATGTTGTGCTCCTTCTCTTTTTCCTGGCTTCCCTTTCTTGCCTGCATTATTAACATGGCATCAATTTTTTGTTGTTTATGGTGTAGTATTCAAGTGCATATGTTGTCATAGGTGACATAGATAATTTGCTTAAGCTTGTTGCCTTTATTCAACTTAATTTATTGGAGCATTCAATTGTGTATCATGCTCTAACCTTGCTTGTGGATGTGACTTGTAAAGTTGAACAGTTTGGCATGTCGCCTATTCTAACAATGGACAACAGTGAAACAACAGTCTCTGATCAAAAGAAGTATCACATTAAAAGCCTTTTCTGTAATGATTCTTGCAGTCATGTAGATTTTGTGGCACATTGTAGCTCACATGTCTCTGACCAGATCGCATTGTTAAGCTCTAATCCCAAGCTGCTGAGTAGTCATGTACCAGACGTGCATTGGCAAACCAATAGCAGTTGCATTTCTGAATTGCAATTTTGCTTAAGCAGTTTGCTGTTTAAGTTGGTGAAAGGGTGTCCAAGAGTGTGCTATTCAGTTGTTATTTACTAATGTGAAATAATACATATCATTGTAAAGGAAAAGCAAATGCATATGTGAAATAATACATATCATTGCTGAGAAAATGCTGGAATCCACAGTAGAGGATGTTGATGTGAAAATGGTTGACGAAGAAACCTCAGGTGGCAAGGCAAAAGAAGAAAATTCTGATGCAATACTGCCTGGTCTTTTTGTGCATTTTGCTTGCATGCATGTGTTCAAAGCGTCCATTTCTCCAAAAAGACAGATATATTAAAGATCTACACAAGATTACGTGGAGTCTTAAATATCCTGGCGACACGAAACTGTTATTTTCATGCCTTCAAGAGTTTGATCTTTACCATGATGAAAATGGGGTTAGTTTGAAGAATCCGGCCCCCCTCTATTGTAGAAACCGGCCTGTGCAGCGATTGAAGCAGATGGCCCTTCCCATTGAACGAATCCGGCCCCCCTTTTGAACCTATCCGGCCCCCTCTGCTGCCGATTTAGTACAGTAAAAAATTACCAAAAATCAGTTTGTCTTATTTGGGCGATGCAGTAGAGAGAGGGCCGGATAGGTTCATTGGAGGGGGCCAGATTAGTTCAATGGAGGGGGCCGGATACTACTGTAACTGCTCAAGCCGGATACTACAGTAGAGGGGGGCCGGATTCTTCAACTGTCCCAAAAATGGATATCATTCATCAACTCCGAATGGCTGTTTTCGATCATCGCCAAAGATTTCAAGGTGGCAATGATCTGGCTCATAGGCTGCAAATCTTTTAAAATTGCTTTTTGGTTAGGGACATGGAATCGAAAGTCAAAATTCTTGTAGACCACTTCATACAATCCTTGGTCACTTTACGGAATTGGAAAGCATTCTTCTTGCTTTGCATTCTGGCCAACTACTGCAGATGTATTCAATTTCATCAAAGATAAGGTTGAGGTATGCTACTTTTGGTTGAAAGGTCTGTCATTGTTAAGTGCCAGTGAAGCTCTTCTTTGGAGGAAAAGGAATGCAAATGTTGGTTATCTAACAAACTAGTTGCAATATAATCCTTGTTGCACAGATTAATTGTGCAACTTGGTGTTCCAATATTAAGAGGCTTGTTCCCAGTCTATAGAGAGCAGAGATATGCATGCATCCAAGCTACTTCATTTACAGGTTTGTAAAGATTAGATAGATAGGGAGCTAGGGAAGCACTAAATTTGTGTTCAGGCATATGGCCTGAGGATGGTAAGTTAAAGCAATGTAACAACCTGTGACTATCTCAATGGACACACTGCTTCACGACACCCATCTGTTTTTTGATTACTTCTCCAGTTGAGCTCACGAGGAAGTATCTGTTCAAATAACTAGAAATCACATGTTTTCCAAAATATAATATAACAAATGGATTAGTCACCCATGCCCATGTCAGAATTTTATTTCCATATTTCTTTTGTGCATGCATAACAAAATCATCAATTCTGCTTGCTAAGACACAACATATTTATCTTGGTAACTTAGGAAAAATGAAATATTCATTGTCACAGCATACCATACAATGCATTACTAGTAATGTCTGATAACAATCAACAATGTCATTATATATATATGTAGAAGACTGAGATGAAGGATGCATTTTCAGAACATGGACTATGAAGACTTTTCTAATGCTTTGAGTTTTAGAATGCTACTTGGACATTTGTTGTTTCTTCACGTGTATTTCTGCCTCTCTATCTATGAAGAAATCGGATGGGAACAACGAGACTGCACACACTCCTAGCTTTTATCTTTCTAGGTGGATGGATAGATAGTATTTTAATACCCACGCAGCCCAACAAAGGGCTTAACATGTCTGCTACAAAAGCAACCTTTCAATTTAATGGCTTTAGCCTTTCAATTTAATGGCTAGCCTAATAGCTATAAGTTGTTTTAAATATATAAATGCCTCTAATAGCTTTTCTACTACATGCTTTCCTAATGAGAAACTGAATCCAAGCCTAATACTGCCCAAGCCTCCTGTTGCGCCTTTTTGCTAGTTCTATTAATTGTTTTTTTCAACCAAAATTTTGCAAAAATGCATTTACAGATGTTATGTGTTGCATGTCTCTTGGGGCATAAAATTGATACTGGGTAGCAGAAATCACCGTCCGGACGTCGCTTAAAGTGCTTAAACGCAACGATTTTTCAGCACATAATAAGCATTTAACGTGCGATGAAATATTTTTTGGTTGATTCACAATAATTCTTCACGAAAGTGACTCAAATTTGATCTCCTAATACGTTTTTGCATCTCCAATCTAATGGAAGAGACGGCATTAGATTTTATGAAGCCATTTGTGAGATATAAGCTTTTCCCTTATAGATACCAGAAATCGTTTTTTAGCTTTTTTCACTATCAATCCTCTATGGAATGATCTGAAACTTGACCTCCAAAGACGTTTTTGCATCACGAATCCAATGGAACAGACGGCATCAAATTCTGTATTGTAGTTTGTAAGATATTAGGCTTTTACGGTAAAATATCAGAAATCGTTTTTTGGCCTCTTGCGGTGAAAATACTCAATGGATATTTACCTGAAACTTGGTGTCCTAGAACGTTTTTGTACTACGAATCCATAGGAACTGACGGCAATCCATTTCGTCAAGTAGTTTATGAGATATTGGCTTCTACTCTATGGCAACCTTGACAGAATTTTTCATGATTGTGCTCAAAATATGCACAGGTAGAAGCTGCAATTTCATAAGGATCCTTAGTTTTGGATGCCGATTCCAATGAGCCATAGCTTGCTGTATTTGGTGAAGTAGATCAAATGCCACAAATGGAGTGCCCTCGCATTCGAAGCATCGGGCTCATATCAAGAAATTTTAGCCGTTGATTGATTTTGACGGTCCTAATGGTCCAGGTCTTCTCATAGTGTCCATTTATTTACGTGCTTAATATGTGCTTCGCCAAAAAGTGTACCCCACTAGCAATTTTGTACCCCTTGCATCGAATGTAATTTGGAAGTGCTAAAAAGAATTGAATAGAAGATGCCTAGCCATTGAAACCAATGACTGGCAGTCAAGAGTACTGTTGTGTCTGTATGAATCACTCCATCCATCATTTGTCAGAATCTTACTTGATCTGTCCATTCATGTATCCCACTCACATCAAGAACATTTCAAAGTGTTGTTTAAAATGCGACGGTACGGTATCTTTTATATTTTAGCATACCGCACTGAGAGGTGCGGTGACGTATTGGAATGAAAAATGAAATGTTTTTGCTTCAAATTTTTGGAGTTTTCAACACAAGTACGGTAAGTATTTTAAAGGTACGGTACGTATTTTATAGGTATTTTATAGGTACTGTAAGTATTTTACAAGTACTTTATAGGTACGGTACGTATTTTATAGGTACGGTAACAAAACTTTTTAACGTACTGGTTTTTTTTTTCGGTACGTTAAAAACTCAGAGGTACGTTACGAGGTATGATACGTAAAATACTTACAGTACCGTATAGGTAGGTAAGTGAAAGCACGTGAATAACACTTGAACATTTACATTTGTCAAAGATGTGGATTTGGACGGGGAGCGAGAAAAAAATTGAATTCTTAGTTGTGGTTGTTTATGGGATTTGTGCCAAATGCTTTTTTTTTTTTTTTTTAATTTAATTATTAACAAGATAAAAACATCTTCTATAAACAACCACAACGAAGAATTCAAAAAAACACATACACAGGATCAAAGAAAGGAATTGGACTTGCGTTATTGAATTCAATAGCTAACGAATGAAGACCGAGCATTTGAGTTAATAGTAGAAACTTGTTTCTTCCTTCCACTATAGTTCAAACAAACAGAAACATCCAAAACCAATCAAATGGAAGATGTTATGTTCTCTATTTACTGTCTGTGTTTCACATATCATTAGGTTAGCTCCTAAACCCCATGTATAATACAATTGTAAACACTTTTTTTAAAAAAAAAAATTTAGCAAGCTTGCCTAACCTCCCCTACAACAATTTCTCAAATTCTAGCCTATCCACATTGTAGTCCACATCAGGAAGTTTGAATTTAGGCTATAACATTTTTAATTTACTATATCTACAGCTGAAGAAATTACAAAAAGTGTAGAAATTACTTGCCCATCCTCCGTTCTTCCCATTCCCTCTTTGTTCTTGTGAAGACCAGACTAGCTATTAGTGATTTTTTCATGGAACAACATTTGTTGTCCCATAAAATGGTTTTATTGCTTTTTTCACAAGGGGCAGAGTAGCTCATTCATGGCTTCCAAGGCAATGACGATGTTCTGGATGATGGTCTGTAAGGAACAACAAAGGAGGTGTTGCAAATGAACCCTTTATGCCTTCTGCAAATGAGGTAATTGCTGTGCAAATTATTAATGCATAACTTGCTCTTTTAACCAGGTTGCAATGCAGACGAAAGTTTCAGAACTTAGAGTCGCGTTGAGAGCTTCTGAAAGGTTTTTCTTCTATTCTTGTTTTAATTTGGCTGGAAAAAGTGCGTATGAAAGGCCGAGTTTTGTTGGACATATAACAACCATTGACATTAACAACCAACACATAACTACCATTGACATTAATTAACACAACCATTGGGTCCAACACATTTAAATTAAAATCCCCCTTAAACCCCCTTTGGTTTGGGTGCATATTCACACGGGGGGTGACTCCGGGCAACGAGAGCTATTGGATAGGCATATTCACCCCTTATTCCTTAATCTACACCGTAGGTAAAGTCCCTCGTTTGTGGGGTATGCAAGTACAAAATTTGCTATACTGTATAACAAGATTCGCAAAATACTATAAGATTTCAAACGAAATACTATATGGTGTTGATTTCGTACGTGCAAAATACAATTATGAGGGCTCTCGCTGCCCTACGTCACCCCCCGTGTGAATATGCACCCAAACCAAAGGGGGTTTAAGGGGGATTTTAATTTAAATGTGTTGGACCCAATGGTTGTGTTAATTAATGTCAATAGTAGTTATGTGTTGGTTGTTAATGTCAATGGTTGTTATGTGTTGAGGGATTTAATTTTTATATGTTGGATGTTAATGATTTGTGTTGCAAAATTTTTTTTTTGGCCCCTTCGGGGCCTTAGGGACGTCATCTCCCAGCGTGACAAAAAATTTTAGAATTCAAACCAGAAAAAAACTAGAATTCATTTGAGGCTTTCATCACCTGTAGCTTTTGAATTTCATCACAATAAAACAAATAGAACATAAAGTAAAACTTACCATAAAGATAGAACAGATTGATCCCATTATTCTGAAAGTCATAAAGTTTGCAACACCCATACACAAACATTTTTCAACTGGAATTTAACAGCAGCCTTTGGCCTCCATCGATTCTTGTGATGAGAAACCAAAGTGGGAAACTTTTCTGCTTGTTAGCACAAGGATCTAGAAGCCTTGGAATTTGCTTAATAACTGCCTCAAAATCTAAAAATGCATGGTAATTTTTTGCGAGCTTCATTCGGAATGAGCCATAACACAATATCCAATAGCGCAATCCTGTATTAATCAGCTG
The DNA here is from genome assembly GCA_021234155.1 of Isoetes taiwanensis. Taxonomy (NCBI): domain Eukaryota; kingdom Viridiplantae; phylum Streptophyta; class Lycopodiopsida; order Isoetales; family Isoetaceae; genus Isoetes; species Isoetes taiwanensis. The sequence goes on along the minus strand of JAJEKV010000017.1, from coordinate 19,854,820 downwards.
GTAGGATGTGAAAGCCTACCAAATCCAGCCAAAAAATTGCTGTTTTAGCATAGATAACTTAACCAAACATATCTATATTACACACTATCAAAAAGATCTCGGAAAGAGCTTTCCAACGCAATAAAAATCATTTGAAACAGAGCTATGGATCAAAAGTTATGATAAGAAATGTGTTGCCGGCGGGGAAACTGCACTACATGCGCCCTTCAAGCCCTTCATGTGCCCAACCCGGCCGAAAAATTGCTGTTTTAGCATACATAACTTAATCAAACATATCCATATCATACACTATCAAAAAGATCTCGGAGAGAGCTTTCCAACATAATAAAAAATCATCGAAGCAGAGCTCGGATCAAAAGTTATGATAAGAAATGTGTTGTTGCGGGAAAGCGCACTACATGCGCCCTTCAAGCCCTTCATGCGCCCTTCAAGCCCTTCATGTGCCCATTATGCACCACACACACAAAAAGAGGGCTTTTGTTGTGAGCCATTGGTTGTTGACCATTATGCACCACACGCACAAAAAAAGGGCTTTTGTTGTGAGCCATTGGTTGTCGACCATTGAAAAAAAAAGGCTAAAATCAATGGCTCAGAAATGGTGCACTCTTAGATGTACGCATTAGTACATCCATTTGAATACATCACGAAATCGTAGGAAAACCTTAGTGAAAAGCATACAAAAACACAAAGAAAACCCCCTGTTATTATGCTACATATTTCAAATAAACTTGTGTTTCATGATTTATGAGTTCCATTTTCAGTCTGAGTCCCAAACATTGAGATCTGACCCACTTTAATGCGACTTCATTGATATAACCAATTGAACACTTCTTTCAAAAATTGAATCACGGGTGGATTGTATTTGTAGAATGCACCACTTTATATCCCTTCTAAGCTTTCGTTATATTTTTTGAGTTGCCCGTAGGGAAGGAGCCAGAGTTTTAGATGCAATTATTGACACTAAAAATCTTTCATGTTTATTTTAACAACTTATGGTAATCCTAGAAATGGACCACATTTGTTATATTATTTCAGGTTGGACTCTAAAAAATATACAAAGGTACATCTTTCGAAATTAAGCATTTGATGTTTTGAGTAGTTTAGACTTATCTTGTTCCTATGATTAATTGTGACATGAACAACTTTTATAATAATGTGAATTGACCTAGGCGCGACAAAGACAGAACTTAACAAGGATGCAAAAAATGGTTTAGGGTGTCCACTTGTCTGAATCGTCCCATTGTGCATCCTATACTAAACAGAGCGATAATTCGGGGGCTAAAGATATTAGATGCATATCATTTGGACACACGAGTCCATTGTGCACGAATAGATGGACTGCTTTCACAACTATGGAAGATGACGCATAATCCTTTGAGGTTGAAGATGCCGCCCAAATGGTATAAATAATTCCTCGATATTCAAGTGGATAAACCCCAATTGATAAAACTAAGCATTTGGGACATGACACGTTTATATGCCATTGCCCAAGAAAGTGCCATACATAGAAGTTGAATTGCAAACGGCAAAATATTTTTGCTAATACTTGCAAAGATTGTAGAATTACACAGGATCATCAGACAGTGACATTGACAGTCCCAATCATGTAGTTGCCCATTGCCCCAATTGGTTATTATGAAATGCTTGTGTCATCATAAGGTGCTTGCTCAATGCCTAGTAGGCAGAATAGATAGTTAACCAAAGATGTTATAATCCTTGTGCTCAACACGTAACAAAATTCTACCTTTACGTGCTGGCAGAGGAACAGGATCTGCACCTGGTTATCCATTTTTGCATCGGAACAAACACTGGGGACGAGGAAGTGGACTCAGAACACCAGCCCCTTTTCTTACATGTAAATTGGCAGGCTTCCCCTGCATCCATTGCCTCAATACCCCAGGGGCCGCGGCTGCGCTTGGATTACGACCATGCAGAGACCTATGCTCGGATGCTTGAGCATGACCTTGAGGGACTACTGCAGCTTCCCACACTTCAGCAGTGGACTGTCCAGCTGACTCACCTGCTTTGGAAGAGGCCCATCATGGAGGCTCTCCGGCACTACCATCTTCCCCTACAACAGATGGTTTGATGACGAATGTATGGAAATCAAACGCAGACTCCTACAAGTCACCGATCCCACCTTGCGCCCATATACCATCAGTCAATACCGCTCCTTCCCCAAGAACAAGAAAGCATGATACCTCGCAGAGCACCAGCAACTGATGTTCGGTCTCCTGGATCGGCACTCTAGGACATTCTCGAGAAAGGTATTGAGCAAGGCTACACAACCCACAGGGAACATCACCTGCAAGCAATGGGTACAGTATTTGCAACAGCTTTACGATCTGCTCGGGGACCGGGCAACAGTGCCTCTACAAATGGAACTGGCACTAGTCATCACAGAGGGGGATATCATAATAGGCCTGCAACACCTAGCTAATGGGAAGGCAGCAGATTTAGATGACGTGCAGGCAGAACTTCTGAAGTGGGCTGGGCCTCCGATGGTGCCTATCCTCATGGCACTATTCAATAAAGCATTGCAATAAGGCTTTCCCCCGTAGTGGACCAGTAGTAGAGTTGTGCCCATATACAAGGCAGGTGACCCACAATGCCCAACCAACTATCGCATTATCATGGTCAGCTCTCTCTTTGCAAAATTGTTGGCAAGCATCCTTGAGAAGCGGATGACGATATGGGCAGAAGAGGCAGAGATGCCTCTGACACAGAAAGGCTTCCGGCTCAGGAATTCCACCATTGACCATATTTTCACTCTATGCACATTGATTGAGGATAGCAGGAATCACCGACAAAACCTGCACTATTGTTTCGTGGATTTCGCAAAGCCTTTAGTGCCCCGGAACAAGTTATTGGGCAGATTGAGGCAGTTAGGGACCCCCGTTGACTTGCAGAATACAATATACAGGCTATACGAGGCATGCTCAGGTCGTCACACTTCATCAGGATAGCCGGTTATCAGTAGTATTGGATTGGAGTACACCAGGGTTGCCCCCTCTCCCCCACACTCTTTGGCCTTGATCAGCTGAAAGACTGGCTTTTTGAGCACGGGAGGGGGGGTTGGGGGGGCATCCCATGCACCATATAATCCAAACAACTCATATATGCTGGCGATGTACACCTCCTGGCCTATACTCCAGAGGACATACAACGTCATCTAGATGCTCTTGACACTTTCTGCCAGTTCATTGGCATGCGAGTTAACTTAGCCAAAAGGGTACTGCTGGTTTCGTCATCCCGTCAGCCAAGCCTTCCCTCATTCACTTACCAGGGACAAGATGTGGAGTGGCTCCGACCTACAAGTATTTGGGGATCGAGTTCTCTACTACCAGTGCGTATCACGGCAGGTTGGAAAGCACTATATGCCATGCAGAGCAATAGCCATAAGGCATAGTTGTACGCCTGGGGCCACCAGTCGTACCTGTTTAGGGCCTTGGTCGAGCTGGTTTTCCTATACGGGCAGAGGTGTGGGGTCTGGTGATATCCCTTACCACCTGGAATGACCTGGAGCAGGTGCAGAAATTCTTCTTGGCACGAGCCCTTGGGGTAAAATCCATAGTTCCATACCAGATCCTGCTCTAGGAGACAGGTTTTCTACCCCTTCAAAGGGCTGCATTGGAAGGGTATGTGCATACGAGGTATTGTAACGGACCCATGGAGACCGCTCGAGTAGATCTTGGTGTCGCATTCCCGAGACACCGGCATAAAGGGGTAGAAGCAACTGCTCATAAATGTCTAGACGGCCCAGTTGGTTGAGGGCATGTCAGTTAGGAACGTTATAGTTGGTATCAGAGCAGGGCTCGAATAGTTCTCACGTTGGGATGTACAGGCATACAGATGCGTGCAGGTACGGACAAAGAAGGATCACAATGCACTAAAGTTGTGCCTAGATGCTAGCTTCCTTGGCAAGCTCTGGGATGCAAATGCTCTGTCACACGTTAAGATGTCACACTATCGGCAACAAGCCAATCCCATGTCACGAGAGGCCCGCACCAGTATGTGTGCACCCATTGCCCATGAAGAAGCGCAAACTTATAGCTTCCATTCGTACGGGTGCACATCATCTCTGCATTGAGACAGGGCAATGGACTCAAGAAGCACAGGAGGATAGGCTTTGTCAGTGTTGCTACCAGGGCGCCATTGAAGATGAATGTCAGGCCCTTCAGATCTGCCCAACGTTTGCCCATATTCGGGCATGGTATGTTCGGTTAGTTGTGCCTGACCAGCCGCAACATGAATTATTGAATACGGCTTCTGTGAGCTTGTTGGGGTCATACCTCCAGGAGGTTATGGATACACGGACTCAATTGTATCCTCTGGGGCAATTGTTCTATACAACTGTACAGTGTATCAGCATACTTATTACTGTTAAGATTTTTTTCCTCGAGAATCCGTCGGGGCAATCCTGAGAGTAATATGCTTGCTGCGCTCTTTTTATTTGGATCCCGTAGGCCAATTAGTCTCCCTGGATGATAAAAAATCTATAATGATATTTTAAAGTGAGCTGATAGTGGGGAGTTTTTTGATAATTATATAAGATGTTGCTCTTGGGAGTGGTGCTGAAAACATAAGGAAAAGATTATTTTACTCTCCACCTAGTCTATAAACTTCTTGATTGACTGCTAACAAAGGTTTAGAGACTAGTTCAGCAAGATGAGATTCATGTCTTATATGCAAGATTCGCATTTTCCAAACCCTTATACGCTGACATAGGAATAGAGTGTCTAGTATGCTACTTTATTGGCAATATCATATGTCCATATTATTATCTCTTATTTTAAGTAAGGTTATACGCTAGATGCATATTCCATGTTTTCCAACCTTGATTATGTTGACATAGAAATTGTGACGCCCCCATAATCTATATGATGCTTCCATCGTACAAATATGGGACATGGCAACTACATCACCCTAGAAGGGTCCTCCGTCTAACTCGGACCACTTGGGATGGCCAAGTGTCTGGGCGAGGAACACGGAGGTGTCATTCGTCCCACGTCCTCTATGGGAATCCTATACAGCAGAAGCATATATACATGTTAGCACACAGCAATCATATTCAAAATAATATACCACCACGAAGGGTGGTCCATCCATCATCATCACTAAATAGCAATACAAGCACAAGATAACATAGGTAATATGCCATAAGTAAGGCTCTACTTTGGCTCAGACTCCATGGGGTCGACTGACGGTCAGGGCCTCAAGATATCAGCTGACAGAGGTACATCATGGCACCTCTCCTGTGCACACTTTGTAGATATGTTGAAAGATGCTATAGCATGATTGTAGCCTTCCGGAGATGCAATTTCATGGGTCACCCTATGAAACTACTCCGGGTTACATCTCCCCAGTCCAATAAGGCAGGTCAGGGAGGCATCCCTATCCCAACCACAATGGATTCCTGGATGTGCTAGAGGGTACATATCACCTCGGTGCACACGCATCCGTACCCGACTTTAACCCCCCAAAATCCATGGGCTGCCTCGGCGCACCCATCGAGCCCAGGACATCCATATAGGCACGTTTTTCGCAACCCAGAAGGTGTCAAACCCATACCCGGCCCCAACGCGAGGACCGACTATAAGCCTAGCACACTATAGGAGTCTTTAGCTACGCTAGGCAAGATCCCACCCCCGTTTCACCATCGTAGTCGTTATCTGGTGCTGAATCGCGATGTAGCATTCACAACCAGGTGGGCTCCTGTGCACAGGCCGCATTTGCTGGGTCTTAAGGGTTATAGCTAGAGACATCTCTACTTCTAGGAAGCTTTCAGGTTTGTACCCTCCCTTAACTCCAGACACACAGGGGAAATAGAAAGAGAGAACACAATCATACTCAAAAGTATCCATCATCAACTTAGTAACACATAAAAGAGAATTTAACCATTCCATCTAATCAGAGAAGTGTTAGCTGAAGCATAGACTATCTATGTACTAATCTCTTGGCTAGAGCGATTGTCACGAAAGGCTTCCATTCTCCATTCCTCAACTCTGGTCACAACAGCTGGTAGCTCCTCCCTCCTCCAACTCTCCCCAAATCGATTTGGGGCAGAATTTGAGGTAGGGCCCCAATTTGCCCTCCAAAGTGAGTAAGTTCCCCTTGGCCAATCTGGGCCAGAATGGCATTGCCCTATTGGTTGACTTTAAGTAATTGATAACCTAATTAGCCTAATTAGGTTATTTACCCACTAATATTTTAGCATAGCTAATAAAAACCCTTTTAGATTAGCCTAAGTTATCCCCTATCAACTCATAAGGGTATGGTGACGTGTCATAGTATGTATATGTGCGCTGTATAAATACATGGAACGTCACATTCTCCCCCTTGGAATAATGTTGTCTTCAGCATTGGGATTAGTTTACGTAGGAATAAAAACAGTTAAGTTATAAAAGATAACTTTATTTGCTAAAGTAATAAAGGATTACATAAAGTTATGCCAAAAAGAAAGTCCCCTGATAATTGAAACAAATACCATCCCATGAAAGTTTAGATAGGAGTACACATACAAAATAACAGGTAAATAACAAGAAATGGCCCCAGAATGAGGCCTAGGATCTTCTGCAGTACGTTATTACGATCTAGTGGATGGCAGAATTACAGTACATCAGTACTTATGAAATAATTAAATTAGTGTGGTTGAAGGGACCATCCCCTTAATAAAAAAGGAAATATGCATGAATGAAAGCCTATCATGCCTAAGGCTTGCATTTCGTCTCAGCATAGGGAATGGCAATGTTCCCATTATAGCTGTAGATGAATGCGTCCTATCACGAATGCCTATATGCCCAATTTCTCCATCTAGGATGCGTGTAACCCAACCTCTAAAATGATCCATGTCGGGTCAACTCTCATATGATCCCTGCCGGACTCATAACACAATGCTTACCATTAGGGTTGGAGTTGATCACGTCCTAAATGGTTTGGCCCTGGCAGTCTCGCATAATATCCCGTCTTTCCTCGGGACCATTCTAGCTGCAAAAGCGTAAATAAACGTAAGCACATGACATCAAGTGCAAATAGAGCCACCTCGAAGGATGGCTATACCATAGCATACATGTATAAGCACATCAACATCATCATCATCACATGGGAGATGCTACCCAAGGCTCAAACTCCAGGGTATGGACTGACGGCTTGGTTCTCCAGAAGCTATTGCAGACAGAATTCGTGAGAGTGGATTGGGCTAGCATAGGAACATGGCTGTTGGGAAGTCCTCTCCATCCGCCCCTCCTATGAGCACTTTGCAGAATAGGTTGAAGAGTCTTGGGACTGGACCATAGCCTGCTGGGTGCGTAGCCAAGGGGGCTACTACTGGGTTTCATCTCCCCAGTCCCGATGGAGCAGGAAGGGGATCACCCCCTCCAGAGGCATACATGCCCATCACAGGCGGCTAGAGGGCCACTGCCCATCTTCGACTTGAACCTCATTGAAGGTGACTCATCATCCAAGAGGTGTCGAGCTCATGCCTTGCCCACATGTAGTGGCAAGCCATTAAGCCTAGCCCGCTAAGATCCCTAGTAGGCTTTAACACCAGAGGGATCAGTCTGTAATTGGTCAAGTCCTCTTTATTCCACTGGTCTAACCCCCCACTCACAACCAGGCGGGCTCTTGTACACATGCCGCATTATTTGGGAATTAATGAGGCTATCTAGATACAACTACTACTGAAGCTTTCAGGGTCTCTACCCCCCTTCCCAATACACAGGAGTGTGCATAGAATAGAATATCATCATCAAAGAACTACAGGGTAAATTTTAACGGCCCTAAATGTTTTTCTATTCAAATTAAGGTTGGCTAAACCTATGAAAAACAAAAGTTCTTAGAGTTTTTTCTTGGCGAAATTTGATAAAATAAAGCCCTTTAATTATCTTCTCATTTGGCTAAAATGTAAAACTTATATGACATGAAATTCTGATGTTGGCGAATTTTTCTTGGTCCCCAGCTAAAGTGAAACTATTTAACTTCAAACTTTGAGCACCGATTAGTACATGAATGACATTGATTCAATATGCTTCTTTCACAAAATGATAACAAAGTTGTTCAAAGTACAATTCATAAGGAACAAACAATATCGTTCGAAGGAACATGCATGTTTACGCTGGGGTCAAATGCATCCAAATGGTGAATTTGGTGATGAAGCCCTTTAGGGTCAACAATTGCAAGAAGAGATCACTACTATTTAAAGCTTAAAATGCACATCATGTAACATTCTTCATAGCATTTAATCTAAACAACTTATAGATACAAATTCAAAATATGATTGAGGTAGCTAATGGCAATTAATGAAAGAGGCCCCTGAATAGAATTGGCATGGCTATTTGAATTGATCAAGGTTCTCCTAATCAACTTTAGTGAAGGCGATTCAGTACACCACGCAGCAAACAATCCCAGCTAAATTCTAAGCGTTCAGAATTTACCCCCTTTTGGAGTGGCTAAATTATGTTTTTTCTAAAAAATTTGCCTTTATAAACTTTAGCCATGAAATTTGACTAAAGGTATAAAAAATCGCCATTTGGCGAATTTTAGCCACTCTTTATTACCCTAACTAAAATACTGAATAATACCTAATCTATCTTTCTTAATATACATGGTTAGGTTCTTTACTTAACTTGTGATCTTAGGATCTATAAGGCTACTAAGATTGATCTAACATGCTATCCCAGCTCATTTCAGGGCTAAAAGTCGGCATTGCAAAACAGAATCACAGGTTACCTGATCCCTGGCTTGCTCTTGCTCCTCGAATCGGTCCATGCCTTCGCTTGGGTTGAAGGCAGCTGTTCCTGGGAGATCTGTTGTGCAAAGGCAGTTTGATGGCACCTGGCAATGCGAACTAGTAGCTTGGCTTGGCCTAAATGGCCCAAGGAAGCCAAAATGCGAAAATGGAAAAGGTTTAGGGTTTCCCCTTTTGTTCCTTTTACATGACCTTTTAGGTTTAGGTTAGAAGGGACAAATGGGGTTTTGCCATGAGGCAAAGGGGTTTAATTGCATATGTTTTATAGACATGTGCAACATACGAGGTTGCCCCCTAGATGCAACCCTTTACGGCTCTCAGTACTTGTCAAGGTGACATGTACGCCTGGCATGGCAGTATAGTATACGTATTCGGACTGTATATTATACTGGAATGTCACAATCTCCCCACCTTGAATTGATGTTGTCCTCAGCATCACGTGTCTTTCCTCCTTGGAAACCTCATAACATTAGTCGGAGTGGAATAGATATGATTTTATTTCTTGCCACCCGTCAACTCTTAGAGCTGGTGTGAGTCAAGCACATCCATGCTTGGTCATAAGCTTTCTCCTTGGAAACCTCATGATCCCTGCAACATGTTCCATGCATGCAATTTTATATCACAATTACCCCAAGATAATCGCATGACTTGTTCCATAACATACTATAGTAAGGTGATCTCTCAACCCTTACGTTATCTTTCTTTATACTAAAGGGATTTTGAGTGTTTGTCATCAATTTCAATTTTGCACCATTAGATCAAATGGATGGCAGATGTGGTTTTTTCAAAGCGGTTAAAAATTGCCGAACGAAGAGGCACGCTAAGATTGCAATTATATTACTTCGCTACATTCTAACGTCCTACTCTTCCTCTCGAATGATGTCTTTATTCGATTTGGGTCGTTGCTTTAATTTAGTGCAACATATCCGAAGTTTTTTTTCCTTACCGTCACTTTTCTTCACATCAACGTTTTAACTGTACCTCTTTTTAACGATGCCTCTGAGGTTAAGCAGAGATGGCAGGCCCGATCACCAGTGCAGCGGTGCACAAGACCAAAAAATATGTGGATGCAAAGCACGAGAATGATATCTGTCAAATGTGTTGATGATGAAAAAGACAACAACAGTAACAGCATGGAATCTGAGTAGTTAGGAAGTTCGATTGCACGTATCTGGATTATTAACAGCACCATCATAGTTAAACATGGTTGCTTGCTATTTATAGCCATTGTATCTTTCATTTGAAACAACAACTGTTCTGGAAGTCGCTCTCGTTTCCGTCTCTCGCTCTCTTGTCTCTTGATCAGATTTCCTCTCTTCAACAGGTTATGGGCCCACGCTTCTCTATTGCCGCCTAAGTCGCCTCTGTCTCGATTGTCCCTTCGTTACCCTACCCTACTGCCTCTGTCTCTAATCCCTACTCTTCGCCCAACAATGGACGCAGCTTTGTTGAATGGATCATCCTCTGCCGAATGGCGCCTCCTTCCACGATTTGAGGGAAAGGATTACCAAATGTGGAGGTGGCGCCTCCAGATGATTCTGGAGGACAAGAATCTCTGGGAAGTCTGTGTTACCCCAGTTTCCTCTTCTGAAACCCCTGCTCCTGAGATGGTTCTTGATGAGCCACTCCCTGACCCACGTGAAGATTTTCCGGTTCCCATCTCCTTGTCTCATACCCTGAAGGAAAAGGATCGAAAAGCAAGGTTACTTATCTGCACTAGTTTGGCTGATGTTCCTGCTCGTCTTGTTAAAGGAGCCACCACTGCTCATGATATGATGTTACTGCTTGATAATCATTACGCATCCAAGACTGCTGGCAATCGTCTGGCTCTTCGCAAGGCCCTTTATAATCTCCATTTATCCACTGGAGGGGATATCATGGATCACATCTGTCAAATTAAAGGTCTTCTTGATGATCTTGATGCAACTGGTGTCACCATAACTCAAGATGAGAAAGTCTGCTTACTTTTGAACAGTCTTCCCAAGAGCTATGAAGGCCTAATCATCAATCTGGAGGGTCGTCTTGCTGATTATACATTTGCAGGCGCAGTTGAGCGTGTCAAAGCTGAAGCCATTCGTCAAGGGACTATCAAATCTCCATCTGATTCAGTCATGGTTGCTACCACCAAGCAATTTTCTCGCAGGCCACGTTTGGATCGTACCACTATCACCTGTCATCGCTGTAACCACAAAGGCCATTTTGCTAAAGAGTGCACTGCCCCGGCTCCTATTCCATCCACTACTCTTTCTGCTAATTCCAAATTGCCCTCTGCTCCTGTTGTTGCCTCTGTTGTTGAACACGGCAACCTTGTTCAAGAATTACCACCTCTCCTTCCTACACCTTCCACTCCCATTGAGTATCTATTTGCTGTCACTGAATCTGACCTTACTTCTCCACCTGACCTCACTTGGTACCTAGATTCTGGGGCTACTTCCCACATGACCCCATTTCGTCACCTCTTCACCTCCTACATGCCCATTTTCCCTCACCGATCCGTCCGTATGGGAGACAATAGTTCCCAATCAGGCATTGCCACTGGTACTGTATCCATTTCACTCCCTTGTGGTAGTAAGAAAGTTCTTCGAGATGTCCTTCATGTTCCAGGTTTACAAAAGCAGCTCATTTCCATTAGCAAGATTGCTTCTGCTGGCTTCCATGTTTCCTTCCACGCTAATCATTGTCACGTACTTGATTCAGACTCCAACATCATCCTGCTTGGTTCTCGTGTAGGCAACTTATATCAACTCAATGCCACAGTTTCTAATGATGCTACATATTCTGTTGACAGTTCTTCCTCCATTTCTACTCTCTGGCATTCACGTCTTGGCCATCCTGCATCATACCGCTTCCAAATTCTTGTCTCCCGGGGACTTCTTCCAGCCATTTCTCCACCCAAACACTCATGTCCTGCCTGTCTTCAATGCAAAATTACACGTACATCTTTTCCTTCCTCAACTTCCCGTGCCTCTCATCCTCTAGCTCTTGTCCACAGCGATATTTGTGGTCCGTTTTCACAACCCTCTATTAGTGGTTGTCACTATCTGCTACTCTTCCTTGATGATCACACTCGTAAATTGTTTCCTTATCTCATCATTCGCAAGAGTGACACATTTTCTCAATTTGTGATTTTCCACAAATTTGCAGAACGTGCAAGCGGTCATAGGCTCGTCACTCTCCGGACTGATGGTGGCGGCGAGTTTAATTCCAAGATCTTTCAGCAATACTGCACCGACCATGGCATTCATCATGAACTGTCTGTTCCCTATTGTCCAGAACAGAACGGACGCATCGAACGTGCTAACCGCACCGTCCTAGAAATGGTACGCACTCTTCTTCTTGCCATGCATGTTCCAATTCGCTTTTGGGGTGAAGCTGTGTTAACTGCCACTTATTTGCTCAACCATACACCTCATCGCAGTCTTGACCATAAAATCCCAGAGGAATTGTGGAGTTCAAAACCCATCTCACTTCGTCATCTGCGGACTTTTGGCTGCCAGGCCTTTGTTCTTCTTCCCACTGTCCATACTAAAGTTTCCCCACGCTCAGTTCGTTGCATGTTCCTTGGATACTCCACTTCTAGCAAAGCATACCGTTTCTTTGATCTCCAAACTCATAAACTGATTGTCAGTTGCCATGCCCGTTTCTCCGAAGACATCCCTTGCCATCACACACCTCTGCCCTCGGATTTCCTTCTTCTTGATTCTCCACTCGACCCTCCCTCCCCTGTTCCTCCCACACCTATTCCCCTTGATAACCCCATTCCTGATTTTCCTCCGCCCATTGCTTCACCTGCACCCTCTTTGTCACTGGCTCCTTCAGCACCTTCTCCAGCACCCATTTCCTCTGCAAACACCAATGTTTCCTCTCGTCCTGTTCGCACTAAACGTCCCCCCTTTTGGGCAGATGACTACACTTTCCTCTCCGAAACCATTCCTACTGAGCCCCACTCCTATTCCCAAGCCATCAATGGCCCCTTCAAAGCTGAATGGCAGCGCGCCATGCAAGAAGAAATAGATTCAATTCATGCTGCCCGGACCTGGTCACTCGTTTCCAGACCCAACCATCGCTCCATTGTGACATGCAAATGGGTGTTCAAACTGAAATCTAATCCTGATGGCACAATTGCTCGTTACAAGGCTCGTTTGGTGGCCCGCGGCTTCAATCAAGTTGAGGGGATTGATTTCGAAGAGACGTATGCTCCAGTCGCCAAAATGGTTTCAGTTCGCACTGTTCTTGCGTATGCAGCTTCACATCGACTTCACATCCATCAAATGGATGTACAAAATGCATTCCTTAATGGTGATCTCCATGAGGAAGTTTATCTTGAACAACCCCCTGGTTTCCTTTCTGCAGATCCCACACAAGTATGTCGTCTTCACAAAGCCTTATATGGGCTTCGACAGGCTTCTCGTTCATGGTATTCACGGCTTGATTCTACCTTGTTTCAACTTCACTTTACCCGCAGTGAAGCAGATCCCAGCGTTTATTATCGGCTCCAACCACATCTTCTCATCATTTTGTGCTATGTTGATGATCTGCTTATTGTAGCTGCCTCTGAAGAAGACCTTTGCTCAGTCAAACAGCAACTCAACTCCTATTTCAAGATGAAAGACCTTGGCCCCATCAATTACTTCCTTGGCATCCAAATTTCCTACTCCATGTCTACTGGCACCCTTACTCTCACCCAATCCAAATATCTCTCAGATCTCCTCTGTCGTTTCCAGCTTCAATCCTGTAATCCAGTTTCGACCCCTCTTGAATTTGGTGCTCACCTCCTGCCCACTGATCCCGACACCACCGCCTCTCTTCAATACATTTATGCCAATTATCGTCAAATTCTTGGCATGATCAATTTTGCTGCCATTTCTACTCGCCCAGATCTTGCCTTTGCTCTTTGCACCCTCAGTCAATTTGCAAACTCTCCCAAACATTCTCACTGCGCAGCCCTAAAGCGTGTCTTACGTTACATTGCAGGCACCCTGCACCTTGGCATTCACTATCACTCCAGCCCCACCAATATCCCATTGCATGGCTACTCTGATGCTGATTGGGCCGGCGATAACCATGACCGCAAATCCATTTCAGGCTATGTTTTTATTCTTGCTGGGGGACCTATCAGTTGGAGCAGCTCCAAACAATCTTGTGTCAGTTTATCCAGCACTGAGGCTGAATACGTTGCTCTTCATCATGCTGCCAGAGAAGCCATTTGGTTGCAAAGACTTTGTTCTGACCTTCATTTCTCTGCGTCCTCCTCTACACTCATCTATGTTGACAATCAAGGAGCAGTTGCCATTGCCAAGAATCCCGTTCTCCACCGCCGTGTCAAACATATTGACATTAAGTACCACTATATGTTCGTAATCTGGTATCTGATGGCCTCATACATCTTCTTCATTGTCCTACCGAAGACATGACTGCCGACATTTTTACCAAGGCCCTTGGACGTCCCAAACATTCTCGCTTTCTCTCCCATCTCGGCATGCTGCTGTGTGCCGAGTTCCTAGGAACACTAGCATCCTACCTGTTGAAATCAAGAATTTCCGATAGAGAAAAAAAATTCCAGGAAGTTTTCCGGTCAAAATCCGTGGGTTTCTTTATATTTTTCCGGATGAAATTTAAATTTTCATAGGCCCCTTCCGCCTAGCGTAAATTATTCAGGAAATATACTTTTGGGTTTTTAGAGTTTGTCCCACACAGATGCAGTCTTCGAGTGGGGGTGTTGCTGGCACACTTTCCAGTGGGGGTTCTGATACGCAAGATCCCATTCTGTCACTGAGTGGGGGTGTTGATGATGAAAAAGACAACAACAGTAACAGCATGGAGTTCGATTATAGTTAAACATGGTTGCTTGCTATTTATAGCCATTGTATCTTTCATTTGAAACAACAACTGTTCTGGAAGTCGCTCTCGTTTCCGTCTCTCGCTCTCTTGTCTCTTGATCAGATTTCCTCTCTTCAACAAAATGAATAGAGTTGGAGCAAGAGCAATTGCAGATGTGGTGAACAAATCTTGGGCCCCAAGGTATGAATAAAATGCTTTCTACTTCTACCGGAGATGTTATTATAATCACAAATGATGGTGCTACCATTTTTCAAAAATTGGAGGTCATGCAACCTTCTGCTAGAATGTTGGCCGAGTTGTCTAAAAGCCAGGATATAGTGGCTGGAGATGGCACCACCAGTATCGTAGTTATTGCTCGTGCTCTGTTGAAATAATGCCTTTCTTTGCTCGGAAAGGGAGTTCATCCTACCGTTATATCTGATTCTCTATATAGCATGTTGCTGGTCAAAATGGATCGAGATGCTCTAAAATGCTGGCTCTAAAGTCTGAAATGCTGGGTTCTCTACATGGCAAGTGGGAGTGGCATCTGCAGTATATTTCTATAAGACAGAAGCAAGAACCAATGGATTATCTCCTATCAATAGTGTTTTGATCTGTGTAGCTGAATAAAGTCAAACATGGATAAGCAGGCTTGAATTCTCTGCATGATGTTGTTGGAGATGGCAGTGCCACAACAACAAATAGATTAAAAACAGTTTGTGTGCATTTTGGGTTGTTCATTTCTTTTGCTTCTGGTTAATATGTTGATTTTCTTTGTGTCTTATACAGATGCAGTTACTACCATGGCAGTGATAGGAATGCGACGGGGAATGCGATCCCCATTGGACAGCCATCCCTCCGCCATTTCCAAATAGGCCCCAAGCTCCCAAGGGGGATTCACTGTAAGTGCCATACAATGTGCCTGAGTGACTTGTAGGGGGTTTTTTCGACCCATTTCCATACGTATACGTAAGAGGTAGGGGGTTTTTTTGCCACTACTTGGGGTAAACTTTGTACGGAAGGGGTCGAATTTGCCTTTCAAGAAATCGTATACGGGGGTGTTTTTGATCACCCTATGCACGCAAATGGCATACCCCCCTTACTATAAGTGAACCCCCCGGGCAAGCTCCAGCTATGGCATCGGTAGTTGCATTGCCGTTTGTTCAGGTCGGTTGCACCGTTTCTTGTAGAGCAATTCTTTCTGCACAACTTGATTGTTAATGTCCATGCCCAGCGAGGAGTCCAAGGTTTCTTCTTGTGGAGATTTCGGTTTACTTAAACTCTCACCATTTCGTTTTTCTATAACTTTAACGGGTTTTGTAAACAAGACTGGTGAACTTTTCCTGTAAACCAAGCTTGCTTCTTTGTCTTTTGGATGAATCTTCTTTTATCACAAGGCCATTGCTCCAGCAGTTCGCTTAATGTGCCAAAGTTTCCCTTCAATGTCTCATTTCTTCGTCATGTCTATTATGTTCATCTTAAGAAGCACTGATTTTCCTTACTGCAGATTCAGTCCGACCCATATGAATGGATTTTCCAACATGACTAATGTACCCTTTGTCTTTGTTGTCTGGCTTTGGATGAACGTTTTTTATAAGAAAATCAAGAATTGATTCTTCATTTACCTTTAGACTGTATATGACCATGACATAGTAGCAACTTGAACCAGATGTCAATACAGGGTTGGATGCTATATAAATTTGTATGGCATATAGTCTCTAGAAAATATTCTTCAGCTCTAGAAAGAATCTCTGTCTGAGAAAAACCTCTGTCCTGTTGCAGTAAACCATGATTACTCAAAATGAAGCATAAGGAATGTCATGTTGCAAAGGGATTTATAATTTCTTAGCTTTTGTATTTATCATATGTCACCAATTGCAAGCTAGGCAGATGCTTGTATTCTCTAAGCAAGAAAGCTTGAATTAGCATACTGTTGCTATTGGGGCAAGTTTCCAATCTCCTTGCTAGCATTCAATTGTTGAATCTGATCTGCTATAGCTGTTTAGCAGCAGAAGTTGCTCAATTCCTTAAGAACAAAATGAATAAAGTCATGAGGCAAGGGGTTTGTAAACAATGCAGCCTAAGTTTTGTTGGACACTCAATAATTGAAACTCCGATAATAAGAGCGGTTCTTTTGGGTATGTGATTCATTAATTTACTGATTTTGTTGGACATTGTACTTATAATTTCTTCATTGTTTCCTGACAGAAAATGCAATGAAATCATACTTGCAATTTTTGTGCACATTTCTTTCTGTCTCGGGACCTCATCTAGGCTATCTTTTACAACAGCAACTTGTTGTTCAACTCTGGACTTTGGGTGCTCAAGAAATTAAAAGCGTGCATCAACATTTACTGACAAACTTGATATATTGAGGACTGCTTTCTGTTTAAAATGAGCCAAGTAGTTTTCTCATAGATCTTGCGAAGCTCTTTCTATATCAAGAGCAATTATACCGATCTGATATATTTTGTGATCATCAGGCTAAGACTTTTAATTACTTTCAGCATGCTTTGTTGCGTCATTTCACAGGTAAGCATCCCAGAAATTAATTATGTTTGGTAGTCCTGCTGCAATAAGCATGTAATTTTGTATATAAGATAGATATATTCCTTACCACTCAGCATGCATAGAGATATGTCAGGCGGCACTTCGTGATTCTAGGAAAGGTTCTGCATACATATCAATGTTGCGCACCTGCATGGAGCGACTGATATCGAGAGCTGCTGTAGATCGTAGCTTCATTCGTTGTGATGTTAATTTTGATTTCTTTTCACAAGCATGGACACTCAACAATTTTATTGGTCGTACAACCCATATTGAATTTTTGGAGGCAGATGCTTTTATCCATTTTATCTTCGAGACATTTCCAGACTATTTTACTTAGACTTGCTTGAATCGCCCACTCACTACACTTATTGTAATATACCTTCTGATATCATTCAAGATACATTTGTATATCTCACGAAGAACCAAAAGCCCAACCACCGTGCAATGCGGTTTCATGAATCTATGCAATCATAGAGGTTGCTGGCACAATATTTCTAAAATCTGGTAGCATGAACTTCCATATCCATATGAAATCCATTCCCAGGATCTGCCAAAGTATGCTTAACTATATATATAGACGCAAAACATAGCAGTGATGCTAAGTGGGCATGCCTCAAACACTCCCACAACAGTCTTAGGGCCAGATTTCACTTTGGGAATTAGATGCATGTCAAAGCTTGAATCAGTTTTAGACTGGCACGCCATAACTCGCGGATACCATTGTAGCATTTAGCCATTATCAAGAACACTCTCCCCAAAAACAAAAAACCAGAAATCAAAAACACCCTCGCTAGCAAGGGTGATCCCCCAACCTTTAATATTCAAATTAAATAACAGTGTAATCTTGCCACATATTTCCTTGAGAGCATGATCTTGAACATTTATACAAGAAAGTTATCCTTAGCCTGCCATGGCGTTTGCTATCCATTTTCTACGATGTTTTTATTAAATTTGTCTAAGTTGTCTATAAGCATGATAAAAATATGCAATAAAGTCACTTCATTTCTAGATCTTACGATGTTTTTAGTAAATTTGTCTAAGTTGTCTATAAGCATGATAAAAAATATGCAATAAAGTCACTTTTTTAGATCTTACAATCTCACAGATTAATAACCCATATTTTTTCGTCCCATGCCCATTTGGTCTCCGTGGACATTGCAAACTATTTATCAATATATCTGTCTATTGAATTATATTTTGCATTCAATTATTTCAAATAATTGCAACATTTTCCTTCTACTTTTATATGCCACATTTTCATCTTTCTTTTATCTGAAGTGGATATCTTGCAATGCAAGTATATAAAGCTTGCTCTTTTGTTATGTCTATTTTGTCTCACATCATGTATGATCTCATGTGAGTCCATAATTAAGTACTACTTTTTCTTTCAAGTATGTGTGTATTTATTAATTTAATGCATGGATTTGGGAGCAACACCATGTTAATGGTCATCTTGTATTCTGTATTCATAATGTAATCACAGATAGATCTGTAAGATAGCCTGTTGAAGCACAGACAAATATACCAGCAAGTCGGAACATGCTATTCCTTTCCAGCTAATGCTGATTGCTTATATTAGTGAGGTCACTCAGAATTTTTGAACTGAATTCAATGATAGTGCATCATATAATTGCTCAAGTATTTGTTATGTTTTATCTTAACATTTATCCATAGTGTGACAATCAAGTAATATATCTGTTATTGTTATCTAAGGGATGACCAAGCAGGAAGCCTTATAGGAAGTATTCTACATTAGGAGCTGACTTGATCATTTATTACCAAAGACATTCAATAGAGAGGACTATTGTATTACGAATGCAAGTTTTTCTAACTCTTCCAAACAACAGGCTTCATACATGGATACCAACATGTTATAACCTTGAGCTCATGATTGCATACACGAAGAATAACTCTTGAAATGCGCAAATTAGCTTTTTGATGCTCCCTTTCTTTGCAATCTAGGACGAATTTTTGGGTCCTCCTTTAAGAGTGCATGCCATTCAAAATTGCTAAAGGATATGCCTTTCTTGCTCAGTTAGAGAAACAAAGATGCTCATATAGTGAAACTGGCAGGGTTGCATGGGGATTTGGTTTGCAATTTTTTTTTAGTAAATGCTTCAAACATCTCCTCTCTAGAATTAGACTCTCTAGGCCTAAAGTAGACCTTAATACATTGAGCAAGTTGTCAATGAAAAAGTTGAACTCCATCCTTAACAACTCCCTTTTGCTTAATAAGGAATGCTCTATCAATGTCAAACATTTATCCAATAAGAAAACACCAATACTAAATCACAAACATCAGATTAGATGGAAAAAAAAAAACACTATTATCACGTATTAATAATTTTCTTAATAATAAATGCCCTATCAATGTCAAACATTTATTTTTCCTTTGTTACCACAGAACACACCAATAAGAAAACACCAATACTAAATCATAAACATCAGATTAGATGCAAAAAGAAAATACACTATTATCACGTATTATATAGCAACAAAACCCAACAAGACTGTCACCTATTAGAATTCACTAACAAATGTCAATATTCAGTGACTGCAATTGAAATATGCAATATGCAATGAAGATGTTCCATGACAATCTCTACATTCCAGAAGTGGAATTCACCTTGGACAAAGTGCTAGAGTTCCAAAGAGAACTAAATAGATCTGACAGCTTCGCATGGCAACCGAAGTCAGCATACAGATCCAAACCCATGATGAATGAAATACAATTGCTATGAACATTATAAAACTTCGTGAGTTGTATTTAAATTTAAAGCTTCATTAATAAAGCAATTTATAAGGACGACTTCAACCATAAGATTATAATTTTGAAATTTAATCTTAAAGAAAAGCCCAGCAACGCTGGGCACTTTTTCTAGTCATTTAATATTCACAACATTTTATGGTTTGCACAATTATCACTACAGAGTTTTCAAAATTCTATAATTTAAGGTCCCTTTGGTCTCCTTGCAACACATTACGATAAAACATGTGTTGCAAGTCTTCGCAGTGCAACCCTCCTGCCGCTTTACACTCCTATTGGTCTACAGGTCCAACATTACGTTAATACATATTTATTTATTATAAAGTTGGTTATTAGGGAACCACCCATTTAATTACACTTAATTAACTATATGGATGCAAGACTAATCTCCTGGCATAGGAAGATGATGTTTCTTCCATCTTGGCCGTGGAGACAGGGCCCTATCATGCCTAAGATGATCACTCATGCCTACACCTTTCGTCGCCCTTGATGTGAAGGATGGCATCCTCCCCGTAGTAGGCATTGACTAGAGGTGCTTTCCTATCAATGCATGACTAAATGACCTCTTATATCTCAATTTCGTCTACTTTCGTGGCAACAGGAGTAGACTTCTTAATCTACCGTCAACTACTTCGGTGACGAGTCGACCCTTGCATTGCTCCATGAATTGGGGGTATTGATTCTCCAAATTTGATTGTAGTACCTATCTAGCATCTTCCACAGGTAAGTGCGTCCATTTCAGTAGGTATTGGAGAAATTGGAATTTTCTTGTTTTCTTGTAGGACGGTCAAGAAGAACCTCTGGGACAATCTCGAGTTGGTCGTCCTTCATTTTCAGTAACTCTGTTGTCTCCAATACTTCCTCTGGATTAGGAGTGTGCCTCTTCAGGAGACTTACATGAAAGACCCTATGGATTTTGAGATGTGCTGGCAGATCCAACTTATAGGATTGGTTACCTACTCTTTTGGTTATCCTGAATGGCCCGGCCCATCTTGGAGCAAGTTTCTTGCGATTGCCAATGCGGAGCTTCGCTTGCTTGACTTTGATCTTCACACTACAACCCCAACATTTGGTCCACGGGTAAAAACAATAGTAAAAATAAAATACGGGTTGTTTTTTTGAAGATTTGAAAAAAGCCTACACTAGTTATATGGAGGTGTGGTTTTCCAATGATATGATGTAGTTTTTCTTAAGAAGCCGTAGCCTTTTTTTTAGCGCAACAGCCTAACCTCGAGTGGCGCATTATCTCGAAGCGTAGCCTATCCACGTGTCCAAAAATTTGACATGGACAAGCAACATACCGTTGGATTTTGATCTAAAGAAATGGAGGGTTGAGAAAAATAAAGAAGTCGATGCCGGTTGGAAACGTCCCACCCCCGAGCTCCTAACTCCGGCGATTTTTTCCTCCACTGCAGATCCGGCCCTGCCTAACAAGCCATAGCCGGCCCTTCCCTTTCTTTTTTCCCCCGCATTTTGATGTTTTTTTGGTACTTCTTGCATTAAACCCATCTGGCTGGTGTTTTGTTATGGATTCAACCCTTTAATCTAAGCAGAGTTTGGGAGTCAGGAAGATCTGTTTCGCTGGTTAATATGGGCTTGAGGCGCATCTTTTGGTGCATGTAATGCCCCGATTGAAGAGTATAGCTTCTGGGCGATCTTCGATATCAGATTCTGTGAGATTTTGTCTCCTCTATTGTCTTGCTTGAGTGATTTATCAATGCGTGTTCAAAGGGAAAGGCCTTACCATTTCTCCGGCATTCTATCCATTTTTAGCTTGCATGCCATCCATGTATGAGCTTGTCTATCCAGATGTTTTTTTACAAAATATCTCAGATGGGTTTTGTCCTTCGTGGTCATTAAGCGTGTCATGATTGTCATCTGCCCATTGTTCAAGTCTTAGGATAAAGGGTTGTTTGCTTAAAACTATTGAATGAAAATTATGTTTGATGTTATGTTGTGCTCCTTCTCTTTTTCCTGGCTTCCCTTTCTTGCCTGCATTATTAACATGGCATCAACTTTTTGCTATTTATGGTGCAGTATTCAAGTGCATATGTTGTCATAGGTGACATAGATCATTTGCTTAACCTTGTTGCCTTTATTCAACTTAATTTATTGGAGCAGGAGTATTTAATTGTGTATCATGCTCTAAACTTGCTTGTGGATGTGACTTGTAAAGTTGAACAGTTTGGCATGTCGCCTATTCTAACAATGGACAACAGTGAAACAACAGTCTCTGATCAAAAGAAGTATCACATTAAAAGCCTTTTCTGTAATGATTCTTGCAGTCATGTAGATTTTGTGGCACATTGTAGCTCACTTGTCTCTGACCAGATCGCATTGTTAAGCTCTAATCCCAAGCTGCTGAGTAGTCATGTACCAGATGTGCATTGGCAAACCAATAGCAGTTGCATTTCTGAATTGCAATTTTGCTTAAGCAGTTAGCTGTTTAAGTTGGTGAAAGGGTGTCCAAGATTGTGCTATTCAGTTGTTATTCACTAATGTGAAATAATACATATCATTGTAAAGGAAAAGCAAATGCATACATATCATTGCTGAGAAAATGCTGGAATCCACAGTAGAGGATGTTGATGTGAAAATGGTTGACGAAGAAACCTCAGGTGGCAAGGCAAAAGAAGAAAATTCTGATGCAATACAGCTGGTCTTTTTGTGCCGCTGCTTGCATGCATGTGTTCAAAGCGTCCATTTCTCCAAAAGACAGATATATTAAAGATCTACACAAGATTACGTGGAGTCTTAAATATCCTGGCGACACGAAACTGTTATTTTCATGCCTTCAAGAGTTTGATCTTTACCATGATGAAAATGGGGTTAGTTTGAAGAATCCGGCCCCCCTCTATTGTAGAAACCGGCCTGTGCAGCGATTGAAGCAGATGGCCCTTCCCATTGAACGAATCCGGCCCCCCTTTTGAACCTATCCGGCCCCCTCTGCTGCCGATTTAGTACAGTAAAAAATTACTAAAAATCTTGTACAGTTTGTCTTATTTGGGCGATGCAGTAGAGAGAGGGCCGGATAGGTTCATTGGAGGGGGCCGGATTAGTCCAATGGAGGGGGGCGGATACTACTGTAACTGCTCAGGCCGGATACTACAGTAGAGGGGGGCCGGATTCTTCAACTGTCCCAAAAATGGATATCATTCATCAACTCCGAATGGCTGTTTTCGATACTGCCAAAGATGCTGAAGGTGGCAATGATCTGGCTCATAGGCTGCAAATCTTTTAAAATTGCTTTTTGGTTACGGACATGGAATCGAAAGTCAAAATTCTTGTATACTACTTCATACAATCCTTGGTCACTTTACGGAATTAGAAAGCATTCTTCTTGCTTTGCATTCTGGCCAACTACTGCAGATGTATTCAATTTCATCAAAGATAAGGTTGAGGTATGCTACTTTTGGTTGAAAGGTCTGTCATTGTTAAGTGCCAGTGAAGCTCTTCTTTGGAGGAAAAGGAATGCAAATGTTGGTTATCTAACAAACTAGTTGCAATATAATCCTTGTTGCACAGATTAATTGTGCAACTTGGTGTTCCAATATTAAGAGGCTTGTTCCCAGTCTATAGAGAGCAGAGATATGCATGCATCCAAGCTACTTCATTTACAGGTTTGTAAAGATTAGATAGATAGGGAGCTAGGGAAGCACTAAATTTGTGTTCAGGCATATGGCCTGAGGATGGTAAGTTAAAGCAATGTAACAACCTGTGACTATCTCAATGGACACACTGCTTCACGACACCCATCTGTTTTTCGATTACTTCTCCAGTTGAGCTCACGAGGAAGTATCTGTTCAAATAACTAGAAATCACATGTTTTCCAAAATATAATATAACAAATGGATTAGTCACCCATGCCCATGTCAGAATTTTATTTCCATATTTCTTTTGTGCATGCATAACAAAATCATCAATTCTGCTTGCTAAGACACAACATATTTATATTGGTAACTTTGAAAAAATGAAATATTCGTTGTCACAGCATACCATACAATGCATTACTAGTAATTTCTGATAACAATCAACAATGTCATTATATATATATGTAGAAGACTGAGATGAAGGATGCATTTTTAGAACATGGACTATGAAGACTTTTCTAATGCTTCGAGTTTTAGAATGCTACTTGGATTTGTTGTTTCTTCACGTGTATTTCTGCCTCTCTATCTATGAAGAAATCGGATGGGAACAACGAGACTGCACACATTCCTAGCTTTTATCTTTCTAGGTGGATGGATAGATAGTATTTTAATACCCACGCAGCCCAACAAAGGGCTTAACATGTCTGCTACAAAAGCAACCTTTCAATTTAATGGCTTTAGCCTTTCAATTTAATGGCTAGCCTAATAGCTATAAGTTGTTTTAAATATATAAATGCCTATTTTGAGTATTTCTTTATCTAATAGCTTTTCTACTATATGCTTTCCTAATGAGAAACTGAATCCAAGCCTAATACTGCCCAAGCCTCCTGTTGCGCCTTTTTGCTAGTTCTATTAATTGTTTTTTTCAACCAAAATTTTGCAAAAATGCATTTGCAGATGTTATGTGTTGCATGTCTCTTGCATCGAATGTAATTTGGAAGTGCTAAAAAGAATTGAATAGAAGATGCCTAGCCATTGAAACCAATGACTGGCAGTCAAGAGTACTGTTGTGTCTGTATGAATCACTCCATCCATCATTTGTCAGAATCTTACTTGATCTGTCCATTCATGTATCCCACTCACATCAAGAACATTTCTGACTGTCAGCATGTGGACTGGACAGGGAGCAGAAAAAATTGAATTCTTAGTTGTGGTTATTTATGGGATTTGTGCCAAATGCTTTTTTGTTTTTTTTTTTATTTAATTATTAACAAGATAAAAACATCTTCTATAAACAACAAGAATTAAAAAAAAACACATACACAGGATCAAAGAAAGGAATTGGACTTGCATTATTGAATTCAATAGCTAACGAATGAAGACCGAGCATTTGAGTTAATAGTAGAAACTTGTTTCTTCCTTCCACTATAGTTCAAACAAACAGGAACATCCGAAACCAATCAAATGGAAGATGTTATGTTCTCTATTTACTGTCTGTGTTTCACATATCATTAGGTTAGCTCCTAAACCCCATGTATAATACAATTGTAAACACTTTTTTTTAAAAAAAAAAATTAGCAAGCTTGCCTAACCTCCCCTACAACAATTTCTCAAATTCTAGCCTATCCACATTGTAGTCCACATCAGGAAGTTTGAATTTAGGCTATAACATTTTTAATTTACTATATCTACAGCTGAAGAAATTACAAAAAGTGTAGAAATTACTTGCCCATCCTCCGTTCTTCCCATTCCCTCTTTGTTCTTGTGAAGACCAGACTAGCTATTAGTGATTTTTTCATGGAACAAGGCTGTTGTCCCATAAAATGGTTTTATTGCTTTTTTCACAAGGGGCAGAGTAGCTCATTCATGGCTTCCAAGGCAATGACGATGTTCTGGATGATGGTCTGTAAGGAACAACAAAGGAGGTGTTGCAAATGAACCCTTTATGCCTTCTGCAAATGAGGTAATTGCTGTGCAAATTATTAATGCATAACTTGCTCTTTTAACCAGGTTGCAATGCAGACGAAAGTTTCAGAACTTAGAGTCGCGTTGAGAGCTTCTGAAAGGTTTTTCTTCTATTCTTGTTTTAATTTGGCTGGAAAAAGTGCGTATGAAAGGCCGAGTTTTGTTGGACACATAACAACCATTGACATTAACAACCAACACATAACTACCATTGACATTAATTAACACAACCATTGGGTCCAACACATTTAAATTAAAATCCCCCTTAAACCCCCTTTGGTTTGGGTGCATATTCACACGGGGGGTGACTCCGGGCAATGAGAGCTATTGGATAGGCATATTCACCCCTTATTCCTTAATCTACACCGTAGGTAAAGTTCCTCGTTTGTGGGGTATGCAAGTACAAAATTTGCTATACTGTATAACAAGATTCGCAAAATACTATAAGATTTCAAACGAAATACTATATGGTGTTGATTTCGTACGTGCAAAATACAATTATGAGGTTGATGAAGAAACCTCAGGTGGCAAGGCAAAAGAAGAAAATTCTGATGCAATACAGCTGGCCTTTTTGTGCCGCTGCTTGCATGCATGTGTTCAAAGCGTCCATTTCTCCAAAAGACAGATGTATTAAGGATCTATACAAGATTACGTGGAGTCTTAAATATCCTGGCGACACGAAACTGTTATTTTCATGCCTTCAAGAGTTTGATCTTTACCATGATGAAAATGGGGCTAGTTTGAAGAATCCGGCCCCCCTCTATTGTAGAAACCGGCCTGTGCAGCGATTGAAGCAGATGGCCCCTCCCATTGAACGAATCCCCTTTTTGAACCTATCCGCCCCCTCACGCCGATTTAGTACAATAAAAAATTACCAAAAATCTTGTATGCGGTTTGTCTTATTTGGGGCGCAAGAGAGAGAGGGCGGATAGGTTCATTGAGGGGGCGGATTAGTTCAATGGAGGGGGCCGATACTCACAGAATCGCCAGCCGGATACTACAAAGAGAGGGGGCCGGATTCTTCAACTGTCCCAAAAATGGATATCATTCATCAACTTCAAATGGCTGTTTTCGATACTGCCAAAGATGCTGAAGGTGGCAATGATCTGGCTCATAGGCTGCAAATCTTTTAAAATTGCTTTTTGGTTAGGGACATGGAATCGAAAGTCAAAATTCTTGTAGACCACTTCATACAATCCTTGGTCACTTTACGGAATTGGAAAGCATTCTTCTTGCTTTGCATTCTGGCCAACTACTGCAGATGTATTCAATTTCATCAAAGATAAGGTTGAGGTATGCTACTTTTGGTTGAAAGGTCTGTCATTGTTAAGTGTCAGTGAAGCTCTTCTTTGGAGGAAAAGGAATGCAAATGTTGGTTATCCAACAAACTAATTGCAATATAATCCTTGTTGCACAGATTAATTGTGCAACTTGGTGTTCCAATATTAAGAGGCTTGTTCCCAGTCTATAGAGAGCAGAGATATGCATGCATCCAAGCTACTTCATTTACAGGTTTGTAAAGATTAGATAGATAGGGAGCTAGGGAAGCACTAAATTTGTGTTCAGGCATATGGCCTGAGGATGGTAAGTTAAAGCAATGTAACAACCTGTGACTATCTCAATGGACACACTGCTTTCTTTGTTGGGCCAGGCCATTTATGCTACTCTCATGACTCAGTTTGGTCTCACACAGGTCGTCAAACAGCATCACCATGCTTGATATCTTTTGAACCTGCTTAGGATAGCAGATAGCAAAGGCCCTTGGCAAATTGTCGGTCATTCTGGTTTGGCTGTCAAGCACATGTAAGGTCACATTTATAATGGTTTTGAATAGCGGAAGCATTGTTTGATTCTAGAAAGTAGCCTTTAGTAAGATCTTGTAGTTATGCATGGGAATTGCAGGGGCATACATATTGGGCATATGATTCTTGATACAATAGCAAAACCTAACATAATTTCATGGAATGTCAGCATTGCAGTTTATTCCCAACATGGGTTCGGCAACGAAGCATTTCAGTTTATTCCCAACATGGGTTCCGCAACGAAGCCGACAAACTCTGACAAGATTTTTAATGATGTACAATATAGAATCGAAACTAATATAGAAGCAATGCAGAGACGTAAAATTTTAGGTAAGATTAGGAATTTATTTCTACCAAAGCTTCGTTTCTACACAATGATTGCAAATCCAGCTTAAAAATGCTGAGTTAGTCCATGAGTCTTTGTCTTTCAAGCTATGACCTTTCAAATTAGGACAATGTGACATGCTATGATGGCATTTAAACTTCTATTATAACCCTTTTCAACTCTTTAACTGCCATAAAAAGGAAACTTGCCTCCAATCTGAAGTGATGTACAAATTGAAGCAATAAATCTACCTTGTTTTTAAATGCAACGGAACATTGCCTTTTGGCTTCTTAATGCAAGGAGACCGTTTAACTATCTTTTCTATTCTATTGTAGCTTTAATTAGCCTTAAACTCTAATCCTAACTATAAAATTAAAAAATGTAACATTATCCTTAACATTCTCCATGGTACCCTCGATTTGTTTTACACAACAAATGGTGGTGCAGTTCCTTCATTTGTAGTGTTCAACGATGAGGTGTTTTTTCAAGGTATCTTAACGTTTCTCTCATACTGAGCAGACCCTTTAAGCATAGTACATGAAAAAATAACACCAATTAAAGGCTTATACCTTGATACGTATTCATGGTACTCTTAGGACATGCAACTCATGGTTCCGTGAAGGGTTATGGTGTTTTTCAAGGTTCTGGTTTGTTATCTTCATAACTTTGTAAGAACATGGACTATGAAGACTTTTCTAATGCTTCGAGTTTTAGAATGCTACTTGGACATTTGTTGTTTCTTCACGTGTATTTCTGCCTCTCTATCTATGAAGAAATCGGATGGGAACAACGAGACTGCACACATTCCTAGCTTTTATCTTTCTAGGTGGATGCCCACGCAGCCCAACAAAGGGCTTAACATGTCTGCTACAAAAGCAACCTTTCAATTTAATGGCTTTAGCCTTTCAATTTAATGGCTAGCCTAATAGCTATAAGTTGTTTTAAATATATAAATGCCTATTTTGAGTATTTCTTTATCTAATAGCTTTTCTACTACATGCTTTCCTAATGAGAAACTGAATCCAAGCCTAATACTGCCCAAGCCTCCTGTTGCGCCTTTTTGCTAGTTTAAATAATGTGTGATTTCTTAATGATGTGTAGTTTCTTTTTTAAGGATGTCTTGTTTTCTCAGGCGGTATGGTTTTTTTAAGGGATGTTTTATTTAAGGTGGTGTTTTTTAAGGTAGTGTTGTTTTGAGGTGTAGTCTTTATGGTTTTCTAAGAATTCATGTATGACCAAGTTGTCCACATGCCATTACTGCCACAAAATAGCAGCATACAAGAGCTATATGCATGCTCGACACACTTCACTAGCATTTGACTTCATGTGTGTGAGCTTGTAGAGCGTGAAACTTGAAGACACCCATTACTTGGCAACTTGTAGAAGACCCATTGATATTGAAGAACCAAAGATGGACACACTAGTTTGGCATCATATAGGCATTTCTTGAAGGACATTTCATCACCTAAGCATCTTGAACACTTGAAGTCAAAGGTTGAAGACCCAAAGTTAAAGTTTGGAAGACCACTCGAAATTCAATGTTACTTTGCAAGCTTTTGCCATGATGTTACTTCTTAAGGCATGATTTGTTATTTCTCAAGGCTTTACAACCATCATTCCACCCAAAAAAATCATCTTTTATACATCATTTTCTCCCCTTTCATACCATTGTCATTTGTCAAGACCAGAGTTAGCAAGACCATTTTTCCAAATCAAAAGTACACCATTCATCCATTACATATGAAAATTGCTAAAATTCCATCCAATTTAGCCATTTCTAGAGTCCAAAACCATATTCTCTCTCTAAAAAAATAAAGATAGAGAGAGAAAGTACACCTTTGACATGACATTCCTAGAAAAAATAAAAGGTCCGCCCAAAATTCTCAAAATCCAAGCACCATTGTGCATACATGTCAAAGGTTCCATTATATCACCCCCACATCATCACCATGTCATATCTATGTCACAAAAAGTTTTTGACTAGGAGAAACTTTGTTTGCTAATTTTCTTGCCACATCATCACCCTCACATTGCCATGTCACCCTTTGCTTGCCAAGTCATCACCTTTGTTACCAAATCACCCATCCCTAGCCATTCTTGCCCTAAAAACAAAAAATCCTTATAATCCAAATTTTCTTATTCCAAAATGTACTGGTCTTTGAAAAAATTGAATTTGGCCAAATTTAGACCCCCAAAATTGATTTCTTGGGATGCGTACAAAAATAGAAAATGACAAAACTAGCATATCTGCTCCAGGCCTGCCTACACCTAGTTTCCTCTTTTCCCTCTCCGCCACAACTCATTTTAGAAAAAACATTCAAGAAACATAATAGAAAAAACTCAAAAATCTTAAATTCTAACTCATTGTTGCAAAGTGATAGTCCGTCATTCGGAAATCACTTTTTGAGGTCACATTTGCATATTTCTTGTTGATAAAACCTGATGCACTGTCCTTGCAAGCATGTCAGAGAAAGCTCTGAGTGTCAGAATTGAAAAAATGTCTCATTTGCTCATTCTACAAAAATCTGAATTTTGCCAGGAACATTGACTTTATTTTGACTTGGTCAAATTGTCAAAATTGAATGGGTTATGCATATGTTTTGGCGCTAGACGTTTGATCATGGATTCTTTGCATATTAGAGCACCTATTTGAATTGAAATGGCATCAAACTTTGAGATTGTTTGTGTGTGGCATAAGTTTTGCTGGGGGTGCCTTTTCTTGGTTTTGGGAAACCACTTGAAACTTGAGTTCTTTGCATTATTTTTGCAAATTTCTTGCATAGATTGGTTGCCTTAAGCAACCTGGAGGTTCTAAACCACTGAGGTTGATGGTTTTCCAGAAACACCTTCAGCAGCCATATACTCGTCCTTGACATGCAACAGGTTGTACCACATATATACGTCACTACAACCTCATGACATATATGCATAGCCTTTCATGGGGCAGACTGGTTTTCTAGACTTCTCTTCACTGACTACAAGTGTGTTTGAGTTGAGGTCCTTTGGCGCTTCTTGGCCAAGGGTTGGTCTTCTGCCCATGGAACTTGGTCCCTGGGGTAATGCCGACATCTTGAGTCCCTTGGCAGAGCCGATTCGCAGTTCTGAAGTGGGTAAATCACCCGTCCTTCGTATTTTGACTCGCATTGAAACACACCACCTAAGGTCCAACATGCCAAGGTGGCTCCAACATTCCAATTCAAACATTAATGGCCTAAAAATGCCATTTCTAATGAAATATTTATTGATTTCATGTATTATTTTTTATGGCTCAAATGTTGTGCCCCTAGGATCTACCATTTGGCTTCGCACATGCCACGTGGGCTCCAGCATGCCAAGGTGGCTCAAACATGCCAAGGTGGCTCAAACTTGCCACATGGGCTCCAACATGCCACCTAGGCTCCAAGGTGGCTCAACCATGCCACGTGGGCTCCAATATGCCAAGGTGGCTCAAACACGCCACCTAGGCTCCAACATGCCAAGGTGGCTCAAACATGCCACCTAGGCTCCAACATGCCAAGGTGGCTCAACCATGCCACGTGGGCTCCAATATGCCAAGGTGGCTCAAACATGCCACCTAGTCTCCAACATGCCAAGGTAGCTCAACCATGCCACCTAGGCTCCAACATGCCAAGGTGGCTCAAACACGTCAGCTAGGCCCCAACATGCCAAGGCCGCTCCAACATTCCAATTCAAATATTAATGGCCCAAAAATGCCATTTCTAATTATTTTTTATGGTTCAAATGTTGTACCCTTGGGATCCACCATGCCACCTAGTTGGCTCAAACATGCCACGCGGGCTCAAACATGCTATGTGGACTCCAACATGCTACATAGGCTCCAACATGGCAAGGTGGCTCAAACATGTCACGTGGGCTCCAACATGCCACCTAAGCTCCAACATCCCCTTCCCCCCTTTCTCTCACACATCGGATCTGATAGAAGAGCTGGCACCTTCTCCAAGTCGAACAAGGCCAGGACTTTGCGCAGCTACCTCACCAGATGGGAGAGGCCAAGCCAAGCCCCAGGAGATGGACACCAAAAATGTTCCCAAAGCAGCCTTTCTTGGCAGCGCTCCTCCAGAAGGCCGTATGCTAATGCCCTCCCTCTCGGAGCTTGGTTCCCTATCCAGCCGTTGAATCCCCCATTCCAGGACTCTGCTTCAAGAGGCTCAAAAAAATCCAAGATTGATCTGGGAGAACTTATCTAACCGCGAAGTGCCCTTCAGGCGATCGTGTAGAAACCCAATTCTTTTGTCGTTCGGGCAGTAAAGAGGCTATGGATGGCGATTTGACTTTGGCATATCGTCCAAAATAGCGAAATTACCCTAGGGACTAAGTTATACAATCACTTTTGACAACAAAAGAAATATGAACACTCTACATGGCAGTATTCCGCAGCCACCTCCTAGGCCAATTGACTACAAAGTTGTTGGATATGAGCTACTTTAGCGCTTCTTAGAGAAATGGTGGTTTCTGCCCATGAAACTTGGTCCCCAGGATAATGTCGATTTTCTGAGTCTATTCGCATAGCCAATCCACAGTTTCGGAGTGGGAGAGTTGCATGTCCATGGTCAGGGGCTTCTGGGAGAGGAGTTTGGGAACAAATTGCTTCTGGGGGGTTTTAAGGGTCCTTCTTCTGGCATCAACACTCTCCCTCTACGTGATGATACGGCACAAGGTCCTATTCAAATTTGACTAGGATATGTCATCCGAAACAGAAGCCATGTGTGCTGCTAGATTATTGTAGGGGTTTACGTTATAGAGGTCAAGTTTTGGTCATTTGCACTTGGACGTGGTCGAGAAGTTGCAGTTGAAGATGCGGCGCGATAGGAACTAACGGAATGGGGTTTGGATCTATTCTCCTCCGGGTGTGGTAATTATAAGTCAAGAGCTAATTGTATATAGATTATCTTTAATAGAAGCGCCCAAAAGAGTTGGAATTATGACCCTGCACATGATCTTCCTTATTCAGTGGATGATAAAATCATTCTTTCTTTCTTATTCAGACCTGTGACAGTTTAAATTATGCAAAGAAACCCTTATAAAGCTCAAGATCTAAAAAACTATTTGCTGGCTTTCTGTGAAAATTTGCTGACAGAATTTTTGATCCACTTTGAACTCGTTTTCTCCATCATCCCAGTCCCAAATCAGGCTAAGTTTTTTCCATCATGTTGCTATAACTTTTCTTTGATTGTAATTTCAAAAATCATCCAAAATTGTTTAGTGAAACTCAAGTTATCAATCACTTGAGTATGCAGACATTTTTTTTTATCTCGGGGAAGTGCACTGGGCAAATTTTCTTCCAACTTTGAACCCGATTTACTCAAATATCCAAGAACAAAATTGAGCCAAGTTTTTTCCCACATCTCACCACAACTATTCTCTTGTTGTTCCTCCAAAAATATTTGAAAAAGATCAGCACAAGTCAAGATATTCAGATCTGAGTGCAACTACCTCATTTTGCTCCTAATGTAATTGATATCATTTTGCAAAATTTGCACAAAGATTAGTTAAGTTAAGCAACCTAGAGATTCTAACACAACATATCCATATCAAAGCATGCATCCTAAGTGCAAAAGACCAAAACTCGACCTCCGAAATGTAAACCCTTCAAGAACCTAGCAACTCATAGGGTTTACGTTTCAGAAATTGAAACTTGGTCCTTTTAATGGATAACTCGGTGCACCATCTATAAACATGCATACAGTGCCATGGCAACTGAAAAAATGGGGTTCAGATCTATCGCCCATCCAGAAATATCCCAAACAATATCTTGCTACTGCAGAAGCAGCTTCTGAATTTTAATTGCCACATCGGAAGGAGGATAGATCCAAACTTCATTATGTCAGTTCCAATTGCTTCATGTTCTCAACTGCAACTTCGCAGCCATGTCCCAAGTGCAACAGACCAAAACTTGACCTCCAAAACGTAAACCCTTCAAGAACCTAGCAAAATACAGGGTTTATATTTTGGAGGCCAAAACGTGGTCCTTTTTACGGATAATTTGGTGCATCATATCTAAACATATATGCAAAGCCATGGCCAGTGAAAAAATGGGGTTCAAATCTATCAGCCATCCCGAATGATCCCAAACATTCTTGCTAGTGCAAAAGGTGCTCTTGACTTCTAATTGCCACATTTAGAGGAGGATAAATCCAAACCCCATTTTGTAAGCTTCTATTCCTTTGTGTCTTCAACTACAGCTTCTCGACCATGTC
Source organism: Isoetes taiwanensis (assembly GCA_021234155.1). Classification (NCBI taxonomy): domain Eukaryota; kingdom Viridiplantae; phylum Streptophyta; class Lycopodiopsida; order Isoetales; family Isoetaceae; genus Isoetes; species Isoetes taiwanensis. The sequence continues at coordinate 19,821,037 of JAJEKV010000017.1, read as the reverse complement.
TTAAGTGCAAACGGCCAAAATGCGACCTCCATAATGTAAAGCCTACAGTAGCCTAGCAACACACCGGGTTTATATTTCAGAGATAATGTTCTAGTCAAACTCGAACATGGCCTTGCACCATGTCACCATGTAGAGGGAGAGTGTTGATGCCAGAAGAATGACCCTTAAAACCCCCATAAGTTGTTCTAGTCAAACCGAATCCTTCATGATCAAAAAGTTTTTAACCTTAATTGATCAAAGCCTGTTTTCAGTCCCTGCTGGTCGAGACTGCTATTGCTCACAGAAGATGCAAGGGCTCAGCATATGACAGAAATTGGGATTCTCTTGGGAATTACCATGGTTTTTATGCTTTTTTCAAATTAACACTTTCTGATGTTGATATTCACATTGACAGATTTTGTGACCGAGCACTATGATATGGTTATTCCCCCTTCCCGAGGAAGATATGATCCGAAGCCGACCTTTGTGCAGTGGACAAGGGGGAAAACCAAAGCCAAGATGATTCACTTGAAACAACACATCTGGCCTCAGATAGCTTTGGGGGTCATTCTGGAATATGAAGATCTCTGGTGGTGGAATGATCTGAAGATTTACTTTGCTGCAAAATGGGAGGAGCACTTCGATGTCACCTTTGAAATCATGCTGCAGTTCATGGTCCACACCCCTCTGGATCTTGATGAGCTTGAGACAGTATTTCATATTGTCCAGTTCGATCCATTGGAGTTTGATTTGGGCTATGAATAGAGAACCAGTGGTTTGATTACTGTTTTAAACTATTTCTGGCACTTGATACTTTTCTTTGATCAGCTGGTACATCTAATTTTGTTTATCTAGCTGGGCTGCTTTTTCCCAGTCCCTTCTTGGGATAAGTAAGCATTGCAAAGGTTTGTTTTTTCCTTTGCAATTGCTGTAAATATTCATGTAATCTCTTTTTGCATGTAATATCAAAACTGCCTTAACCTCAAAAAAAAAAAAACCCATAAGCAGCTCGTTCCAAAAGTCCTCTCCCAAAAGCCTCTGGCCACGGACATGCAACTCTCCCACTCCGAGCTGTGAATTGGCTTTGCAAATGGACTCAGAACGTCGATATTACCCTGGGAACCAAGTTTCATGGGCAGAAGACCACCATTTCTCCAAGAAGCACTAAAATAGCTCATATCCAACACATTCGTCGTCAATTGGCCTAGGAGGTGGCTGCAAAATACTGCTATGTAGAGTGTTCATGTTTCTTTCGCTGCTAAAATTGGCAGTGTAACTTGATCACTAGGGTAATTTCGCCATTCCTGACTATATGGCAAAGTTCGCGATTGGATAAGTTCTCCCGGACTGATCTTGGATTTTTTTGAACCTGCTTGAATCATGGCCTTTGAATGGAGGATCCAACTGTTGGATAGGGAAACTGAGCTCCGGGAGGAGGGAGTTAGCATAGGACCTCCTGAAGAAGGACACTAGGAAAGGCTGCCTCGAGAACTTTTTTGGGGTCTGGCCTCTCCCCTCTAGTAGGCAGCCGCGCAAAGTCTTGGCCTTGTTCGACTTGGAAAAGCATGCACCTCCTGGTCTAGAAAGGTCTAGTCATATTCTACCAAAAGTGCCTAAAATGCTTAACCATCATGTGACATGGCACATCATCCAAAAAATGCCATGTCGTCATATTGAATTATGCTTCTTCTAAATCATATTCTAGTAGTTTCTTTGTTGACTCTTACCATGACAATGAAACAAAAACTTTATAAACCTTATTTGTTCCTTTGTTTGTAGGCTCCTAAAATTGGTCTTGTTATTGAATATATAGACATATTCATTCGGTTAGAAGAATCTATTCAAGATCAAGAAGGGTGGTTCCCAGAGGAGCGGTTTATTTGTTAGTTCTAAAATGGACATACAACTTTAAACATTCTAGACTTAATTTTTCGTATTCAATTACATGCAAGTAAGATAGATTAGTTTGAGGTATAAACTCAGGCACTTAATGTGTCCATATAAGTTTACAAGGTCTTAATGAGATTGTGAATACAGTTATTATACATATTGATTCGACCATATGCCTCTAGCTCCATGATTTTACTATAAGCTCGTCTATCCACTATTTGTTGAAAGCAATGGAGGGACGTTCTTCCAAGTTGTTGTGAAGTTGGTCTTGGAGTCGCAGGCACTTAATGTGTCCATATAAGTGATCTCTATGAGATTGTGAATATAGTTATTATACTTACTAGAAACGTGTGCCCGGCGATGCCGGGCATTAGTCTTAGACGTGTGGAATTGGTAGATGTAATGGGATTTTTAGGTGGAATAAAATTTGTAGATGTAATTGTGTTAAGTACATGTAATGAAGTGCCAAGTGTGATGGTTTAGGGTTTAGGCATTATCCTTGGGCACATGAAATTGCTAGGTAGATATAATGAAAATGTGTAAAGTTTAGGGTATTGCATGCGTTTGTGATAGTTTAGAGCTTTATGGAAGACGTGATGATGTTAGTGAAATCTGTTCTAGAGAGGTAATAAACACAAAAAGAAAAATCTGTTGTAAATGTCGTAATGATGGCAAACCTTCTGGGATTTAGGTGTTTATAGCAAGTTCGGTGGTATGGTGCATTTACTATTATAGCCTGTAGTTTTATAAGTATTATCAATTCAAGACAAAGAACTTAATTCTGAAAATTCCTTATCTTTGGACGTCCTTAGATTACATGATATAATCCCAAACACCTTTAACCTTGAGCTCGTCCACACTAAACTCTAAATGCATTCAAGACATAATTATTCATTATAGGGAGCAAAACAATGATACAGTCATCACATTTGGGTCATCTATCTAAGTCCATTTATCAAGAGTGAACACATGAAATAATGTTAAATAATTTGCGGTCATAGAATAGGGGCATGTGTTCCAGGCATAAGATAAGGCGGTGCTCAAGGTCGATAGTGGCTAGAAACTCTATAATGAGGCCTATGTGCACATTTTCCAACCTGAATCATTATTATAAACATTTTAAAAGCAAGCAAATTGCACATCTCTAAGAGGAGATGTAACGAAATTGATTGTTGATGTTCCTTTATGAGAACTTGATGCTACAACTCTAAAAGCCTAAAACAAATTAGATCCAAAGTGAGACCTCTATCTAAATACCTAAATTACAGCATAAATGAATAACAAAATAGAAGAATAATGACATGATGATCGTAAAATGCTCACCTTCTCGCTAAAGTTTGAAAAATCATACACATAGTATTCTCCTCTTACTATCAAGTTACTCTGCAGAGCAAGATCCGAGGTGCCTCTGAATGAGCGAAGAGGATAGAGCATGCCATATCCAATCAAAGGAACTGCACTTTGGCCATCAACGGCAAAGTCATTGAAAATTTTGACATGGTTAGGAAACTTTGTCCGGACCCTCCATAGCTCGAAAAGGTGGCTATGGTTAAACCTAAAACATCAAGAGACATGAAAAAATGAAAGGTATGTTGTTCATTTGCCTAAGACTTACCTCTATGGCACTTCAAGATTGTATGGCATGACATTCATAAGAGATGCAAACATTTATGCATAATTAAAGCTTCATAAGCAAAATATTAAGATGTTGCATAGAGTTGAGAGGAAAGATGATTCCCTTTCTTTTGACATGGTTTACCAGAGCCTTTTGTCCGCCAGATCCAACTCTTCCTTCCTCACCACCGACATCAAAAGCGATGCCATTGTCCGCAAAGATAAGATAAAATTTTAGAAGGGGCACTGAATCGCATAGACTCTACAATATCGGGACCCGTCATCATCATGAAGGAAAATTATGGCAAGCCGATTGTAAATTCTTTTGGCGCCATCATTTGTCTTAAGTTCCTCAAATATTTGCAAAAGAGTTTGTGAAAAAAAAAGAAAAGAAGCACCTCTAGATGATTCCCTAGGTTTGGATCAGTTTCTAATTTGCTAAAATGGACACAGAGTTTAAATCGAGGCAACAAAATCAAAGTTTGTTGCCGACAACAAAGATGCATACCTTAACCGGTAAATTCAAAAGAAGAAAATATGCCGAGATCAAAAAGTCTAAAAGGAGAAAATGATTTGCTCCAAGCTCCACCGATGTGCCCTAAGATTTCTGGTTTGGTTTATAGACCCGAGCAAATAACCACATGAAAGTTCTGAGAATGCAAAGACTACCCGATACAACCAAAGAGCCCAAAGGCTTTTTCCCTTTGAATATCTATAGAAACTTTCATGCAATAGCCTGCAACAAAAAACGTCCATACATAAGCACAAAAGCATTAGTTTGGGACATACTTTAGGCTAGAGGCGCAAAAACAGTGACATGCAGATTTCCGGGGATAAAAAGTGAGGCCCCATATTGTCGAAGCATTAAAACCCAGCATTCTATTGGCCATGTTCAAGTTTCGAATGATAAAAATATGATACTGAATTGAAAGAGTTGTCCGACAACCAACAATAAGGATTGAATACAAATCTGAAGAAGTATGACGATGAGTATGACCATGTGCAGCCATGACTTCATGCGCGCAAATTCGCAGATGCAACAAAATGGAACTCTTCTAGAAGCTATTGGTTGTGCTTTGTTTTATTATATGCATGGTTAAACATTAGATTTTAACTCTTACAATGCAAGTTTACAAATATCAACCAACACCATCTGCAAATTGTGGCAAGCAAATTGCCATCACATGCCAATGCCGGAGATATTTGTAACTTAGAAACCCCACCAATAAGCATCACACATCAAAATCTTTACATTTACGTTCATTAATAGAAGACGTAAGAAAGGAAAATCAGATTCGGATGTTTAATGGAGCATTTTTTAAAGAGAAGACGATTGTAAGAAATGCATTAGCCTTACTTCGTAAGAATTCTTTGCTCGCTTCTCGCAAATGATGTCGAGAGTGATGGCACGATGATGGCAATGTGTGTGCTTAAGCCGAGTCTCTGTTGGAGCTAGAGCAACCGCAATCAAACTTGATCCGCATTTTCGGAGCAATCAATCCATGCAAGAAAAGAAAATGGAGAATTTGTTACCCGGCAACCGAGATGCCCGATAAAAACAATACAACCGAAAGCAAGCAAGCCCCTGTTTTGCAAGCATAAACTCAAACCTAATCCCGCCCTTCTCCTACAAAAGTCCAAATCTCCGCTATTACTTACCTTAGACGCTAGGAAGGAAAGCAGATCGAATCAATTCTTTACAATAGCGGGGATAAGACAACACAGATATCATCTCCAATGCAATGTAACAGAGTCCCACAAAGATCGCCCCCGCTTGATTTTCACAGATAGACTATTCCGATAATGTAAAGCTAGAGTATGCGGTTGCAAAAATTATTTTACTCGAAACTTTAGCCCCTTGAAGCTCCGTAGAGGTTGCTAGGTATGTGAGCTCTAACAACCGCAAGCAAACAATAAAATCAAGTTAGAGGCCTTCTCGGAGAGCAGCGTAACTACAATTAGCAAAGAAAAGACACCGGAAGATCGGCGCCCTATTTGGTCAGGGAAAACTTGAGGTTGTCGATTAAAGTTCTGCTTCTTGGTTTCTATCATGGGGCCATGACGACTGCAGAAGGGTGTAACGGCGCAGACGAATGCACCGCCAAAATCCCTGTATCGCATATCTCCACTGCAACGTCCACCAAATTTTTTTATCAAGCTATATATGCCGATCCAACACCATCGACTGCAAGCTAATCGCTGTAGCTGCCAGTGTGCGCATAACCTGGCTATAGACCGCTTCTAAGTAGCGGGACGGATACTCCATGGCAAACCTTGAGGGCCTTTTCACACGATGTCTTATAATATGGCTGTCCCATTTCATATAAGACATCATTTGTGACTCCAAAGCAAAAAATAAGACACACAAATATAAGTTGTTTTCACACTACAGGGTGTCTTATGTAAATGAGACACTAACAAATACTAGTGTGAAAACCATCACAAAATAAGACTACCTTTTATTTTGAATATGATTGGTCAATAGAATAAAATAGAATATAATAAGTGGTGTCTTATTTTATGGCGGGGGAAGTCCCCCGGTATAAAATAAGACTCCATTGCCCTTACCGAACCTATTTAAACCTACCCGAACCTAAATGAGACATGTCTTATATGGTTCCGTGTGAAAACCAGTTCTTCTTAAATGTTGACATGGACCAATAGTATGCCTTAAAATATAAGACACACTGATCGTGTGAAAAGCCCCTGAGCAAGCAGGGAACGCATTGCCGCGAGGGAAAAGGGTTCGCATTGAATGCCAACAACCTGCGTTCCAGAGAACCCGCAAGCGGGAAGGGAGAGAAGCCGCATGCGGGAAGGGAACGCCACATGCGGCGTTCCATGCGGCTGCACAGGCACATTCCCCAACCCCTTACCAAAATAAAAAAGAAGATATTGATTCAACCATATGCCTCTAGCTCCATGATCTTGCTATAACTATTTGTTGAAAGCAATGGAGGGACGTTCTTCCAAGTTGTTTGTAAAGTTGGTATTGCAGTTGTTATTGTATAATCTTTACATATGCCTTGTTCTTTTTAATTGAACCGCTCCTCCTTCGATGAGGTAGACTCTCTTCATTCAGCACCTCCACTGCTAATGGTTTTGATGATGTAATTGATGGTTTGAAGTCTTGTATATCCATTTCTCAAATGGATTAAAAGGTGAAGTCATTAAAAAAATTGAGTTTTCCTTCTAGACAGTAAAAGACTTGATGATGATGCTGACTCTATCTGATATTGTTATGTCGAGTCTACCAATGTCCCACGTCAATTCATCGTCACTTGACATCACTTGTTGTTAGAAGAGTGTTATGGTATTGATTGCTTCACCTAACTGCTTCAACATCTCTACCTTCTTCTGAGATATTACACCATAGGTGGGATGAAAATATATAAGAAGAACGTATGTGTAGGATCTATAGCTTTGTCGTACCATTGTTATTTGGCCTCCATTGTGCCTCCCCTCAAGGTGCACATGTACTCCATGTCAGTAGGGTTGTCGATGTTCATCCTAGTGCAATGGTGTTTTGTAGAGCTATTCTTCTCCCCAAATTGTAGGTTAATGAAGGTGTTACTTGCAACCTAGGTTTACTATGCCAGTCTAGGTTTCAATTTAGCAAAACCTACAAAGAGACACAAACATAGAGACATGGCAGATCCTGACGTGTTATTGGAAAGAATGATATAGCAATTCTTGGGTGGCCACTAGTGTGGCAGCACAGCTAGAATCCCCTGCCCAAAAGCCAAAAATGAAAGTCTTCTCTAGTTGGTGGTGTCATTCCACCCTTAGTTCTTAGTTCCCTGTACGTGTTTCAAAAGTGCTACAACCAATGGGTTTAATTACGAGGCAAAATAAGACCCAAATCATGTTACGACCCGACCAAAATAAAAAAAGTTATCAACATACCACATTCTGACAAATGGATAAGAAGAGCACCCCTGGATCACGAGGTGCCCAACCTTTTTTTCGGTTGTGACGGAGGAAAATTTTGGGACGGGCATTGCTCGTCCCTCTATTGGGAATGTGACCACATCATGGTGATTTTGGTGCCATTCACGCTTGAACTAATTTTGGGCTAATGTGTCAACTATTTTCGGGCCCATATGTGATCACATATATTTGAGACATGCTATTCTTATCTTTATCGGTGCCCAAATGCCCAACGTATTTATTTGGATTTAGGCATAGTGTGATTTGGGCCTAAGGTTAGAATCACACTATGGCAGCCTAAATAAATTTGTGGCAAATTTAGTCGGGTGCTGAGCCCATAAATAGTTTCTGCCATCAGTCGACATCGCCCTATCATGCCGAAATATTATACAAAGACTTGCATTTCATTTGCCAGGCAAGCAGCGAGAACACCCACGATTTTGTATCAAGATCTAAAATAGAATGGCATATGTCATCGTCGATGATAATCCTTCATGAAGCATCGATTATCTTGGATGCTAGATCTCACTAAATTTTGGAAGCGGCATAATTTTCTTATAATTGACAGAAGCTCCAATTTAATCAATCAAAAAATCTCTCTAAAATTCTGATCTTCACTATTCTTCACAAATTTGAATCTACTTTTACTACCATCTGGGTCCGAATACCTTTATGTTAATATGTAAACCAAAAGGCCCATCATAGCTTAACTCAAATCTCCAAAAGTTAAAGCTTTGCATGAGCAGATCATGACGATATGCATTTGACTATTCTGATCCATTACTCCGTTACTTCAATTTAGCATTTTGTTTGAATCCGAATTGTTGACCATTAGACAACAAGCCACCGAAAAATAATCCAAAATGCACATGGTGTCAAAACGATGACTGTATTGTAGGCACCCTAAGTGTGATAGGATGTCAAAAGCATCCACATGGCACATTATCGTTAGTTATTTATTTATTATTTTATGGGTTTAGCCCATGTGTAATTGTATTCAAACAATGGCCAAGATTAACGGTTGAGATCGCGATCCTCGTCCTATAATCCTATTGGCTTGCATTTGTGCCGCCTTTGCCCGCCTTGATTTCGAATCTCTCTCTAACCAAAATCAGAGAACCGAAGACCAGAGAACACTGCCGTCTCTTCCGTGCTCCTGCATTGCTATAGCCATCCGCCATAGCGAGTTTTTGCAGCAGCCTGTAGCTAGCTCGGACCTTCGAAATGGTCTTCCCAAATAAAAATACATGTTGCCAGAGCCATAATCATTGTCTTTGCGCAGTGAGAAGCAGAATCTTCAGCCTATGCGCCTTCCATTGCTGTAGCTTCTTTTGTCATTTCTTCCCTGACCTAGTTGTCGCCATTATACAGGCAAGGACTGTTTTGCTGCTTCACATACTCTATTTTTAGGGCTTCCTATATTCGATTTAGGCTTCAGATTTGTTGCAAATCCTTGACTGTGAGATCCCAGCTATGGCATACATTTGGCGCTACAATCTTCCTGTGATCCTTATCATTTTTCTTCGACCTTCTCTGGTGGCCTCTTCATGCCAGATATCCTTCTCTATTGAAACATTTCTAGGTCTGAATTTTTTCCCAGAGGATAATTTGCAAAGCATCTCTGGCCAATTTGCAAAGGCAAAATGTGTTTTGGAATCACTACAAGAGAATGCCTGTTCTGCGTCAGAAAATACGTCAGAAAAATCTTATGTGTTTTTCCAGTGAGAATCTGACGAATTTTCTGACGAAAATGCTGACGCAAAAACTGACGAAAAGTTCTGACGAAAATTCTGATGAAAAATATGACGCATAAATTTTCCGACGAAAATTCTGACGAATAAAATGACGCAAAATCTGACGAAAAACCTGACGAAATTTGTGACGCAAAATTTGACGAAAAATCTGACGAATATTTTTGACGATTAATCTGACGCAAAGTCTGACGAATAAAATGACGCAAAATCGGACGTAAAAACCCGGACGACATTTTTGACTTAAAATTTGAAAAAAATTTGACGAATATTTTGACGATTAATCGGACGCAAAATCGGCGATTTAATAATGTGCATTAATATTTCGACGATTAATCGACGTAAACTTCGGACGAATGTTTTCGACGATTCTTTTCACAAGATATTCATCAAAATATTCGTCAGAATGTATGACATGGATTTGTTAGCTTTAGGTCAACATTACAGGTTTCCAGACTTATTTTTAGAAGTTGCATGACTTCATACATACCAAAGGAACAAGGAATGCTCATATGCATGTAGATATGAAACGTTTTACAATCTATTTCAAACATGTCGAATAGTTAGACGAGGTAAATTGTACAATGTCGTCTTGTCTTTGGAAAGGATAATTAATCGTCTTGTCTTCGGAAAGGAGAATTAATCAAGCATAAGTCATGCCGTAGGACCATAATGGCAATCAAGGGCTTGCATTTACCATATCTATTTGCTATTTACAAAGCTCATAAGGGAACATATAGATGGCTGACCAGTGCCTTTGAGTCAATATTTATATGTTCATAATGACCCGGCCAAGGCGGCTTTGGACCTGCAGCAGCTGATACAGACTTTCATCGACAAGGGTTTCAAACCCAATGATATCTGGTATACTGTTTACAAAGCATTGAAACATGGGACCTTTCCAGGAATTAAGTTTGACCTCTCAATCCTGTTCAACGAGCTCAATGCTCTCAGGTAATTTGCTGCAGTCTAATTTACGGGATCTTTGTTGAACTAGCATAGTTGGCAGGGGGATCCCTAGAATATAGGGTCCCCTTAGAATATAGGGGTCCTCCTGTCCCTGCATGTCCTAGGGTTCTTCCTTGCCTTCCGGTTGGAGGTAGGGATTTTTGCATATATATATATACATATATATATATCAAATTTAACACTGGATCTGTTCTACTTAAGTTGCTTGGTCTAGTCTAAACATTCCTAGACTCTTCTGAATATAGCATATGTTGCCTGTGCTTTATGCCCAATAGCAATTGCCTCAGACACCACTCTGGTGAACTAATAAGTTGGCTCTAGTAATTGGCACACCTTTGGTAGGAAATTAGCCAGCTGATTGGATAAATAATTAATTAAATGCAAGGGCATCCCTCGCATTAAGCAGTGGCTCGCTGCTACAATGATTTAGTATTATAGGCAATATGCCCAGATTTAGTATTATAGGCAATATGCCAATGATTTAGTATTATAGGCAATATGCCCAATATGCCCTAGAGTGCAGTTTGCTGCATTTTACTAAAGCTTGATAGGCTTTCACCCCTTTATATAGTCCATTGTTCTTGGACAAAAGAGGCATGGCATGTAGGTTGCCCATGGTTGCAAGTAGGGGCTAGTTCTAATTTTTACTCTTGTAATAGAAAAAAGGTGGATTATTGCCAAGTGGTGGACCCATGGTATTGAATTGCGTCAACACATCTACTGATTTGTAGCCAGTACAATGGTGGTGACCAAGGCGTCTAGCCCATTGAATGGTAGCCCATTGAATGGTGTTAATTTACTGGTGACCAAGGCGTCTAGCCCATTGAATGGTGTTAATTTACTAGGCAGAGAAATGGCTCGTGGTATTCCTTTGAGAATACTTCTGGATAATTTATTCTATAGGCATAAAAGGTTAGAATAATATTTTGTTAATGACTTGCAACAATGGCATGAAAGTTGCCCATGGTTGCATGTATGGTCTAGTATGGTGGACCCTTAGGTAGTGAATGGAGTTAAAATGACAACTGATCTGTGGCCATTACAATGGTGGGGACCAAAGAGATCTACCCATCGATTTGGTTTACGAGGAATAGAACTAGCTTGTCGTATTCTTTTGAGAAAATTTGAGGATTTTTAACTTGGCAAAGGGGGACGTGTCTTATAGACATCAAAGATTACAATAAGGGTGTAATGGCCTGCAATGTTTTGTATTAGATAATTTCCGGCGGGGAGGGATTCCACCGGATAAATTTTCGAGGCGGCGCCGCCGAGGCTGGCGGCTCCGCCGAGAAAATTTTTCCGGCAGAATTCCGACCGCCGGAAATTAACAAACGTAATAAACACTTCCTTGAAATTACGTTCCAAAAAAAGTTTCAGGGAGATATTTTCTTGAGCACGGCGATGGCGGAAAAGGGGCGATGGCGTAGGTTCTTTTCCTCTCTTTTCTTCGAGAGGCAGACGCCGCAACGCTGGATGAAGCCATCCCGACGGCAAATAAGAGCACAGGGCCATGTGCTTCTAAAAAACAGGCGTAACATGAAAACATGCGGTTTCATTTACCTTTCTCGAAAGCAAGACATGTGGCTCTTCCGGTGTTATAGAGCTTTTTAGCTATGGTAGATGATCGGATTTGCTAAGCGAGTAACATGGATCTTTTCCAAGCGATTTAATGTTTGCTTACGATATTTGCAATAATGCATTCAAAAGCTTAGGAACGGAGGGAATGCTTAACCCTCTCGGTGTAGACTTGCTCAGATCTTCTCCAGCTACTGCCGCAATGCAAAAAAAGAAGCTTAGTGTTAAGAAATAACGCCAAGCTTAATGTTAAGAAGCTTGTGTTTCAGACTTCTAAGATCTGAAATCAATGATGTTTATCCGATGCTTCATCGGATCAGAGTGTTCCCATTTTTGCCCTGTCAAAAAAATACCCCACATGGCGGCGCCGCTAGAGACAGCGGAGGATATATTATGCCTGGTAAAATGTGCAGAATTTAACAGTAATTTCAAGGAAGTGTTTATTACGTTAAGGTTTTGTGATGGTTATCTTTTCTAGCAACATTGTTAAAAAATATTTGCAAAGGTCTTTACCCTAGGGTTTCTAGAGTAAACGACGACCGCATGAACACACAAAGTTTTAGGTCATTTTTGTCTCTGGACTAAAGCAAAGCCGATCGAGGAGCTCGATGAATGATTGCAGAGATCAAACAAGACTGGTACAGAGGATTTTCAGCTAAAAATGGAGGCAACGGCAACCAATATGGCCGAAGTTAAAACACGTATATTTTTTGATCCGAATGCCCTACTCCGGATTTAGGGATGGCGAATCAGCAGAAATGGAGTCGTTTGTGTTTTTTGAAGAATCACCCTTAGGGCTCCAAAGAAAGAGACAATGTCCGCCGCTGAAGATAACCGCTCTGCGGCAATGAGAAGGGATTCCATAGCATTTCATTTGATGATTGCTTGGTCGGATCTATAGTACCATAGGGATACGAGTTGCAGGCGGTGCTGGATTAAGGACTCCCCAACGTGGGCACTAATAGCATGTAAGTCTAAGTTTAGACCCTCTATTTTTGCTTTGCCACATACTTAGCTGAATGCCTAAAAGCCCCTCAATGGCGAATTTTTGTGGAGCCAAATCACCATTTGCAGGCAACTCTTATCTAGCTATTCTTGATATAGAACTCGATTCAGTCCGTGGTTGATATATTTTTGTTAGCAAACTTTCTTTTCGTTGCCTAATTTGTGTTTTATGTGCATTGCGGATGCCAAGGAAATGGGTGATTGGAAACACATGTAACAAGCCTGATAGACATAGCCAACTTATTTAGGGTAAAGGCCAGCTTCAGGTTTTTGTTCTTGATAGTCTAAATCTTGCTTGGAAATCCATCTGCAAATGGTTATTAGATCTCATTCAGTGTATAGGAGCAACAATCTTGGAGCCCACTGACTTTAAAATGTTAGTTTTGCACGAACAGGCTCTGCCGTAATTTCCTTCTTTGTCCTTCTTAATATGCTTGATATGTTAAAAGACAAACTTCAATGCTGCTTCTTATATCAGAGCTGAAAAGATGATTCTTGGTCCAAGGGGTTTTTTTCTGTGATGAGGCAGGCCATTGAGCTAAAGATTGCCTCATTGCTTGTGATTCAGTTTCCTGCTTAATTAACTATGGTTTGTTTAAAATTGCAGGCTATTATGGCAGTACTATGGTTGTGAATCCAGAAGCCGAACCTGCTACTTCCTGTAAGGACACAAAATAGACTATTTATTCTATAACCAGTTTAATGATATGCTTATGAACGTATGTATGTTTTACGGTGGAAATTGACAGGTTTTGAAGGAAATTAATGATGTAGAAAAACCCTATTTATTTTTATAATGTCTTTTAAGAGTTGTAGATATCTGGCTTCTTCATCCTGCACTGTATTGAAGTGTAACATGCAATAGTGAGGAGCAAATTTTGATTCGATTTTTGCATTAGCTAAGTAAGCTTCTTGGCCATGGCATGTCTGGTGAAGTGCATTTTGTAAGACAAAGCTCGATGTTGATGCCTTTGGTTTAGTTTTTGCAGGAATACAAGCAAATCCAGATGCTCATTTCTTTGCAATCTCTGAAAACTTCTAGAATTGGTATTTATTCTCTTTATATGTGTTGTTTTGTTACTCTAGTTTCTGTTTAATATCATTCTGTTTGTGGCCATTTTTACAAAAGGCAAACCGCCCAGATGACTTTTAAGCTTGCAGGTGGTCAAGCTTCTTTTGAAGGACGGATTTCGTTTTGCAATCTAAGAGCGTATGCTCTATCCATTGATTTAGACTGTCGAATGCAAAAATGAGTTACATGGACTGTCTATGTTGCTCAAACTGTCTATGAAACAGGGGCAGCTATGGATGGCTCCATCTCTGTATTTTGAAAGTGGCAAATTCTGCTGAAAAGCTCTCCTTGTTGGTGCAGGATATGCATTGCTACCAAGGCCGTCTTCACAGCTTATTGTATTGCAGAAGCACACAAGGTGATGCTTTCTGCTTACTATGCTTACGAAGAATATGAAGTGGAAGTGCTAATAGGTCAAAGAAATTCACCCTGAAGATAAGGTCTTGCCTTAATCTTCTTCTCCCTCTCATTAGTTCATTTCTTATAGCGTGATGCGGCCGCCATGGCAGTGGCAAGATTCGTGATCCATTCACATTTGGAGATGGTGATTATACAGGGATAAAGGCAAATCTTCTGCTCTTTGCTTTGTTCATGTTCTATTTGACGCATTTGCTCTCTGAAAAAGCTGTTACTTGAAGACTGTAGTCGAAGCGTTTTTTTTGAAGACTTTGGATTTCCTTTTCTTTCATGCTGAGTTTGCTGGAGTCCATTGCCCATGATCTTTGTTGGCATTGTACAGATTGTCAATTCTTGACATGTAACTATGATTATATTTGAATACAGAAATTTTTCTTTGATATACACTCTTTATCTCTTTATGAATGAATACCCTGTTAAAGCTAATATATCATTATAAAGAAATCATCCAGATAAAATGCAAATATGCCAAAATTATGAAAAAAATGAGAATGCTGATGAAAATGGCGAAAAACGTGACGTAAATTCTGACGAAAAACCTGACGTAATTCTGACGCATGCTATGACAAATATTTCTGATGAAAAATACGACGAAAATTCTGACGCTAAATCTGACGAATATTCTGACGAAAATTCTGACGAAAAATCTGACGATTTTGCGTCAGAAAATCTGACGAAAATTCTGACGCAAAATCTGACGATTTTTCGTCAGAGAATATACGTCAGAATATGCGTCAGCCATATGAGTCTGGGCAATTGCCTATTCTGTAAATGGTTTCTGACCGCAAAACAGATCTGTAAATGGTTTCTGACCGCAAAACAGGTTTTCTGTTGTAGTGAATGTTTAAAATATTGTTTATGCACATGCACTGGAGCTGTGCATAGAAGGATTCAAATTGTACATAAAGGCCATGTTTTCTTAGTTAGCTCCATTTTTGCTTTTAGCTCCAGTTTGAGTATCTATATTTGTGTATTTTTTTGGGGCATGGATGTTGGTTCTGTGTCGTGGATGAGGAGGCCAAATGCCTCTTTCCTTCGTCATATTTCGTTTGCCATCTTTTCCTTTATTCAACTTTGCAGTTGGATTGCATGAAGCTCTACTTATTATGTTTTTTTTTTTTAATTTCGCATATCTTAGTGACGCTACTTGTGCAGGTCAGTGAATGGGAGTATAGACGAGGGAACACTACGAGAAGACAGGAGTCATAATTTTGGACTTAATTATGAGCCCCTAATAACTATTGTCACAATGGTTTGGATTTATTGTGATAAGTAACTCTTGTGAAGGCTATATATTTTTGTATAGGTACAAATATAGCCTATTTATACGTATTAAGTAGATAATAGCAAGTTGATCATTTCAATAAAGTTAAGAGTTTTATATTCATGTGCATGATCTTACAGGGTTGGTGTAGGTTCGTCACCTTAGCGTAATGCTGAGGACAACATTATCCTAAGGGGGGGAGAATGTGATGTTCCTTGAAAATATATGTCATAAATACGTATATTTCTAGGCCGTCACCATAGAAGTCTATCATTATAACCTTATATACCATATAGTTAGTGGCAAAAAGGAGCATGGCTAAGTTATTTACATAACTTAGCCAACCTTAGACTTAAGGCCATTTCCACATGGTCTTAACCTAATGGGCACCCGCCACATGGAAGCACCCTATTGGAGCCACTTGGCAGTGACATGTAACCCTAAGTTATAAGTATCCTAACCCTAACCCTACACATTTTGGCTCCACCTGCCTTGAGACCTGTTCTTCGCCCAGAACTCTGTTTTGAACACCGTTCATTGCGGCATAGCTCAAATTGACAGTCATCAGAAGAAAGGAATCACTCGACCCATCATCAGGTCATGGAGACCTCCTCATGAATTGGAGGAAGTTCGTCCAGAGCAGATATTCACAGTAGCTTCATAGTAGATCGTTTGGAACCTAGGATTCCAGATGACCTAGTATCTTATCTTGCTAGTAGAGCCTTCCTAGAACCCTCAGTCTAGGTTTGGAACCCTAATCAATGAATCCTAACTGTAAGTTAGATGCATGTGATTAGGATTAGATGTCATCTTCATTATTGATCATGTTATGAAGATGTATGATGTTGGTTGATCTTGTTTGCACCTCTTATGTATTGGAAAGGGGAGTACAGACCTAGTAGCCATTATTTAGATTGCTCCTAGTTTAGACCCCTTAGTTTATGGGGGCTATGATGTGGCTTAGCACCATACAACGGGGCTAGTGCCAAAGTGGAGGGAGGTCCCTACTGAGCACGACTACTGGGATAGTCGGTCACTTTGAGTGGGTCGGGTATGGATCTGACACCTCTTGGGGCAATGATGCCACCCTGCCTCTCAAGAGTTGCAGGTGTCGGCCTGGATCTTATTGTGAGGGGTTTTGTCGGGTACGAATTGTGTGTTGCCATGATTCTCTAACTGCCCATGGAACCACTAAACCTCTGGAAGGGGAGATGCAACCCTTCCTGCCTCATTGGACCAGAAAGATGCAACCCGGAGTAATATCGATGAGTGATGCCATGAGATTGCGTATCCGATAGGCTATAGTCATGCCAAAGCCCGATTTAGCCCATCTGCAGCGGATGGAGTGGTCAACCCTAGCCATTGTCTATAGCCAGCCCTGCCATTGTTATATCTCGGTCTACTCTACCTTGTGGCCCAGCTGTCAGTCTACTTCCTTACGAGTTTGAGCCTAGGTAGGAGCTCACGTGTTATATGGCATGTTGATATCTCTGTTGTATCTATGGATGTACGGATGTGCTACCCTTCGAGGTAGTTAGATGTATTATTGTTGTTACTGCTGATATTTGTTATGCTTCCGCTGTTATAGGAGCCCATAGGGGAAGGGCACGCAAGACACCTTCGTGTCCTCTTCCCGCACTAGGGATACCCTGGAGCGGTGCTTCGATCGGCTCCCGAAATTGAGTTCGGGAGCCAGCCGGGTTCGCTTGAGCGAACCCAGGAAATTCGCTTGGGCGAACCCAGGGATTCGCCCAGGCGAACCCAATAAGTTGAGGTGGCGGTGAGGTGGCGCTACCCACCGGGTTCGCCCAAGCGAACCCGAACCAGGGTTAGGGTCCGGCGGGTCGGATCGGCAGGATTCGGGTGTCAGGCATGCCCAGTACTGCACCGGGTTCGCCTGGGTGAACCCCGGGTCAAATCCGGGCGGTACAGGCCGCGGCAGGCAGGTCGGAATCAGTACGGGGTGCCCAGGTACAGGCGGATTTGCCTGGGCGAACCCCGGGTCAAATCGGCGGCGTCAGTCAGGGTGGCTGCAGGTGTCAGGCTGGGTTCGCTTAAGCGAACCCAGAATTTTTCGAAGTGAATTCCAAGGCCACGTGAATTCCAAGGCCACCGAATTTTTCGAAATGGGAGGGGGTGGGAAAGAATTTTTGGTTCGCCCAAGCGAACCCGCAGTTGAGCCAATATTTTTGGCTCAACTTCGTCCGCTCAACCGCTCATCCGCTCAACTTCATCCAGGTTCCAAGCTCAAGTGATTTGGTGCGCCTTATTTTTTCTAGTACTTGATATTGATTAGAAAGATATTGATATTGATATTGTTAGAAAGATATTGATACTATTGATATTCATTAGAAACATATTGATATTGATATTGATGTTGATACAATTAGAAAGATACTGATTCTACTACTTGATTTACTGATTCTACTACTAAAGATATTGAATCTATTACTTGTTTCCCATTCATAAAACAAAAATTATACACTGTTTTTGTCCATGCTGAGGACGTGACAATTTGATGCAACCACTTGCATCATTATCTGCACACTCAGCATCGTTTCATCTTTATTTGGCTCGTTGAGCCATTCTACCAGTCGTTCGCTGCAGGGAACGCCAGACGTTAAGGCAATCAGAAGCTCCCTTTCACTCATCCTTGCGACGATGGTGAAAGGAGCGGGAGAAGCAGGGGGATTGCTGCCCCTTGGAGGAGGAGGAGGAGGAGGATTGCTGCTAGAAGGGACATACCGCGCCCAGGTGGTCTTTAACTGCCGGACCATTATAACGAGATGGGCAAGAAGATTGGAGGAGGAGGAGGAGGAGGAGGCGAGACTTGAGGATCGACTTATAAAGTGGGGGTTAGGGTTAGGGTTGGGGTTGGGGTTGGGGTTGGGGTTTAGGTTTAGTTGCAAACCACACATTAAGGTTGACATGACAACTAGCATGGAAGTAATAAAGCATATTAATTTTGATTTGGATTCAAATGCTATTTGTTCTATTTGTGTTTTGTGAAGACCCCAATGCATCAATAGGTTTGTACTGAGCTTGTGTTAATGTTCACCTGTACTCGATATCTATTCGAGACCGCCGAGAACCATGTCTTATTCGGGATGCATTCCACCAGTTGGCATGGAGGAGCCGCCCCCCTTTTGGCCTATAGAGCGGCGCCTTGAGTCTTCCGGGACGACGGTAGCATTCTAGAATGGTACCCCAACCGACATTGTCTGAACCCGCCGTGTTTGTTTTGTGTGCTTGTTAACCGTGATTTGTTTTGTGGCGGGGAATACCATGGCGTTTGGTGCTCGATCCGCGAGGAGCCGCCGGGCCCCAAACAACCGCGGCCGGTGGATTTGCATAAAGACCTGGTGCAATCACTATGTCGGCCGGATGCGCCGGACCGATTTCGGGTTTTGACGTGTGGCGGAGCATGGGGCCACCACCGTGAGCCACCACCGTGATCTTTGGTGGCCCACCCATTGCATATTAGGGCCACGGTCCCGATAACCGCGAGATGCGGGTAGGGTGGTGTCCGAGCCGAGAGGGCAGCCTAAACGCCGAGAAAGATCCCGCCAAAGCCGCCAGCGATGTTGGAGGCTACCGCAAGACACGCGGTTTAGGCGGCAAGGTGCAACAACAATGCGCCTACAACATGTCCTAACCCCGTGAGGCCGCCTTGGATGGCTTTCCCGAGGGCCCCGGGACGCCATGTTCACGAGGCCAGCCACAGACAAAGTGCGGAGCGAGAGGATGCAACCCTTTTATGAAGGTTGCATTAGAGCCAGAGCTGGTGCCACAGGTGGCGTCCGGGAGGAGGATAGGATGACATGGACGAGTTCCGCCAGGTAGGGGCTAGGTCGACGCAGGCCCCTCTCATGGGACACGCCCGTTGCGGCTGATGATTTTATGGCCACCCTCCTTCCATAGATGCTGCGCGGTGACAAGATGGGACCCGCCCGGGGGCCGCGTGTCTTGACGACATAGTGAGGACCGTGAATGGCAGCACGGGTATGGCATACACTTTGACCTCGCCATTTCCACCGACCGAATGTCGAGGGAACTGAGGCATGGATGAGAGACCGAGCCCGCAGTTTCTTCATGTACCACCTTGGAGAGTTTGACAGGCACACCATCTGGAGCTACCTGGTGTGTGTACCCATTCGAGGTTGGTCCCAAACCGCACGTAAGGCCCAAGACAGCTTCCCGGAGCACTTGCGAGATCACGCCGGGGCCGGCCTTGAGTTCCCTCTTCGGGAGGAGGTTAGGTGTTCACCCACTTCTACGGGCAGCAGATATCGAAAGCATCTCGCCGCGGTCGCGAGGAGGGCGTCGGATAGCGTCGCCACCTGGGTGTTGCAGGAGGGCGCCGCCCAAAGATGCGCGGCGGCAACTCATCGTTGACCTCATCGAGGCTTGCACACCCGATGGACAGTGGGAGGAGGGACATATATGAAAAGTCGGTGATGAGGCACGGTAAAATCTTTAGTTTGTATCTATTGATGTCGACATCTAACCACGGAGTTCCATGTAACGTAGTGCCTTGCGTCACATGCTACCCGAAGTGGAGTGTCGCGAGTTACGTCCAGTCAGAGACACACAACGTGTCTCCTGAGGAGTGCGTCTCCCACTTTCTTCCTGGTGAGCATCCTGATTGGGGTACACTTCGTCTGATCCTATGGCCCATCGTCACAAAGTAAGTACGCAGTTCTTTGCTTTAGTTTCAATTGGTGCACAGAGCATTGTTAAAATCATTACATCATTGCCGCAGCAATTGGCCATTGGATGCTCGTTACCCTCATACGAAGTCGGACCCCCGCCGCCTAGGCCTTGGAGCGGCGATTATCATGTGGGGTGGTAGTACTTCGACAACCTTCCCACACGGCCAGGAGTACCCTCGCTTCGGTCGTGAGTGTTTCTTGTGCTTGCCTCATGCTATTATGTGCTCCTTTGTCGTGATCTCACCTGCGGTGTCTTTTACGCAAGAGCGGCTTGGTTTCGGAAATTAGGGGCACAAAGGGGTACATTCTGTGGGTCTGTAGCCGACGGTGATGTGCCCGCCTGGGATCGATAACAACACCTGCGGCATGCATATTGGCTTCATCATGCGGCAGCTCGTGCGATACGTGTGGCAGACGAGGTCGGATGCAATTGTGCCAATTAGCAGGGCCTGGTACACGGCGCAAGATGTGCGACAGTTTAGGAATGAGTGGCCGGTAGTAGTCGGGCTGCTTTATTGTAGGGTGTACCGGGTACCATTAAAGGCTCGGGTGGTCATCAAGTAGTGGTAATTGAGCTTCTTGTAACAGAAAGGTTGCTTAAATGGTTAAATGGTTTAAAAACTTAGAAATGGCCACCCCAAAATTATAACGTGTGAATTGTACAGTACTTAAAACTTGGGTTGTGACCCATCAGCTTCCACTGTGGCCCCTCGTCCGTGCGCGAGGTCGTGGCGGTTGGTCCCGGGCTACGGTGGCCCTTGCGCGCCATCTGTGGACTCCATTGCGGGCATGTTCCTGCTGTCTGTCATACCTGCCATGGTAGACGTGAATAGGCGGGCTGGCAACGGCATTAGCACATGGACGTCGTTCGCGGGAGCGGGCGGTCTTGGAGGCAAGGAATGAATGAATTGTCGGTTCGAATAGCTCATTGAACGAGTGGGGGGTGGCGCCGCCAAGGAAGTAGTCTCCGCTATGAGATGTTTGCACAAAGATGGGGCATGGACAATCACAATATCGCATTCTCATGTGCCGAAAGTGTATCTCAAACCCCTCGTTGGACCGACTTGCCATAGATAGCGGCGTGGTAGCATCTTCAGGCGTAATGGCATTGGGGTTATCGTGGCAAGGATTGGATAAGCGAAAGTGAGCACCCGCATGTCTCTTCGGATATGAACGTGTGCTATAACGTCCATACCGGGGACGAGAAAAACATCGGTGAGGGTCGGCGATAGGACGTGAAGTTAATGAAAAAAACGAAAGAGTAGGACCCAATCAGACTTACCAAGACTCCATCTTTCTTCGCACCGAGTCAAGATTGTGCCTCCAGCAGGCAAGGTCCCGTCCGGAAAGCCTATGAGATGGGACACTAGCGTGTACATCCTTATATTGACCTTGCACTGCAGGGTTTGGGTCTTCAGAACTTTCCAGTGCGCTTCCACGTAGTTTGTCGTATCCACATCTGCATGGTTGAACATCCGTTTGTGTCGTTGCCATTTACCATCCCACGTTGCCCCATTCAGCCAATTGTGATTCAAGTACCTACATCGCCCTGGGTCAGGATGTTTGCCCCTGCGTCTACATGTATGAGCTAAACGTCGTTGTGCACTCACCCTTGTATGATGTGGTTTTCTCCGTAGAGAAGTTGAAATTGTGCCAACTGCTGGTGGTACGCTTGGGGGTTCGGTTCCGTCATCAACTTCGACAGCCGCAGAGCCACGTCCCTCTTCAACAGCTCCCCGGCCAGGCGTGGCAGCAAGTATTTTTGCCATGCACGTTTCGCATGGAACCAACATGCAAGAACATTGCCTGCAACCTGTTTGTCAGAACCATGAGTGTCTTTCTCCATCAAGCGATACAATCATTGCACGCTCATCATACCTGCTCACCGTCTGCCCAACAATGTGGGTCTTCTGACACGACCTCCGTGATAGCCCGTCTCTCACAGCCGTCCATGTCAATGGTGATTGACCTAGGCCTGATTGTGCCCATCCGTTCAAACACAAGACGCAGTGCTATCTTCAGGGCATGTCGCTGATGCCCCTCGTCGGCCTCTACGCTGCAGAGCATGTAAAAGACTGGGAACCCCACACCCCCGGCAATCGGTACAACTGCTCCGTACAGCGGAAACTTCCACAAATTTGTACAGAAGGTTGAATCCATGGCCCAACCGCCACCGGCGCTCCATCTCACAGTAGCCTCCAACATCCTGTCATCTTGGATGACTAGGATCCATGGCCGGTCCAAGGGCTCGGCAGCATGCGGATTCCAGGGCTGGTGAAAAATCACCTTCCCGGAAGCTTTCCAATCGTCAATCCCGCTCTCGAGGCTTTCCCAGTCCGTACCCAAACTGCCGCCTACGTGGTGTAATGTGGTGAGATTGGATGACAAAATATTTTCGACAGTGATCTTATTGAAATAACCGTATGGACAACATCATTGAACAAAAACATGGAAAGCATCACAATATGTACTCTACGACAACGTCACTGCTCCATGGGATCTTAATTTTTTAGGGCTCTTACCGAGTATTCTCTGCCGGTATGCCAGTTGCCACACATCCTCCTGCGACATCGTGAATCGGTATATGACTCGCTCCAAGCGGGCTCACCAGTCATGCGTATTTCTGGTCCCCGTGCTCTTGCGATGTCCCACGCAAAGACGTGTCATTCCAATGCTTCTAAGCTCTTGTCGGCGGCCAGCGATTCGGGATGCGGGCATGGACCAATCCCTGCATTTGTGAAAGGGTCATGGCGGTGTGTTACGCGGCGCATGTATATTCGCGGCACCTTCGATGCAAGCACCATTTCCATCTACTTTCCTTTGTCGCGCAGTTTAAACAAGCATCCTCTACGGTCGCGACCGCCTGCGATTGCCTATCCCCGGGTGCCCCTCCTTCATGGTTGTCTCCATCGGTGGCAGGCATAGTCATCCACAACCTCACCCGTTCCAGCCCGCACGCGGTGATGCCCGTGGACCAAGCGGACCGCGATGAGTAGTTTGTAGCTCAATCACCCTTTGCTCTAGGGTGTCCATTCGGTCTCTTCACAGTAGTTGAAGTCACTGTCCTTCATGGTGCGGCCACCTCGCACGCGTGCACACTTCCATGCACTTGAAGACGTTATTCTTGCGGGGCCATGCCGCCAGAGGGCCGACTTCCCCAATCCTCTCGAAATCTTTTGAAGAGTGGCGGTGGGGGAGCGATGGGTGCTTCCATTCAGGTGACCCCGGCAACTAGCCGCCTCGAACTCCGCGTAAGGGACTAACTTGTGGGGCCCGATTACGCCACGGTACAACCAACGCCGGATTCACTGGACTCATCGTCCAAGCGCAAGATCGACAATATGCGGCCCGGTGCATCGGTAGAACATGGTTCTCGGCGGGTGCCCTCCGCACCCTCCCGCTTCTCCCGCGGGATCGGGGGGGCGGGGATCGCAAAGACACTATTTGGACGAATGGGGAACATAGTGTTGCTGTAGGCACAACCTCATCAACGTATACACACACTCGTTGAATGCGTAACCACCAACCTGAGGTGCACCACGAAGCTATTGTACTGGGTCCGGGTAGAGACCGGCCAATTCATGAACAAGTTCTTGGGGATCTTGGGTGGGAGTAACTTGTGAAGTGGATTGGCCAGGCGGGTTCCACCCATCGTCCGTATCGTCCCCGGTTTCCTCCTCTGACATTGTGTCATCCTCGGTGTCATGAAGGCCATAATCACTATCATTTTCATCTGAAATCTGACTCACTGAGTCGTCGGTGTCTACCTGTGCCATTCTCGGACACTCTACTAGGAAGACAAACGAGTGTCTATCACAACACGAACCTGCTACTGCCTATGGCAAAAATAGCCTCTGGTAAAAATTGCATATGGTAAAAAAAATTAGCCTATGGTTAGAAATAGCGTGTGGTATTGGCCTATGGTAAAAAAAACTTCCCATGGTAAAAAATGCCTATGGCAAAAAATAGCATGTGCTAAAAATATCCTATTCTAAATGTCTATTGTAAAAATGGCCTATGATAAATGCAAAAAAATAAGGCCTATGCTCAATATTGAGAATGCAAAAGGATATGAGACATATATGGAGGCCTTTGTTTTTAGCGAATAAGATGAAGCACCGCCAAGCCCTCCCAAATGATATGAGCATACAACGCGTCTACGGATAAATAGCCCTTAGGTTTCATTATAAGGATTAAGCCAGTGAATCGTTCTTTCAATCGTTCTTTCGTTCTTTCGTTGGGCATGCGTGATAGCAAAATGTGGGCATTTAAAAAAACTTGGGCATTA
This sequence comes from Isoetes taiwanensis, assembly GCA_021234155.1. Classification (NCBI taxonomy): domain Eukaryota; kingdom Viridiplantae; phylum Streptophyta; class Lycopodiopsida; order Isoetales; family Isoetaceae; genus Isoetes; species Isoetes taiwanensis. The sequence continues at coordinate 19,796,571 of JAJEKV010000017.1, read as the reverse complement.
AAAAAAACTTGGGCATTAAAATTCGGGGTTCAAAAAAAACTCCCGCATTTAAAAATTGTGGGGGCATGGTGGCCCCCCTGCCAGCCTGACAAGCCGCCCTACCGATCGGACATATGGGTTCGCTTAAGCGAACCCGGGCCCTGACGCCTGAACCATCGGCAGACTGCCACCCTGATGCCCCCGCCGCCCCGCCGATTTGACCGTGGGTTCGCCCAGGCGAATCCGCCTGAACCTGGGCGCCCCGTACATTTTCGAGCGGCCCGGCCTTTTGCCGCGGCTTAACCGGGTTTGGGTTCCGCCAGCGAACCCGGAAGAACGCCACCGCCGGCCGCTGCCCCCCGGTAATGGCGTGGCGAATACTCCGGGTTCGCCTGGGCGAATCTTCGGGGTTCGCCTGGGCGAACCCTCTTGGCGGTTTGACCCGATTTCGGGAGCCAATAAAGTTGGCGTACCCTGGAGTGCAGGATAGACGGAGGGCCCATGCGGCCGGAGGGCTGGATGGGGGATTTCCTACGAGATGTATGGCCAAGTGTCGTATATTTAGTAGGGAGCGCCCCCCTCCCCCCTCCCCCCCCCCCCAAGGATCGAGCTTGGGCTACTCCAAAGGACCATTAACAAAATATTCATACTGGTGAGTCTATCTCACGAGCCTACAATATCATTTAGCAATATAGAAACTCGTACACCTATCCAGCAATACAAAAACATGTAATAGCAACGTAGAAACATGTAACGATGGATTTATAAAGAGAGAACTTTTGGTTTACAAACCATAATAAGAAAAATTACCTTGTTATCTGCAAATAGTCTTGCATGTTTGCATATATGTCATAAAGAAGTATATACGTATAAATGATGGCTGGATAAAATGTAAAAGTAAACGGGAGAAACCATTCTTCATCATAACATAGTTCCTATCATTTCAGAAAGGTCATAGGAATCACGTCCAGTGAAGCTTAAATCTGAGCCTTTTGTAAAAGTGTAGACTCCCAAGTTATGAGATGACGGAACAAAGCACTCTATTTCCTCAATCAACATCTCTAGTAAGAATGTCAAAAGAATAAAAGAAGGTAGTATGTTCACATAGTAGTTGTTTCTTGTAGCTTGAGTATTGTGAGCTGCAAAATGAATGAAGGTTAACAAAGGGTCCAATTTTTAAAGCTTACATTGCAATGTTACAATATATCAGCAATGTTATAAAGATCCAGGTTTGCCTTCATAGTTATCTTCATGCCATGAACCATGTTCTTCCGCTGTATTATTTTTAAATCTTGAACATTAGCGTGACCGTATCTTTTGTGCCAAAGTAGCACTTTCTCCTTTTCTTTGACTGATACTACTAGGGCTTCATTTGGATCAGACACATCCAGCTCATACAAATTGCCATGTCTTGAGCCCCTGGCCACTATATCCCCTTCAATCCGTGCATTCTTCAAGAAAAGAACTTCCTTATCATCAAAGAAAACTTGCAGACCAGCATCTGCTGCACGTGCAACTGATAAAAGGTTTTTTCGCAACTCTAGGATATGTAAGGTTTCTGGAAGCACTGTACTTTCACTATTCAATAGCGTGAAATGATATTGACCACTTTCTTGCACTTGAATTTCACTGTGATCTCCCAATTGCACCAGACTTTTGTCATTTTGATAACTTGAGAACAGATCCCAATCCTTCACCATCACTGACGTGCATGAAGAATCCACTATAAGGACCTTCTTTCCAGTCGCAGTACATGCACTTGTTTCCACAACAGAAGCCTCCCCTTTAATTTTAATTTTGAGACTCCCGCTGATTGGATAACAAGAGAAGCCTCTTCTTTGACGACTTATGCTTCAACTAGGTGTGCTTTCTCCGATTTGTTCTTTCCCTCCGGACAATTGACTGCATAATGGCCATATTCAAAGCAGTACTTGCATTGCCCTCTCTTGGCATAAACTTTATTGGGACGTGCTCCTTTTGATCCTTCCACCTTCCGATCCGATTGCTTTTTGTAATGAGGCTTCATGTCTTGCCTCCTCGTGCAAGCATGGCTTGTGATGGTTTGGAATCCTCCACTTTGTCTTTCAAGCGCGTCTCCTTCTGCAGAAGCTTACAGGCATCATCCCATGAAAGAGTATTTTGAGCTGTCAAGAAATCAACAAAGTTTTTCCATGAATTCGGAAGAGAAACATATAACTGGAGATTGTGTTTCCCCTCTGGAACTGCATACTTGGAATCTACTGCTGCCAAATCAAACATCTCCTTCATTTGATTTATGTGTGTATTCAGATCAGCTCCTTCCACATACTTGCAATTTTTAATCTGTGTATACAAATGCATAACTTCACCTTCTGTTTTGGTGCCATACTTATCTTCAAACCAAATCCAAAGAGAATAGCTGCCCTGATCCCCATCTACCTGCATGCTCTAGAAAGACACATACATATGCAAGCCATTGCTCTATTATCACGGCGTTGCCAATCCCTTTGAAGCTTGATTTGAGCAACTGTCACAACATTCTTGGGTTTAGTTTCAGACCCATCCACTATATCCCAGACATCCTCTACCATTAGATATAACTTCATGGATTTCTTCCAGCCTTGAAACCCTTTGCCATCAAACACAGGTGGCTTTAGAATTGCTGATATAGTTATGGTCTCCATAACCTTCTCCTGCTCAGATAAGTATTCTTCCAGAATTGTTGTTCCAAGTTCCTCTATTGTCGAACTTTCCTTCACATGCCAATAGACTCTGATACCATGTTGGAAAACGTATCAGCTACGGACTGATACAAACCAGCAGCACAGAGTGAGCCAAAGCGAAAGCAAGAATGGAAGAGACACAATAGGAATAGAATAGGAACAATTTGCATATTCTCTGTATTGCATATAATCTATAAATACATGGAATAAATGGCACTGAAAGGCCAACAACCAAAAACAGAAGGCCAAAGGCCAGAGATGTACATGATGTATTTCAATGTATTTAATGTACTCTAAGTACATCACTGTATTCTAATGTACTCTAATGTACATCAATGTATCTAATGTACTCTAATGTACAACTTGAATTCTAACAATATTGTCAATAACACCGGCAATGGCTGAAAATCTACCGCAACTGAAATAGACTCAGCAGAGAATTAGATTCGGGTTGCTTCCACCACTCTCCCACACACCTGCAATGAAAATACATAAAAACTAAAACACTTCATATAACCCTTTACTAAAATAGCTCGGTCCTGGTATGAACGCCTTATTTAGAAAATCACAGAAATAAAACCAAGGGGGTTAAACCATTAGGGAAATGGATTTTAAAAAATAAAATATGATGCGCACTCTAGAAGTACTAACTAATAGACCACATAGAATATGGCTATTAAATCATATGAAAACCATAAAAAAGCAGTATAAAAATGCAAAAGAAACCCTCCATTATTAGACTAGATATATTCTCAGTACTATTAGTTTTACGTCTTCATGTATACTTAGTTTTTTCCCTTTCGTGACCATTAAATTGACCTGGCAGACATGCATTAGCAGGCCATTTGCATTTTTGAATTAATTGATACGTATGGAAAAAAGGATGTGCTTGAAATATTATGATTGCATCCAAGTTCAGACTGGAGACATTTAGTGTGTAAGACTAACGTGATAACAACTATATCATGAACCCGATATCAGAAGTATTGGCTATTGAAATGCAAATCAACGATTCCTACTACTGTAGTTGCTACAAAAATACACTGGCCATTGTGCACGACTAACAGATCGGGGATCTTTGAGAATACATGGCTCAAATACACCCAAAAAGGAGATTAGAGCACGTGAAAACTTATTTTGAATTAGATTAAATGATTCTTTTAGAGTGCTCTTCGGACAATACAACAAGATATCCTACTATCGAACTAGTTCCGCCTGGATTTGGATTGAAGACCTTCAAATATGGGATGTCGTGATAGCCATCTACACCAGTTGTGACTTTAACTTTAGCTTTGGAAAGTTTAGTTGTTAAAATCCCTTTCCTCCAATTAAGGCCATTGCCAACCGCATGTCTAACCCTTCATTTGGATGACACATCACTAGAAAAATCATCCTAAAATAACCTAGAAACTTTTCATTACATAGAGCCAAATACATCTATTCTCGTCCACTCATAATGAATATATACAAGAACACAGCTTTAATGTAGCATTTTTGCTCAGGGATAGATTCCATCACAGTTTCGAGTGCTCTATTGCTTGCCCATTAGTTTGATACTATTTGAATTTTAAGGAGGCGGCTTCATTATAATTATTAGCTCTTCTACTGTTAGCTCATGGACAAAGGATCTAGTGTTTTATTTAAGGGAGTGTAATAGGATACAGATCTAGCAAATGGATATGGTACTTCCTTTTCATGTTCAAACTGTCCCTGGTTCTGTTTTTGACAACTATAAAGTGTGTAAAAGGAGACAGATCTATTAGATATGCATAGTACTCCCTTTTCGTATTCAGACTGCCTCGCTTCTAGATCAATAAAACAATATAGTGTGTAATAGGAGACAAATCTAGCAGATGGGTATGCAATCACAAGACAATTTTTCAATCTTCTTACCATTTCTAGTGCTGGTTGTTGAGTCACTTCATGGTTTTAGAGATTGCATTTCCAATCTGAGACACTACTAGGCACGGAATGAGGACGGGCAGCCCCACCCCTACCATGATGTGAATTTGATAAAATAGTGAATAGTTGGTAAATCAGCCCATTTTTCGGGTGGGAGACGTGGGTGGGTGCAAGTCCCACCTTGCCTTTAAAAAATTTTTATTGAGTTGAAACGTGTCAGCAATCTGTTAGATGTTAGAGCAAGAAAGGAGCGGTTTCTTTTAAATTCTATTCTGTCAGTTACCAACTTGAATCTTTCTTTTGTGGCGCTTTCTTTCTTCCCGACGTCTTTGCAGTTGGAAGCTATGGCCGCTGCAGATGTGGAGTACCGCTGCTTCGTGGGAGGTCTGTCATGGGATACAACGGATCGGAGCCTCGAGTCCGCATTTCGAACCTGCGGTGGTCTTCTCGAAGCCAAGGTTACCCAGGAAACTCTGAAATATGGATGATTATGTGTATTTGGATCGGCCTATTTTGGCCGATGGTAATCTGAAAACCTGTCTTTGATGAGCTCTTCCGGTAGTATTGTGATTTTTACAGATCAGAGCAGGTAGGCCTCTTTTTCTTTCTAACATTTAGGTCGCTGAGCCCCTTGTATTTTTTTTCCTTTGCAAAAGGGTATGTTTATTGCATTCGCATGGTCTATTTCGAAGAGCATTTTGTAATCTACTATTTGTATTCTTTGATGAACAATATCTTTCTCAGTAATCCTTCCTCTTGGCCTCCAATAAAATTTTTATCTTCATCTTTTCATGTATCGAATCAAAATAGGAGGTTTAGTTCCATCTTCATTCCTTATTGCTTTCATCTGTTAGAATTGTAGCTTATACAACTTCTTCTTTATGTGGTTTAGAGAAGATTTTCTTATCCTTTGTTATGCATGCATCTCACTGCGAAATGCATGTTATGCATGCATCTTGTTGCAACTTTCTATATCTATCTTTTCCAGTTTACAATTTTCTGTAGCCTTGTTATTATGCCAGTTGATAATGATTATTGTCCTCTTTAAACTCTCTGTTAAAAATAAATAAATGAGACTGCTTGCAAAGGAGGCTGCTTGTATGCTGTCTAACTAATGTATGCATTTTACAAAACAATGCAGATTGTAGTGGACAGAGACACAAGCAGGCCAAGGGGATTTGGATTTGTAACTTTTCGAGATGAACAGTCAATGGAAGATGCAATTGATTCAATGGATGGAAAAGATCTGGACGGGCGCAACATAAAGGTAAGCAAGGCACAACCCAAGTCAGGAGGCAGAGGCTATGGCAGCTACAGAGGAGGAAGGAATGACAGGAATGAAAGAGGATCTGGCAACTCTGGTTGTTTTAAGTGTGGAGAAAGTGGACACAGGGCTAGAGAATGTGCTGATGCAGGTTATTCTGGTGACAGATACAGCAGAGGCAGCTATGGCAGCACTAGAAATGGTGATAGATATGGTAGCAGCAGATCTGGCCCTTATGATCGTCCTAGCATACGCAGTTCTTACTATTAGATTGATTCTTCCCTTACAATCTTGCCTGTTGCTGTTTAAGCATAGATTTAAATGGACTTTGTGAAGTTTGTTTTCTGAAATTCTAATAAATGCAATTACTGTTCTACCATGACCACCGTGCTTGCTTACTGGGCTGGGCACATATATTTCAATAAAATGTCCTGGCAGTTATTTATTGAAGGAGAGCATTATGTTGCATAGCCTATGATGGAATTACATTATATTATATCACGGGACGTCTATATGTTTTGATTTGATTTGTGCCCTATGGACGCATACCTTTCAACCAATTTAGGTTTTCTAAAAAGTCCTATATAATAAACCAATTTAGGTTTTCTAAAGCCTTATATAATGACTAGTAAAGATGCTGAGCGTTGCGGGGCATAGGTGGGAACTTATAACACATTGGGAACTTATAAATGATAAGACTGCATTGTGAAATTGCACTACCTAGCGTTGTTAGGCAAAAAGTTGAATGTAAATAATAGAATAGAATAGAATATGAGGTAGCAATGCATGATCATTATGGGGATTTGAGCCTAATGATATTCAAACATTTTAAATCAATATTGTTCAAGTGTTTAATATTTAAGCTCAATAGATAGGAGGGGCTTATTTCCCCAAAGACATGATACAATAGCACATTTGAAGTTCTAGATATAGACAATGACAATGTACAGTCACAATCTAGAAGTTGTTTGCTTAAAGAGTTTAGAAGTCTCACAAAAAATGTTAGATTATCTTTATGACATGCCATTTTTTAAAAAGGCATAAATTAGAAGACATACTTAGTCTATGCAATACCATGAAAACCCACACAACCTCCCCCCACAACATGGCAATGGGGAGGAGGGATTTAGCGGCTGATTATTGGTTGATGACCTGCTGAGCAAAATTGGAGCGTCGTTTTCCATTCCGGTGGTTGATGACCTGCTAAGCAAAATTGGAGCGTCGTTTTCCATTCCGGAGATGGAATGTCGTAATTAAAACTTACCTTCTTCAGGCTCTAAATTAAGTAAGAAAAATATAATGATGAGAACATAAACAATGCTTTCAATTTTCATTGGTGTAGAAGGCCTTCAAAGTCTATAAATAACCCCTTGCCCATCAAACTTCTTGATGCTCCATGCACATATGTTGGGTCCTTTTCATTTTAAATTCTTACATCACATAAACAACAACAAAACTTCATATTCCTACATAACGCTTATGATACTAAATTTGTAAAATATATGAGGGAACATGATTGCCAATACTGCATACTATAATTTTGAATTCAAGATGTATGGCATTGCTTTCTAAACACCAACACGCATTTGCACTAAAGCTATTTAATATTTGGATTCAAAATCAAGTCAAAGAAATGCCAGCTCCTTTGGAGGAAGAATTAGCAGGTTGTCTCTGTTTTTATGGGTAGCCATTCAACAGTCTGGATAGTCCCAGCCATTCAACAGTCTGGATAGTCCCTTCTGCAGCACTGCCAATGCCTGGGATTGATTAATTTATGAATATACAATAGAATTTCATGTGCAGAATGTACATAGGCGGAATAATGAAGAAGCTCACAAATAATGCATCAATTTTGCTATATTTCCATGTTCCTAGATCCTCCCATTTAGCCTTCCAAAATTACAATCCATTTAGCTATGATATATTACATTAGTTATTGATTTCAGTTCCAAGTTTCCAAATTTTCCAGTGCCCTCACTAATTTGCGTAATCAATCCGCATGCTCACGCTTCAGCCTAGCCATCTTCTGCATCTATCTATGGTGGCATTATGAATACAATATGAACCATTAACATGGTATTGCCTGCATTATGTAATAACAAAATGGACTGAAATGAGAGCATACATTATGTGGGAGAGGACACGAACCCAAAAAAGCAACCTTTGTATACCTGCATTGGAGGAGGCCCACTTCAAATATAAGAAAGATAAAAATCTTATTTTACACAACAGAACACCAGACTTTATATGCCTCAGTAAATATAATTTGATAAAAGAAAAATCTTTTTTACCTGCACTTAAATAAACGATTGTAGAAGAAAAAGCCAAGCAGAAGCAAAAGCCAGAGACATGGTATTCTCGCTGTTGACGGAATTCTCGCAGAAGCAAAAGCCATGCAAACACAAATAAATTTAGAGATCAGTGTTTGAGAATAACTCCTGGTGTTCTGGTATCTAGGTTCATACCTTGACGTCCTTAACATATGATTGTCAAAGGTTTTTGGCCATAGCCGGGATCGGAAATAAGGTACCTTTGCTGGATCCTAGAAGTTTCAAGAATGTCATTCCACAGCAGGATGATGCAGATGGTTATTACCTCAACATATTTTTGGCTTTGCCGCTGCTGCAATTTCTACATCAGATGCCAGTTCTGGATAGCTCGAAAGTGCATCAATTTGTTGGGGTTTTTCTCACGCTAACAAAGGTGCAACAAACACCCGACTATAGGGATCCGGGGATCTGAGGGTTTTTACGTAACCATGCCCGACTTTTAAGGCCTGACCGGATTCAGCAAGAGATGTAGCAATAGTTACCTCCGACTTAGCTTCCGCCATAGCCACGTCCAAGACATAAGCAGCAGCTGATCCACCTCCACGGCTAGAGTCGGGATCAGAACATGCGGCCCATGCTGCTATTGCAGAAGAAACCTAAAGCAAGTCAAAATGTAACATCTAAGCCGTCTGATTTGATTGAACGATCTCAGCCGTCCGATTTAGGGCGTGGTCCATTACAAAACATTATAATATAAGATTACCTTTTGTACATTATATCTTACAAGAAATTTATTGCTTATTGCGGGCCGGGGCTAACATTTTTTCTTATTGAATACTGAGAGGTTGGGAGGTGAGTCGATAAAAAAGGCATGGTTGGTGAGACTTGCACCCGCTCATGTCTCCCACCTGATATCCGATTGGTTGGTGCATTTTGAACCCTAGTGGGGATCACCCCAATCCAAGGCCTTACCACTAGACCACTGCAATGGGCAGAAAGATTTTTTTTGAGACAACCAAGATGAACATTTTTCTCTCCTATCATGTTTTTAAGCATTTACTAGAAACTTGTGCCCGGCGATGCCGGGCATTAGTCGTGGACGTGTGATGGCATTTTGTGTGTTAGTCGTTGTCATGTTGCGAACGTGCGCAAAATAAGGCAATATATGCTTAGGTGCAATAGACACATATTGAAAGGAAACAAACTTTACCTTTACAGTGTACATATAATATGAGGTTCGAACACATAAAATCATAAACAAAAATAAATACAAACACAAAATATTTTTGGTGCAAATAGAGGTTATGTCTGTCGGCTCAATGGATCCACATCATGAAGAACCTGTTCCAAAGAACTCTAGGAACGTCTGTCGGCTCAATGTGAAGCTCATTTGCAAAGCTGATAGGTATAGAAGCTCCTCCCGTCGTGTCTATGGTGGCAAACATGAACGTGTAAACATGCTCTGATATCATGTCCCACACGCGTGACTCAGGTCTACCAACAACAATGTTATATTTGTTTAGAAACTCGCGAAGCTCATAATCACCAATTGCATCATGTGGGATCGATGCCCAAGCCTTGAACCGTCTCCCATCGCAAATGCCAATATGTGTAATACCTCCTGACCTAAAGCAAGTTCCCCTGCATGTGTACTTCGAGGGGAACTTTTTTTACTCTAACACAACAACACGCCAATGGGTGTTATCAACAATCGCATAACTCCCTACAATAATAAGATATCATTCCAAAGTAAGATAGGAGAAATGCATTGATAAACTCCTTAATTAAGATGATAAAATAACATATTAAGAAGCATATAAGCAATTGTTATTGTTAGAACTAACAAATCTTACACTCACCATCCTACGATGCACGTGAACTATCGCCCTTGGCTCGGGATTTCCAAGTTCCTGAGGTATGAAGGGTGTGTAGGGCTTCATCACCTGCAATAATTCAGAAGGTCAATAAATGCCAGAGAAACATGAGAACCTTTGAGAAGAAACACATATATACATGCACTATATGGTGTCAAAACTTTAGTCGAGGACATGACACTTACCTCCATCACAAAGCATCTGTATAAACCACATTCTTCGTAAACCTTGAAATTGTATTGGCATCTTCTTGAGGCATGGGCGGTGGGTCCTTGATAGCGACCCGAATTCCTTGTCAGTTTTGTACCCTTGAGAATGCCACATATGATTGTCCATGCATAAAGACAGGCTTTGGAAGATATAACCCCACCTTATGCATTGTCTGGCCCTGGGACTTGTTTATCGTCATGGCAAAGGCCGGCCGCAAAGGGAATTGCACCCTTTCAAACTGAAAGGGCAATCCTGAATCGGTAGGCGCAATTGGAATGCGAGATAGTAGAACAGTGTTACCAACATGGGTTCCAATTATTATCTTGGCCTCAATGACACGTCTTCCCAGCTTTCGTATAATCAATCGTGTTCCATTGCACAGGCCCTTCTTGAATGGCGTAGATCTCAACAACATGACAATCATTCCCACCTTCAGATTTAGCTCGTGGGGCGGTACACCACTTGGAGTTTGTGCATTAAGAAACTCAATGGGGTATAGACCTGCTTGCTGACCGTCTGTGTCTATGATTCGATCAGCACTAAAGTAGTCTGTCATCTCTCCAGGGATAAGTGATGCCACCTTCCTATTGATCTCATCCACAAAATGGTTCAAAGGTGATAGTATAGCACGATGTGTCCAAAAAATCACCTCTTTCCAGTTTTGTTGGATATCAGGGAATATGCTTGAATTAAATCATCCACATCATCCGACCCAAGACACATATCATGTGGCAAATGCACCATATCAACCCCTTTCTCCAGAAAGGTTGGTTCTCGCCCATCTCCTATACTTAATAAATAGTCAGCAAATGCTTGTCGTTCAAGCGCATCCAAACCCAATGCATTCATGACACACATGTTGATTGTCAGTTTGTACTCTCTCACACTATCCCAGATATACGAACACTTTAGAGAAGCTTCTACAATTTGTGCACGTGAACCTTTAGGAACCACTGATAGTATTTGTCAAAAATCCCCTCCCAATAGCACTGGAATCCCACCAAATGGTGTCTGTTCATTGCCCATCACATCTCTTAGTGTCCTATCCACTGCCTCAAATATCCACTTGTGCATCATTGGTGCCTCATCCCATACGATCAACCGACATGCTCTTCCAGCTAGATTATGCCTCAGTTTATCACCACTCTTCTCCTTTCTTGTGGGTTCCTTTACCCCCTGCAAGACTTGCCCTTGGTCGCCCGCGTGCATGCTCGGACCTTGAGGTTCCCGTTGGAGGCGAGCTGCTGTGCTCACCTTGGAGGATTGGTATTGGGGTGGTCAGCTAGCTTCGTGGGAGTTCTTTCGAGCTCGCTTTCGTCTGAGGGGTAGTGATCGGGCTATCTGGGAGCACGTGGCGGGGAGTATTCCGCTACACATACCTATAGTCCCTCAGGATGATGTGGTGGTGCAGGTTTGGAAGGTTCATCCGGATGTTGTGTCTTCTTGCTTTGTGCGGTCTTCTTTTACCGGTGCTGGCTATTCATGACACCGCCCCTTCGTGCAAGTGGTCTCTGCAGCTTCCGGGTTCTCGATGGCGTTCGGTTTGGACATGGACATGGAGCTCACTTCCCCCACCGAAGGTTAGGGTGCTTCGTGGGCGTGTGGTGCACCGCTTTGATCGTGGTGAATGCCCTTGTGAGTCGGTTTAAGGCGGTGTGAGCCCTCTCGCCCTTGTTGTGGCCTTCATCGTGAGACCTGTGGAGCATTATGCGGTTTTATGCCCTCACTTGCGTGGCCCGGGATTGGGTTAGGGCTCGTTTTCAGGTGAGATTGACTAGCCGCCATTCTTTGCTTCATGTGTATCTCGGTGCTTGGCGCTCTTGCGGCAGCAAAGCCTTACACATCCGTCGCGTGGCTTGGTTGGTGTGGCTGATTTGGAAGCGCAAATGATTTGTGGATCTTTTCAGGGGGATTCAAGCAGCCTGCAGCCCTCTCGATTCCTCGACTTAGGTACAAGCTATTTCAAAGCTTTCTGGTGTTCCCAGGAGTAGTAGAGCGGAAGTTTGCCATTTGGCGGGACTTCTTGGGTGTTGTAGATGGTGATGGTAGGTTTGTACAGCAGTAGAGTTGCAGTTTTTCTGTGAGTTTGTTGTGGAGTGTCGAGGCATCGCTGTCTCTTTGGGGCAGTTCTCCTTCCTCCTCAGTTGCTTTGTAATATTACCATTCTTTTAATATATTGATGACACGGTTCTTCAAAAAAAAAAAAAAATCAACCAACATGCTCGAATGAGTCTTGCCAGATCTGACTGCCTTGGAATGTTGCAGGTGGACGATTCGTGTGTCCCTATGGGTATTTTAAAACGTGAATGAGTCGTTCTTCTACCTCGCAATAGCACTGACGCAATGCCAGAAGATGTAACTGCTAGAGCAATCCAACCCCTTGCACGCACATATCCTAGGAGAGTGTTATATAGATATGTTTTTCCGGTTCCCCCAGGGCCATTCACAAAGAACACCCCACCATCAGTCTTATCGATCACATGATTGAGAACAACATCATAAACTGCTCGTTAATCAATGTTCAACTTCTCGGAATCGGATATGACTTTATCCATACTCAGATAGAACATTTCCTCCTGGAAAAGTGTGGTCGTGTCTAGCACAGTTTCTGGCAAGCTGAAGCCCATTTCTGCTAGGCTCCTTCCAGCTGATTGCATGTGATCCTCCACATCCATTAGTCCCATGTCAATAGCATACTGACTCAACTGACCTGTCTGAGAATAAGCATCATAAGCAGTTCGGTCTAGAAAATCCTCAACCATCCTATATTCCAATTCCTTCCAACACTAGAACAAATGTGAAAAAACAAACCTCCCAAAGTGGAGGGGCTGCTCACGCATGCTATGCGACAACAAAAGAAAAACTTCTTCAAATAGAGGGGTTGGTCACGCTTGCCAGGCGACAAATATATTAAACAATTAAGGGGGGAGGGTGGGTTTCAAAGAATAGAGAATAAGGTACTGCTGAGAGAGAAGAGGAAGCAACGATGAGACATTGATGAAGAACCACGCCTAATATAGCGATCTCCCAACCAGAGAAAGCATGCAATGCATGCATGCGAGACATTCATGCTCGCCCTCTCTAGAATCTCGATCCGAGGGCTCGGATCGATGGGATTCTAGAATGGGGCTCGCATGAAAACGACAAAAACCTCTCCAATAGAAGAGAACTTCCTTATCAAAACGGGGTCGAGGGCGAAGGTCGAAGGATTATGGCCAAAGAAGAGGCAAGGCCGAGAAAGGACATGTCACAGCATGAAAGAAACGCCAAATTGGTCATTCCAAGCAGGGAGAAGCCACTCCCCTGCATGGTTTTAAAGAATAGAGAATAAGGTACTGTTGCGACAAAAGAGGAAGCGACGATGAGACATTGATGAAGAACCTCGTCTAATATAGCGTCTCCCAACCAGAGAAAGCATGCAATGCATACATGCGAGACATGCATGCTCGCCCCCTCTAGAATCCTCGGATCGATGGGATAGGTGTGGAGATGTCTTACATGGATCTACTTAATGGCTTGTAGGCATTGCTATCCCATTGATCCGAGCCATCGGATCGCCATTCTGGGAAGGGACGAGCGCCTATATTAGGCCATTTCTATTTTGGCTCGGTTATCGGCGTCTTCTCACAGCAGCTCTTCTTCTCCTCTCGTGGCTTCCCTCCGTCTTTCCTTGTCCATTGCTTCCCATCTATCTTATCATCTTGCTTCTCTCCGTTTTCCCATCATAGATTCTGAATTTTTCCTCTGCTCTTCATCCTGCTCTTGTTTCACATTTCTTTTTTGGCCCATCGTCTTCTGGATTTGGCCATTTGATAGCTAGGCTGCTCTTGCTGTTTTGTTTCAGCTTATGATGTATACAAGGTCTAGCTTATGAGGTATGGATTTCTCTCCCTATGCAAAGGTCCTTCTACACACAGGCAGATCTGCCACAATTCCGATTGTTTTGGCAGATTTGCACGCTATGGTTTGGCTTCCGTGGCTTTGCTTGCTAGTTCTTTTATGATCATGCATTTCTGCCTTTGTGTTGCCGTTTATGTTATCAGGAGTCTATAGGAGGATTGCTCTCAAGGAGATCCGTCATGCACTATCATGAATTTTTGATGTACTTCCATGCGATTTAGACTGTAGTTGGTTTCTGGTTGAATGATTCTTTTTACAGTTAAGCTTTTCTTACATTTACAGCTCTCTATTTGCATGCATCCTCTGACGGATTGGTTTTACTTCTCTCAATTTGATATTTGAAACATGCAAAGGAGCATGCAACAGCTATTTTCTTTTCTAGTACTGAGTGCAGGCAGAGCAGGCATCAGTTTCTCTCCGGCGATCTGCCTCATCATTGATTCATCAGGAGTAGATCTTTTCGAACAGTTGGATTTGTATGGAACCTGCATGGATTCGTAGGAGCAATGGACCTTCTTTTTTTCGCAGACGTCCATCCTCTGGCTTCCCCTGTGAACCGCAACCATCCTGGCCCAAGAGCTGTTGCTCCTTGACTCTGTACCGGCCTTTCCTCTAGCCTCTCCACGTTTTTTTGTTCCTTATTGCCTTTTGCCGATTTGGTTTTTTGATTGATTTGCGTGGGTCACTGCTATATCGAGATCTGGCCAGCTCTATTTTCTGACAATTTGCCTTCCTAGTCTGGTCGGATTTGCCCCTATGCTACTTCGTTTTCCTTTTGTGCTATACTTATGTTGAGATCCAACACACCAGCTTCTCAGAATCTAGACTGCTGTACCTGCCTGCAACCGGCCATGAATTTCGAAATTAGAGTTATGTAGCCGATTGGAGCCAGGTGGACGATTTGCCGAAGCGCTTCAAGAATCGGCCATCGGATTCTTTTGCAAATCAATTCTGGAGCTTCTCCAACGAATCCTCACCGCTCTCCTCTTTGGTTCACGATTTATCCTGCTCTCGCTTTTTTCTGCCATCCCTAATCTCTGGCCTCAACTTTTTCCCTTCTCCTTGATACGGCCGGCCTAATCCTTTCTCCATTCCGTTGCCTTTCTTCATTCGGGGTTACGTTCCTCAGACTTCCTCCGTCTCCCCTTCACCTAGGTCTACCTTCTTCGTCTTTTCAAGGTTTGTGTTTCCTTCACGATTTGTGTTTTCCAATTCTTTTACATTTGAATGTTCCAATGTGGAACTTGTTTCGAGGCTCTGGGTTCGTCCATGTCTCTTAGCCAGGGATAGGTTCAATACTGTATACGTTTTATACGCAATACGTATTTTTCGTTTGATACGGCACAAATTTGACGTTTAATACGTCAAAAATACGGCTAAAAACATTTCCGGCGTCGAAAACTTTCGCGTAAGCGAAAACAACTGTTTCGCTTACGCGAAGTCTGGTTCGCGTAAGCGAAACAGTATTTTTCGCTTACGCGAACCAGAAATAGTTTCGCGTAAGCGAAATGAACTGTTTCGCTTACGCGAAAACATCTTCGCGTAAGCGAAACAGTCAACTTCGCGTAAGCGAACGCGCCTCGAAATATATATAGAAAACTTCGCGTAAGCGAAAACTTCTGCTTCGCTTACGCGAACCGCCCTTCGCGTAAGCGAAACGCAAAGAATGCTTACGCGAACAAAAAAAAGTTTCGCGTAAGCGAACCTTTATACTTCGCTTACGCGAAAAGAGTTTCGCGTAAGCGAACATTAAGGCTTCGCTTACGCGAAAGCCGGCGAGGGGATTCGCGTAAGCGAAAACTTAGACTTCGCTTACGCGAAAGAAAGTTCGCGTAAGCGAAACAGAAGGTTTCGCTTACGCGAAACTTTTTTTTTCCGGCCGGCGAGTATTAAATACGAAAAATACATATTTTTCCCAAAAATACGTATTTTTGCACTTTATACGTCTGAAAAAATAGTTTCATACGTACAGAACCTATCCCTGCTCTTAGCCCTTTACATTTCCTTAGCTAACAATTTTATATTGTTCAAGTCGTTTTATGTTTTAGTTAGCTGCCTACATAATTATTTTCAACTATTGTTCATGGGGATTGGGTTTGGTATTTGCATTTAATGCTGGGTTTGGCATCTCATTCTTCTCATTTGTGCTTACTGGGACCTTTCACTCTATGATATGCATGTTCATTTGCCTATATTCATGGGATCATCTCATTTATCTGGCGTTTGTTCCTCTTTTCAACATATTTTCTCCATCGGTTACTATTTGTCTTATGCCCCCTATATTACTTATCATGGCCTTTTCATAGCCTTTGTTATTTTATAATGGTTCCATAGGTTATCTTATGCCCCCTTTACATATACCATCGGAAGGCATTAGGAGTCACATTTACATTATATTTTCCATCATTTGGGTGGACTCTCTCCTATGTCATCCCCGTATGTCTTGCCAGTTGTTGAAATATTGTTACCTGACTGGTGTATGCCATCTTAGTTATTTTCAATATTGCTACATGGCTTGTGTTCCAAGTATTCCATATGTTGGGGGTTTTTTGCTTGGGGTCATGTCGATGCTTGTTGTTCACATATTTACTATGGTAAGTTCCTTTGTAGTATTCTTTTACGATTATTGATTTTTGATGGTTCTTATGAGTACTATAACGGGTTCTTTTCTTGTTTTCGCAAAGCCATCAATTTAATTGCCTCATCATTCATTTATGCATCTAGAGTTGCCTTGACATTGCTAGGCGTAATGGGACCTACTTTTGACGGTTTCTTGTCTTAGAATACGATCACTGGGAACATTTTTTTGCATCATATGGCTCCTCCATTTTGCTTAGATACATGCATTTTTTCTATGTGTTCGATGATTTTTATTCTATTGGTTCTTTATGGGCTTTAGGTTGGTGGATCGATATCTCTGCCACTTTTTCATTACGTGGTGGCTTACTCAATTTTATCTAGATACATGTATGTGGGTATTTTCCATTTTCTATAGGGGGATTGGTTATTTATCATGAATCGACTCTTTTGGACTGTGTACATATGTCCCCGATAGAAACAATGTAGAGCCAATGTAGAGACAATATCGATGTCCCTCAGTGATCTTATGACCCTCTTTGCTAGGGGCCACCAAGTCCTATTTGTCACCTTGTCATTTGGCGTTGTGTTCTTGCAATTGTTCTTTTCAGTTTTCGGTTTTCTGGCCTTAGTATTACACGTCCTTTGTATTTGTGCGATTTAGCTTTTTCTGGATACGCCGCATGTTGCGTTTGGCACTTCCTTATACTCATTCAACCTTTCGCATTCTTCTCTTTGCCAGGTTTTTTGCACTTTGTCATGTTTTTGCATTTGCGAGCTCTTTTGCACCATATTTATCCTTTGAGCATGTTCACCTCGTTGGTTTAAACTTCATGTCGTCTTTCCATATTGTATATTCTTTCCTTGATTTTTCAGTTATGGGGAGCTTCGTCCATTATTTTGCTCTGCTCACTCGATCATTTTTCGTATTCTGCTTTCTGTCGGTATATAATCTGATGTGGTTTTGGGGATTATAGCATTGTTCATGTTGTTATTAAGGCGATCATGTTTTACACTTTCTCTAGCCGTTGGGCTCTTGTCTGTGGTTATTTTCTTGTTGATTTGTTCATTGGCTTGTGTTCCTCTTTTCTCGTATTTATCCTTGGGCTTAAAACATAACTTTATTGTCTTTTTTGGGGATTTCATTTTTAGCTCGCTATCATTATGCATTGTGCTACCATTATACATCATATTTGTTATTTAGCTATATTTGGACACAAATTTCTGTTTATCATGTGTTTTCTTCCACCTGCTGGGTGATGCTTTTCTCCACCCCCCGGGTGATGCTATCCTCTCTTTTTTCATGAATTGTTGATTTTTTTCTCATTTCTAATCGCTCACATCAATTTGAGTGCTTGTAGTTTTGCAGTTTGCCGCTTCACCATTATGCACGTTCTTTCCTTAGCTGTTAATGGGTGCCTTCTACATGTTCCCATTCTTCTCGCGCTCACGGTCGTTGGCGCTCCTCTTCGTCTCACCCTCGCTACGTGCTTCGTCACCTGACTCGACACTTGGAGGTTTCGCGGCGGCTGGGCTTATAGTTTATGAAGTTACGCCTCATTTTTTCTTTTACGTTGTGCTCCGAATTAACTTTAGTCTCAGTTTCCTTCTTGACCTTCCTTTTGCTCGGTGCTAGTATGTCTACATTCTCTTTCTCAATCTCATCCCTCGTTTGCCAAAGTTTGTTTTCCTATTGGGGCCTTTATTCATGGCTTTATGCATATGGTCTTTGTCTTCTGACATCCCCACACATTTCTCCTATGCTACCCTGAACCGGACCTTCGCATTTTCACTCTCCTCATCTTGTTCCCCCTTTTCACATCCTTATGAACCTCTTTGATTTAGACTTCTTGTTGTCAACCTCTTTTTTCTTATTGACATTCCTCTGAGCTGGCTCATTCTGTTGGTTTTGTCTTGTATTGGTAAGCTTTGAGACGTTGCTTTTTAGGTTATGGGTTGTAGTTGACATTTCATGTTCTTAGTTTGGTCTTTTCAATATTGTTCTTACAACCTTGGGCAGATTCCACACTTTTTGTTAACCCTTTGTTATTGTTAGCTCCTTGATCATATCACTACCCTCATGAATTCCTCTCTCACCTTAGCACTCTTGATATTCATCTTCCTTTATCTGGTTTGGTTTGACCTCTTTTCCCGCATATTGACGTCATGTGGCTCTTGATATTTTTTGTTGTCAATTTAATTAGCTTTAACGTGGTTTTATGTTGACTTGTGGCAGCCACCTCTCGCTTATTTTACCCCCGGAGGTTCCCTTCTTCCTTCTTTATTTTCCCTTTGGGCTTCTCTCCCGCGCCCCCTCCACCCTCACGGCTTCTATAGCTATATTCCGCCTCTCCGCGTGGGCGTTGTCTTTCTTTTTCATTGTCTCACGTTCAGATGTTTTTATTCGCCCTTCTAAACGAAACCAACTTGCCCGCAGTCATACGATTTCCTTAGCTCACTTGCCGTCGTGCGCTTGCCCTGTCTCTATCCTTCCGCGGCTGATTTCCATCGCTTCTTATCATCTCTTCGATCCACCGTCCGGCGGCCCACTTTTTCGCTTCTCTCCTTTCTCTCTACGTCCCTTAGCCTATCCGTCTGCTCCCGTGTGGGGAGGGATTGTCTTCTCGCAATCGGCTTGGATCCATCCCAATATGGTACGCATTTTGCTCGTCGCGGCGGGGTTTCGGCAGTTGCGGCTCGGCATTTATTCATTGTCAATTTAATTATCTTTAACGTGGTTTTATGTTGTCTTGTGGCAGCCATCTCTCGCTTATTTACCCCCAGGAGGTCCCCTTATTCCTCCTTTATTTTCCCTTTGGGTTTTTCTCTCGCACCTTCTCCACCCTCACGGCTTCTATAGCTATATTTCGCCTCTATGCATGGGCGTTGTCTTTCTTTTTCATTATCTCACGTTGATGTTCTTATTCGCCCTTCTCAAGGAACCCAGCTTGCCCGCGTATGCACGATTGCACTTTGTTTTTAACCACATATGTCGGGTTGCACTTTGTCTTCTTTATGTCTATGTATTTTTACTTTTCTATGTGTAAGTTTTTTCCTCTTTGCCTTATTATTTCAGTTACTTGTTATTCTTCCTTCTTATTTATCGTTATTGTTTATTCTTTTTGGGGATCCATTGATGAAGGGTTCCTTTGTTGACTTATCTTCATCTAGATATTGGCCACAGGTTCGGAAGGAATAATAGCCACATTCACGGACTTCAGCCCGTAGCCACATTTACGGACTTTGGTCCGTAATCTGTCTTCAAATAAGACAATTATCCATGGACATAAGTCTGTGATCTGCATTCATTCCATATGTGCATTGTACGCATTAACATGGTTTGTTTTTCATCGCCTTGTTGCCGTTCTCATTGGCATGCCGGGGCGCTTCCTTAGATTCGTCATCGTGGCGGCGTGTTTTTCTTTTCCTTGTTTTTTCTCTAATGTCCTTTCCTTTTTTCAGGTCATTGAGCTGATACCGTCCATAGCAGGCGCTTCCGGCTCTTCTTCTTCGGGTTCGTTTTCTCCCCCACGGCTCGCTCGTGCTGCTGGTTCTCATCGTCAACGCGAAGCTTCCTTCTCGCTTGAACCAGACTCTTGGGACCCTGGTTTCCTTTCTCCCCCTGCCACTCCAAACGAGACCAATTTGCCCGTGGTCATACGATTTCTTTAGCTCGCTTGCCTTCATTCGCATGCCCCGTCACTATCCTTCAGCGCCTAATTTCTACCGGTTCTTATCATCTCCTCGATCCTCCGTCCGGCGGCCCTCTTTTTTGCTCCTCTCCTTCCTCTCTGCGTCCTTTATCCTATCCGACTGCTCCGGGGGTTTCACATGATGCTGCGCGTGCTCATGGTCGCTGGCGCTCTTCTTCTTCTCACTCCCGCTATGTGCTTCGCGACCCAACTCAACACCTGGAGGTTTCGCGGCGACTGGGCTTATAGTTGAGGAAGTCCTTTGGTAGTCGGCCGGTTTTGTGTCTCTCGCGAGTCCCTTCCCAGAATCCCATCGATCCGAGCCATCGGATCGCCATTGAGGAAGGGGCGGCATAAAGGCCATTTACGTTTTTGGCTCGGTTATCGGCGTCTTCTCCGGTGACTCTTCTTCTCCTCGTGGCTTCCCTCCCTTCCGCCACTTTCTTTGCCCGGCGGTGGCGCATGAGTCTTTTTCATTTGTATTTTTTGTTGTTCATGCCTCTTTGTTGTTCTCCACCTGTGAGTGTTGCTATTCGTATATTTCTATTCCATCGCCCTCTTGCTGCGTTGTTCTCCACCTGCAGGTGATGCTGTTTATTTCCACCTCAAGGGTGATGCATATTTTTACATAATAGTTCTCCACCCGCTGGGTGATGCTTTATGCTATTTATTTCCATCTCGAGGGTGATGCATATTTTTACATAATGGTTCTCCACCCGCTGGGTGATGCTTTTTCCACCCTATGGATGATACTATTTTTTTCTGTTATGTTCTTTTTTCCTCTGTTTTCATTCCTTATATTTTCGGACCTTCTTGGTGCAGCTTGTGCTGTTTGTTTCTCTGACCATTTACGGGTGTTCTTTTTGGGAGTTTTTTAGGTATTCCTTGCAGGATTCCGCCATTTTCCGCCGTCTGCTGGGGTCCTGCTCTATTTCTGTTCGCCATCACCCCTCTCCTTCGGTTCTCCATGGATACATTCGGGGAAGGCTTTCGCCATTTGCTGGGGTCGTGCTCTATTTTGCGTTCGCCATCAACTCATTTCTCTCCGTTCTCCAGGCAACACATTCAAGGTTGTTGGCGACCATTTCTCATTAGGGTTTTCCTCGAAAACCCAAAAGGGCGGGGTTTTTTATCCCGATGAGAAGTTGTCGCCATTACCCTTCTATTTTGCCTCGGTACATTTCTTTTACGAGAAGATATTGTTCCTATGGTCGGCTATCCCCTCTCTCTCTTCTAAACGAAACCAACTTGCTAGCGGTCATACGATTTCCTTAGCTCACTTGCCGTCGTGCGCTTGCCCTGTCTCTATCCTTCCGCGGCTGATTTCCATCGCTTCTTATCATCTCTTCGATCCACCGTCCGGCGGCCCACTTTTTCGCTTCTCTCCTTTCTCTCTACGTCCCTTAGCCTATCCGTCTGCTCCCGTGTGGGGAGGGATTGTCTTCTCGCTATCGGCTTGGATCCATCCCAATATGGTACGCATTTTGCTCGTCGCGGCGGGGTTTCGGCAGTTGCGGCTCGGCATTTATTCATTGTCAATTTAATTATCTTTAACGTGGTTTTATGTTGTCTTGTGGCAGCCACCTCTCGCTTATTTACCCCCAGGAGGTCCCCTTATTCCTCCTTTATTTTCCCTTTGGGTTTTTCTCTCGCACCTTCTCCACCCTTACGACTTCTATAGCTATATTTCGCCTCTACGCATGGGCGTTGCCTTTCTTTTTCATTATCTCACGTTGATGTTCTTATTCGCCCTTCTCAAGGAACCCAGCTTGCCCGCGTATGCACGATTGCACTTTGTTTTTAACCACATATGTCGCGTTGCACTTTGTCTTCTTTATGTCTATGTATTTTTACTTTTCTATGTGTAAGTTTTTTCCTCTTTGCCTTATTATTTCAGTTACTTGTTATTCTTCCTTCTTATTTATCGTTATTGTTTATTCTTTTTGGGGATCCATGATGAAGGGTTCCTTTGTTGACTTATCTTCATCTAGATATTGGCCACAGGTTCGAAAGGAATAATAGCCACATTCACGGACTTCAGCCCGTAGCCACATTTACGGACTTTGGTCCGTAATCTGTCTTCAAATAAGACAATTATCCATGGACATAAGTCTGTGATCTGCATACATTCCATATGTGCATTGTACGCATTAACATGGTTTGTTTTTCATCGCCTTGTTGCCGTTCTCATTGGCATGCCGGGGCGCTTCCTTAGATTCGTCATCGTGGCGGCGTGTTTTTCTTTTCCTTGTTTTTTCTCTAATGTCCTTTCCTTTTTTCAGGTCATTGAGCTGATACCGTCCATAGCAGGCGCTTCCGGTTGTGATTGAGAATTTGCCATCTACTATTTCTTCTATTAACTATGAGTATTGCAAAAATCTAAAGAATTAAACCAAACAATATAAATGCATTATTATCTTAAGATCGTAGTGAGGAGTTAGGGGGAAGAGTACGACTTAATAATCTCTCATTATCCTTTCCATGCAACTTATGTTCTTGAATAAGAAGGATACTAAATCTAGTGGGTGCAAAACACACCTTGAATCTATCCTTGTAAAGATTACTATTTATACCTTGGACATTCCAGGTTACACACCTATTCTCAAGTAGTTCATCCATAAATATTGTTTGTTTCCTTGCGCTTCTTCTAGAGCAAGGCCCATAATCTTTTTTTAGTGATCAGTCATCTATGGTTTGCAAAAGAAAACTATTTTTAAGGCTGCAACAGTTATATTTGCCATGGTGATTCTTGGTCTGAACCAATTTCTTGTCCATATCTTGGATGAATCCATATATTCTCCAAGCCATATCCCCATTATTTGCCTCCCTTTTGCATAGTCATTTTCAATATGGATCATGTGGTACTTTCTGTCATGAATCAAATGCAAATTGATGTTGTTAACAAGTTTGAAATGAGACAAAACAAAGACTAGAACGTATTCTAGGCAAGTCTAACAAGCAAGTTTTTTGTGATAAGCTCAAAAGAAAGGGTGCATTTAGGATTCAAATAGGCCTCTTTTAATGCTAAATTCTCTTCAAATTACCGTATTTAGTTATCAGTACATCCAAAGCGGGTATAGATGGAATGCCATTTTCACTTGCAAGAATATTATTTTCTCCAGCGCGCTCAGTTCTTTGAAGCAACCATTTTCCTACTATCTCAACACAGTCCACTGTCCAGAGTAACAAGGTTGGCAACCCTAAACCACTATTGATGTTATTGCAAGCATAGCAATGTTTGATGAAATGGAGACTCCCACAAAGTCATCACCTATAGCTTGTCCATTGTAGCAGTGCATGGGATCCCATAGTATAAGCACACCTTCACCAACAATTCCTCTATTGCATTGATGATGAAAATTCACTTTCTCATCCTTCCATGTTAATCTGGAAATCACTATTCTCCTATCCTCATTGACAGGACTGGCTTTTTAACGTTATCTGCAGTTGCTTCAGGTGATTTCTCATTATTGTTTGCATTATTCTCTTCCACATCCATATTGTCTACATCACCCTTCTGTAGTCGAGGTTCTTTGTTACAGTGTTCCTCTGCAGTAGCTTCATATGAAATCTGAAAAGCAGAAGAGAGGATGAGGAATAAATAGTAGTATATGCAATAATAAGTAATCAAAAAGTTTTCATAAAAAGAAACTCGCGCTTGGCGCGACGCCTAATTCTCTAGGCTGTAATTTCAAATCAAAGCCAACAACGCACTGCCCGCAAGTGAGCGCGTGACACGTTGACACATGGAAAGCATACCAAATATATAATAGTATGCCAAATAGAACTTCTCGCACGGGGCGCGAGTCAAACTAAATTATTCAATATCACTCACACAAAAGGTATTCATTGTCTATTGTACCGCATTGCGCGCGACTGAACACACGACACATCCATGATTAAAACTTGGAGCTGATGCTGACCAAAGCCTGGGACAAGGCACTTCTGAAAGATATCCCTAAATCCACCTTATTTAGGGATTTCGACAGTTTGATTCACAAGTTCGATCTTGTGATCCCAGTACCTGAGCAGAGAGATTTCTCTGGAAGTGCCACATCTGCAGCGGCATATTTATCAGATGCCCAGATCCATGCAGACATTGCTGAAGTAGTGCTGCATGCAGCTTCTTCCATGGACTCAGCTTTGTTTTGAGCCATTCCGTAGTGCTGAGCTCAAAACATAGAAATTTATTGGAGGCTCTTAAAAGTACTATAATGGAATGTTGGAGGCTAGAATGAACTGCCTTCTGCTCGTGACGAATCTAGATACAGATAGGCTGGATTATTTTGTTCAAAGAACAGTAATTCTTGAACCTGCACCACAACTACCAGTCTACTAGAGCATACTATGCAATCTTTGTAATCAGATATTTCTTTGTAATGAATCTCTACTAATCATGAACAACATCTATAAAGACTGCAAAATCTTTCATTTTCAGCCTTACTAGATTCCTTTCAACCTCAAGTGAAAATGAATCTCCACCATTTCTCATTTGAGTTATATTCTTCCTCAACTGGTTATTTACCCTTTCCTGCCTCATGAAGGGCCTTCCTCACTAACCACTGTTTCTCGAGAACAAACACAAGACAATACTAAACACTTTGAAGTTTCTAAGAATTTTATAGTAGATCACCTCACAAGAGAGATAGAATGTGACAGTACAAGTCAGATTTGCATATTCTGGAAGCTGCGGCCTCGAGGGTTATTTTGCATCACCCCCTCAAGGAGGAGGTTAACCTCCTCATCACATGTCTCGTGCCACGTGGTACCTTATCATGGGAACTGCCACGTGGTATGACGTAAAATGTACTATTTATCTATAAGTACTTTTGTGGCATTCCAAACTATAATTACTTTTGTGACTCCAAAAAATACTGAAGATTACGTCCAATGCTCGTTGATTTGGACTTGGTATTCACTTTATTTTGCCTTAATTGGGTCATACTTTATTTTGCTTCATTTATCTTTCCATTATGAGGAAAATATCCTGCATGATTACTGTTCTACTTTGTTGGGAGATCAGGATGGCTCATAATGCTTTGTTTCATCGTATTCTTTTTATACATATCTACATCCAAGTATGCAGCTTAAGAGTTGACCTAAGCAATTTGTTTGGGGTCACATTGTTGAAGATTTACTTTGAAAATGTTATTTTTCTTCCTCTCTCTTTCTATCTCTTCTAAAGCTAGGCCGCTCTATGTTAACGGTCTAGGGTGTACATTTTTTATCAAATGTTCTTATCTTAACAAGGTGCTGCGCACGGAGGGTTGCCCTCCATGGCCGGAGAGTGGAGTGGCTTAAATTATACTTCCAATTCATGTTTTCACAGCCAATCAAAATTGCTACTTCACAGCAATACAATACTTGATACCATGACTTTATGAGAATTGACCTGATGGAATCTTTGGTGCTGGTCATGGAACAAGGATTACGAAACAATGTATGAAGGATCCAAATAGAAAGAAATGGGGGGAGGGGGTTGCAAAAGAACTTAGGAACTGTCAATTGTTTTGCATGACAATTTTCTTCAAGATATGAAGGAAGAACTCGATATTATTAATTAAAGAAGGTTGCTAAGGAAGTTGCAAGCAAAGTAAAGCTACTTAAGAATGCAAAGGCATGTCTTTTGTTGCTCAATAGTTATGAGTCGAGATCTGAGCCTAGGCCCTGTCGAAGGCAATGATTTGGAGTCCACGGTTGAGCTCGAATTCCTGTAATACATGATCAGCATGGGATTAGGATCTGTGCCACAGTCTAGATTTTATCTTCTAGCCACTTTGAAAACAGGAAACAGAAAAGCAATGAGCTAGGGATTAAGATTCACACAAACTATTACCGCTTTTACTGCTTTTAGGTAAGTAGGAATAAGAGATCATCCACCTTAAGAAAGGTGGTCATTGGTTACCTTCTTTATCATCTAGAGGCATCCTTCTAGCCTTGAAAGTATTAGGGTTTTATCCCATCTTGCTCTGAAAAATGAGGTGTAAAGAAGCGGTTATCACTGTTTGCCTTTAGTCATGTCTCCGCTTCATAAACCTATAACCCTCCTTAGTGTGCCGAACTGACAGGCATATACTAGTCAAATCTTGTCATCAACTGTTGAACACGGTCAAGCTTAGAAAAGACAACAGGATCTTTCTTTGATTTCATAACATAAATGGCAAGAGAAAGAAAATGCTCTTCAGATAAATTATTTCGAAGTTGCATAGTTGACAGAATTTGCTATTCCTTTGGCAATGCCAATTTACTAATATGAGAAGACCCTAACTGCCCCAAAGGAATCCATAGGTTACGTAGGAGATGAATATATATCCATACCTCCTGGTTATCTAAAACATATCATGTAAATTGTCTTTTAGTGGATTGCCCGATTTGTCTGCTCCATAAAGCTTGCCGAATAATACATCTCATTTCAATAGGAGCATTTGTTAGCCATCCCTTAACTAGCAAAGGCATGCAGCCTACAACATAGAAAATGCTTACTTGAAGAACAAGCTTTGCCAGCAAAGCCTGCCAGCACTGTGTCATGAGCCCCTGAAAATCTACTTCCAATTATTGTAAACAACATTATTATTTGGACCACCAGATCTTAGAAAACAGCTAGCTTGGCAAAGTGTGAAACAAGAAAACCTTATTTCATATTAAGTAAAGCCTCCGCATCCAAAGAGACTGCAGTATGATGCACGACATGCTGGGAAGTGGTGAGTGGCTATCTTTTGTTGTGTCTCTCTTTCTCTGTCTTTCAACATTATAAGGATCAGACTTCATATATTGATGACTGAAAGTGCAACCATTATGCATATCTATGGTCATCAATTAGATGTGTGACAAGGATTGTTATATCTGCTATAACTGAACATTCAGATCCTGCATATGGGCAATTATATATTCCAAATGGACAACTCTTTTCATGCTTCAGTTTGGTGTAGTATGTAAATATGCATGTATAGCCTAAGTTGCAGTATTTGTAGTGGACCCTTAGCGAATGTGCGTTATATATACATAACAAAGTATACAAGTCTGGACCTTCAGCATTTCATTGTCGAGTTGTCATAGACCAATGTCTTTATTCTGTCATGTCCTAGAGAATCAAAGTTTAATCTGAAATATAGATTTAAAGGTATGCAACTCACCTGAAAAACTTTTCCATCATGCTTCCCTGGAGACAGCTGCAATGCTTGATAGCCATCGTAGGTTCGACAAACAGGTCTATATCAGTTGCTTGCTCATAAAAAGCTTGCAAAAAATGAATAAACTAATTGGCCACACCTCTCGAGAGTGAGATAAATTGCATGTCAAATTAAATGCACTCCATCTTGAGGTGCAAGTTTTGTAATGCATCCAACCTGAATATAAATAACATGAGTGAACTGTAACATGAGCGCAGGTAAAATACTTGCTTCATAAATTTAATACATAAGCATAGGAAAGCAACTACAAAAATGGACTTTTAAAGGTCGAATTTCTGTGGACATACGAATTTGTTGAACTTAAAAATCCTACGCAGACTTTTATTACCTATTGGTGTACTTACCAATGCTTGCAATGGATATGCCACTTTCCTCTTCAAATTCAATGTCCTAATCATGTACACAGAAATGCAGGGAACAAGATGTCAAAGTTAAAGCATAATTATATATATATCACCAAGTGCATGTTCTCTTCTGATTGTGTTTCAACTAAAGCACGCCTTCCACTAATAAGTTCCATGAGGACGACACGAAAGTTGAACACATCCGACTTGGTTGTGATCCTTGTAGTGACTATGCATGCAAAAATAAGAAGTGAGAAACATGTTTGAGACGTATGAATAAATGGAATGTGCTAATTACCCTAGTGATCCAAACCAACCCAAATGATACCTGACACTGGCAACACAGAACAAGACAAGGGCTCCTCCACCTTCGATTAGACTCACCCTATGCCTTGTGAAGAAGCTCTAACATTAGTAAACAATAAAACTAGAAACTACTGAAAACTTTTGTCTTAAGCAATTCCGTATATTTTCATTTCGTGGAATTCTAGAATTATTTTGGTAGCCTCCCAGCATTGCATCTTCGGTGACAGCCAATTCAATTTTGTCCTCCTGGGCCAATCTTGGCATGACCCATGCAAACCTTGCAATTTCACGGTTCACTCCTTTTTGGAATGTCAATATCACCTCTTCTCCAACTTAATTTCAAACTGACTCTGCTCTGACACTAAATTAAAAATCGACTCAACTAAAACATGGAATCGGCATAAAGAAAGCTGCTTTTACCATATAGAATCAAGAGAGGAACAAAACTAGATCTGCGTTTGTACAACACATCCAAGTTCGCTTATATTTTATTGCCACCATACACACAAGCACACTGATGTCACTATTAACCAATGTATTCCATGTTATCTACGAAATATGGTAGGATTTACAGCTGAAGAAGTCTGGAGATACTCATAAATCGGAGATACAGATCAAAGTTTAATCAGCATCTTCATGTTCATTCCAACTCAATCATCTGGAGGTAGTTCTAATTCTCTCATTTTGACAATGCAATAATCCAAACCATCTTGAGGAACTGAGCTTGTTGCTTTTCCTGTTATAAATTATATCAAACACTCCTCAATGCAAGCTAACCTGGTTTGAAATTTTTATTATCCATTGGAAATAGCACTCGCACCAATTCAATTTTGGACCTGTCATATCTAGAAGCTGGTAAAAAAAGCTTCACCTGCCAAATAGTGGCAGCATTCTTGCCTTGCTTGTCAGCGTCATATCCATTGGAATGTTACATGAGATTGGCATCCCTTCCATTGTCTTGTCCAATCCGCTTGAGACTGACATGGTGTGACCTGTATTGTTCATAAGCTCATGTCCTCCTCCGCATGGTGAAAGGCTTTATTGCATGGCTCATCAACCTCCAAGAGGTGCAACACTTTGGACTTAGTCTAGGTGAGGCCAAAAATATATCATTCTCACCAGCTCTGGTGCAAGTATGCAGCGCCCGAAACACTGCTCAAACCACCTCCTTTGCCGACAAGTCTTCACTGATTCCCAAACTCATCTGATAAAAGTAATCACACCCCTTGCTTGCTGCACTGCTTCCTTCACAATGTCATCTCATGCCAAAAAGTAGTCCTTAAAGGTACAAAGTTGGCTGCTCTGTAACTGGCCCCATAATTTGCACTTGCTAAAACTCAGTCTGCAAAAAAAGATAAAACAGAATTCCATTGCCATAGAAAAGTTTGGTTGGTAGGATTCCTTGACCACATGGACCGAATATATTTCCTTCACTGACCTGTATTGTTCATAAAGAAACTCCATTCAGCAGCATACTACAAAACTCTTGGGCATTTTCCTCATCAAGCTCATAACAATTTGCAATTTGGCTCATGTCCTCCTCCGCATGGTGAAAGGCTTTATTGCATGGCTCATCAACCTCCAAGAGGTGCAACACTTTGGACTTAGTCCAGGTGAGGCCAAAAATATATCATTCTCACCAGCATCCACCTTTACTAATGATGGTCTGCTGCAAGTATGCAGTGCCCGAAACACTGCTCAAACCATCTCCTTTGCCGACAAGACTTCGCTGATCCCCAAACTCATCTGATAAAAGTAATCACACCCTTTGCTTGTTGCACTGCTTCCTTCACAATGTTATCTCATGCGAAAAAGTAGTCCTTAAAGGTACAAAGTTGGCTGCTCTGTAACTGGCCCCATAATTTGCACTTGCTAAAACTTATTCTGCAAAAAAAGATAAAACAGAATTCCATTGCCATAGAAAAGTTTGGTTGGTAGGATTCCTTGACCACATGGACCGAATATATTTGGCTGAAAAGTCAAAACTGGTTACAGCTTAGGTCTCCACGTTTTCAAAATTTTCTTCTAAAACCCCTTACAGGCAGCACAATTTACTTCTGAATTTCCAGCAAGGTGACCCCTCAAGCAATTGAGTAATCTTTGAATTCTTAAGACCATTCCTTGAACCCTTGGCTTTCTCTTCAATCACTTCAAGGTTTTTTCATTCAATGCCATGGCTGAGAACCATTGTGGATAGACATAGCAATGAATGGCATACCAAAAGACACCGTGCAGTAAAAGACAATCTTTGGCATCTTCGGGCTAACAAGACTAGTGGTTATCACAGAGTAAGCTAGCTGCTGCATCAAAATCGCTGCATAGGAGAAATCGTACTAAAAAAATAAGAATATAGTCATATGGCAAATGCTTGTTAGACCAGCTGCCATAACAAAGTGGTTTGGAAAGCGGGCTATCGAGGAGTAGCTACATTAGTAGACTGGAATGCTAAGAGCAGAACCACAAGCTACCAAGGCAAACTTTTAATCATAAACCTTGTTACCAAAACATTCAAACAATTGTGGTGCTACGAACCCCAAGTATTTTGCAAGCGCACATCCTCTTATGCCACGAGAAACGCCATATGCCTTTCTTCTGCAAGCTCTCAAATGCAGATTCTATCTACACTTGTACATAGAATGTCTTCCTTATCTGAACAGCCTTCTCTGCACTATCAAATCTACACATGACCTACCTGTCTCAAAACAATAATAGCTCAGAGAATCGAAAGGCCTACATTCTTATACTGCCCTGACAAGCCACAACATGTTCTTAGACAA
The DNA here is from genome assembly GCA_021234155.1 of Isoetes taiwanensis. Taxonomy (NCBI): domain Eukaryota; kingdom Viridiplantae; phylum Streptophyta; class Lycopodiopsida; order Isoetales; family Isoetaceae; genus Isoetes; species Isoetes taiwanensis. The sequence goes on along the minus strand of JAJEKV010000017.1, from coordinate 19,765,584 downwards.
ATTTGAATCAGATTATGCCTGGGTAGCACAAACATCAGAACTTCAGATTGGTAAGGTTTTCTTGGGTCATGCCCCCCATTAGCAGAATTTAGTAAGAAAGCAGAATTTGGAAGGAAGCGAGGTTAGCCAAAGATAAGCTTTTGAGTTTGACAGCAAACAATGAATGACAAAATCTGATTGGACATATTTGCAGTGATAGTGCGATGCCCAGCGCCAAGAAAGGAGGCAGACATCATAAATCATAAGCTCCATCTTTCTAGCAAATGTATTGAAAATGAGGTATGAATTGCAGAGACCCATACTCAAACTTAAGAAAAGTCAGCTTCCATTTACTTCTATGCCAAGAATATCATGAACCCCATATTGAGTCCACAAGCCACAAACAATCACTCTAATGACAGTGTTGAGGCCTGGACATAAACCTCCACATGTTACTATGCAAGCTCGCACTTCTTCTGGTTTAAAATAGATCTGCCACATACGAGGGGAAGTCATATCAACCAATCAGCTACAAATCACAGAATGAATTGACACTGGAAGTCACCTTGTCTCGTGGGCCTGCACGCCGAAAATGAACGCCATTATGAACTGTAGAAAGTTTCACAACAATTTGTAGAGATACATTTGAATCAGTCAAAATGTACAAGAAGATATTCCACTAATTCAAATAAATCTCACGTCTTTAGAGACAACATCATCATCCTCAACAAAATACTGCCTGCAAATGGAAAGATCTTTCTGTTAATTGCATTTAAATATTATGACCTTAAAGAGATACTATATATGAAACTGTTAAAAGCACATTTGCATGTGCAATAGGAATGCACTAAACGAATCACGTAATAACATAAAAAGGCTAGAAATGAAGAAACACCATGGAGTTTAGAATCTTGCCTTTTTGCTGTGCATGAGACAAAGCCTCGAAATCCGAGAAAAATATATTTCATTGAAATGTAGATCCTTCAAGGCAGTGATGCCTAAATGAGCATGTGCCAATGAAGTTAAGCTGGATGCGATTCTCTGTTGAAGAAGGATAAGGCATACCTAGAGTCTTCCATATTTCTATATTTCTGTAGTCCAACCCCGTATCAAGTTACCAGAGAAAATGATCCGCTCCAACATCATCGTTTCCAGCTTATACCAGGTCGGTTCCTAAATGAGCATGTGCCAATGAAGTTAAGCTGGATGCGATTCCGGTTAGCCTGTTTTGGGAGCGGCTGCCCACCAACAGAAGTGACCGAGAGTTTACACCCAATCATAAGTTTGGAGCAGTCACCAGCATATCCTAGGGATATTCTAGCATATACCCAGGATATGCCAAAAACCCACATAAACAAGGGTTTGCCCCCCTAGGGGCAACCCAAAAAACAATAATTACTAGGAAACATTGTAACTTTCTTGGTGGAATAACACTTAAATGAGAACCTAGCTAGATATTTGAAGTGTGTCTCTCTCTTTAATTGTTTGTTTCTCTATTATGATGTATGGAAGTGTGACGAGAGTTTGGTCCAGGGAGATTACTCACCTCAATCCCATGCTTTGTTTTGGTTGAATCTTGTTCAATGTCAGGTCCTAAGGCATTTAACAAACAAATCCTAGGTCTCCAAATCTTGCTCTCATGTATCTTCCTTGTGTACAATTTAGACCAAGCATTTCAACACTACGCTGGCTGGTCAGCTAGGCATTTCTTCCCCTCATCAACTCAATTCTTGCTACGTTTCCTTCAAAAACATTCTTTGCCTTCTTGTTTGGAAAAGTCTAGCCATGATATGATATACTGGTGTTGCTCACCAGAAAGCGTCCATGGCATCATTCAACTCGTACAGTCACTGTCACTGATCACATAAAGAACCCAAAGGTCTGATCCATTGGCTGGTTCTGTTACAATTTAGCAATGAGCTATCATGTTTGGCACCTGTTAAAACTTTGTCAATTTCTCGTTCATCACTTGCCATATAAAATGCTGTCAAATCTGTGAAACACATGCTGCTGCATAATCTCTATTCCCCTCAAAGTCAGCATACATGTTTGAAAGTAGAGTGTAAATTCCAGAATCACGAGGATCTAAATCAATACTGTGTATTGCAGCACAATTTCCCCGTTGTACATCACCATGCATTTTGCATGCACCAAACATAATTGTCCACAACACAGCATTAGCTTCAAATGGCAGGTTGTGAAGCACATCTTCCGATTCGCTCAACAAACCTAGACGTGAAAGAAGATCAATGAGGCATCCATAGTGTTCAATAGATGGTACTTCAGATGATTGGGTTATAACAATAAACAAGTGGAAGGCCTCATCTAGAAGTCCTGTGTAACTACATGCAGAAAGCATACTTATCAACCCAACTTTGGTTAATATTAGGCCTTGCTGCTGCATTTTTTGAAGCAGATCAAAGGCCTCCTTGCCATGTCCATGCTAAGCATATGCTGAAATCATAGTAGTCCAGGAAAAGAGATTGCGTTCGCGCATGTTATCAAATATGGTTCGTGCATGCTCCACATTTCCACATTTATTGTACATATTTAAAAGAGCAGTTTCCACAAAGACATCTAACTCAAAGGATTTAGTTACTATCTGCTTATGTATGTGCATACCTGCCTTTGCATCAGCCATGTTGGCACATGCATCAAGAACACTTACGGCAGTTATATTGTTAGGATCTATACCATTAAGCGACATTTCCTGGAAAAGTTCTATTGCCTCCTTACTGTGCCCATGTTGAGCACATGCAGTAATCATGCCATTCCATGAAATAACATCTCGTTCAAGCATGCTAACAAATACATTACGTGCATCCTCCAAACTGCCCCATTTGCAATACATAGTGATAAGTGCATTCCCGACAACAACATCAGATTCAAATCCACTATCCCTAATGCACAAATGCATGTCTTTACCCTCCAACAAGCTACCACATCCCTCAAGAATACTGACAAAAGTAATTTTGTTGGGGTTACGTCCAGCCTTTTGCAGTTCATGAAAGAGTGCAATAGCTTCTTGGCTATGTCCATTCTGTGCAGCAGTTGCAATCATTGCATTCCACAGAGGTAAACTTCCATCAGAGAACTTGCAAAAGACTCTTCTTGCTTCCACTATGTTCCCACATTTACCATACATGTTCAAGACAGAGGTCCCTAAGCAGACATCCAGATCGAATCCATGATCAATAACATTGGCATGAAGAAGCTTACCATTTCCCAAAGAACCTAAGGTGGCACATCCATTTACAAGACTGATAAAAGTAACCTCATTCGCTTCCACACATTCATTCTGCATCTGCCGAAATACTTCAAGGGCCTCTTTCTCATGCCCATTTTGAACAAATGCAGCAACCATGGTACTCCAAGCAACTACATCTCTTTTTGGCATTCTCCCTAGTACCTCTATAGCATCATCTAGTGCCTGGCAGTCTCCATACATATTCATTAAGGAGGTTCCCAGAAATACATCCGATCCAAAACCTCGACGAATTATACAAGCATGTAACCGTTTTCCTTCTTCTAGAACTCCTACATTTCCACATGCGTTGATAACAGTAGAAAAAGCCATCATATCAAGTTCCACACCTTGTAACTGCATCTTCATATACAGATCAAGCGCCTCGCAGCCTAGACCATTCTGCCCGTATGCACCAATCATGGCATTCCATGAAATCACGTCCTGCGTACATATCCTTTCAAACGTTATCCTGGCATCATCCACACTACCATACTTAGCATAAAAATTCACCAGTGCATTTCCCACAATCGTATCTCCTCCAAAATTTCTGCTCACAACACTGGCGTGGATTACTTTTCCCTTTGCAAGAGAGCCCAAATCACAACAAGCGCTCAGAATGCTGCTAAAAGTATACTTGTTAGGATTTACTTCTTCAACTTGCATTTGCGCAAACAAGTGAAGAACCTTGTTGCCAAAACCATGTTGAACAAATGAGGCAATAAGTATAGACCAGGAGAACACATTCCTCTCCTCAATCCTGTCAAATACGTTATGGCAATTGTTCAAGTCCCCACTTTTTCCATACATATTAACAAGAAGATTGCCCAGGTACACATCTCGATCCTTGTCAGATCCAATGATTTGAGCATGAATTTTTTTGCCTTCACATAACCCATTTGCCTTGCTACATTGACGCAAAAAGGGGACAATGACAGACGGATCTACCTGTTTTGCTAACTTGTTTTCCTTCCATAATTCGACTCCCTTCAGTTCTCGAATTTGTGGAAACTTGGAGGACTTGGGAGCGGGTGGCCATGGCCTTGCCAGTATCATTACGGGTTCGCATTTGCGCGGTACTGTATCCACCGGAGCAGTTTCAGCAGAGGTACTAACGTAGATTACAATTTAGAAGTATGGATTGCTAGATAGATACATATGGGGAATACTTCAGCTGACGTTTCCACTAAGGGCCGGGTCACATGATCATGTTGACATGATCTATATCATGTTGACATGAATGTTTCTAAAACACGGGGTCACATGTTCATGTCAAATACTCTCTTTCACGGCGCCATTCTATTCCTCTTCGTTGCTTGGACTGATCAATTCCCGATGCCTGTCGATCTTTGATCTTCGTTTCTCCGATGCTTTGGACTGATCAATTCCGATTCCGATGCTTGCACCTGTGCTGCATGATGCCAGAGATCCTCTCCCCTGCACCGATTTTCCTTCTCCTCTCTCGGCTGCACCGTTTTTGCTTCCGTTCCTCCGGAAGAAACAAACGTTCAAAAAAATGTTTAGAAAATGGACGGTCAATTTTCTTTGAAAGTTGCTACGTGTCAGATATTTAGGGATTCATGTCAACATGAACCCATCCAACCGAAGAGGAAGCCGGTGGGACGGATCCATGTTGACGGCAATCCATTCATGTCAAAAACAGACATGTGACCCCTTATTTTTTGCATTTTGACGTCCTTCCATCCATGTTGACATGATCATGTGACCACACCCTAAGCGGGAGGACTGGCATATACAATGGATATACAAGGAGAATTTCAGGTTTATGTCAGGTTTATATACAAGGCTTTCGCATATACTATGGCTTATGTCTGTATATTCTGTTTGGTTATGTCATATTCTGTTTGTATATTTTGTTTATATTGACTGCTTGAATTCTTATGGATATCTAAACGATGTGCACCTTGAATTATCATAGTCCTCGGATCTGTCAATCTTACAGCCCAGACCGTATGTTAGAGCTTTGAGCACTCTCTTTTCGCTTATAGTCATTTATAATTGGCATCACTTATGATTTTGAAATATGAAATATGAGTTCGCCTAAGGTTTTGATGGAATATTGAGCCTCTATATGCCTTTGCCTAAAATTTTAGAATATGAATTATGGGGTCAGACTATATCTTAAAGCCTTTGAGCACCTCTCTTTTCGCTTATAGTCATTTATGATTTGTTAGAACTATAATTTTGAAATATGAAATACGAATTCACCTAAGGTTTTGATGGAACATGGCTTTGCCTAAAATTTTAGAATATGAATTACGAGGGCTCGAACCTCTACAAAAATAACACAATGTCTTAATAAGACTACTTTGACTAATATAACTAGTGAGCTAACATAATTATTTTTTTTATCTTAGAATCCATTCCAATTGTTTTGAGGATGTAGTCTATGGTTTCAGGAATTGTTATTTTTACATCCATATGAAATCACCTTGGAATCCCCTATTATTATGCTACATATTCATGTATGTTTTATTTGTATATATGTACTAGAGACGTGTGCCCGGCGATGCCGGGCATTAGTCATGGGCATGTAGAATGGGTAGAGTAGAATGCAATGTGAGGAAAGATATGGAGAGTATTTGCTTGATTGATGGGAATGGATACTTACCATGAACGATAAGATAACAAAACTTGGTTTAAGAAGGAAAAAAACATTAAAAGAGCTATGGGGTAGCCAAAATACATTTTCATAATATCTTCATGTACATCCTGATGCATGGATGGCAGATCATTTATAGCGAATGTCTAAATATTATGGCACTATATTTGCTAAAGCAATTGACAAAATTAGATGGGATCATTATTTTTGTCCCTAATGATAAATAAAAACACATTATGAGCTAGAAGTTGACATAAAAGACATAATTTTGGAGGGGCGTCTAGATGAAATGCAACTAAATTTATAACTGAAAAAAACTCGTGGAGATTATATATATAACCTATTCTAATTTATGATTTTTAGACTTGAGTGTAAGCTAGTGATTAGCTTGACTTAATTGCAACACACTTAGCATTGGGCAAACATGTCATTAAGATTATTTTGATTGGACATTCATAGTTGTTTACAAAAAGACAAAATGTAATACAAATCAGAAATTGTAAATGAATAAATAGCTCGACCAAATTGATAGATCTTGCTTTGTTCAAACTGGTTAGGAGCTTCTCAGCTGCTTTTTGGTGGATATGAAACAACCGACTATGCCAATATCAGCATAATGAATTATTGAGCTTTTTATGGGATAGATGGAGGTAGAAAAGTGCAAGTTAGTAACCCTCTTGGCATGGATTACATGCTCATTCATTAAATGAGGCAACTAATTAAATTCTTCCAGCCATAAAGCATGTTCTCCTGCATGTGAGTCATCCAACACAGTTATGGTAAAAGTTCAAAGAGTTCCAAAACAAATCCCGACACTTGCACCACGTGCTATATCATAACAAAAGCGTCACTTGCACCACATGCTATATCATAATAAATGGTTTAGGCTGCGCGTCACTTGCACCACATGCTATATCATAATAAATGGTTTAGGCTGCTCCAGCCTGTACAATTTAACCACTACTAAGAGCATATTCTAACATAGTGCAGTGTGCTGTAACCTTCTTAAATACTCCTATGGAACATTTCCTCCAAGGCTATTGGTTCTTCTTCATTAAGATCCTCAAGACAACGGCACGAAGATCCTCAGGGCTATTGTTTCTCCCTCATAAAGATCCTCAAGACAGCGGCCAATGAAACTTCTAATAATCAATGCTAAAGGTATCCAATTCAAGAAAGAGTAATGAAAAAGGAGTTACTTCTTGCAAATCTTAGAGAAACTTAAATGATTATACTCATAAAGGAAAGAGTCATCTTATATTCCCTGGCACAAAAGAGTTGATCACCAACTATAAACTGAATGAACAAAATAGTAACATTCTAACTATGGTGCAATTTTACGATGTCAATAGACAGGGCAAATAACAATAAACAGAATTAAACAATCATTGAAAATTCTGCACCATTGGGCCTCCCGTAAAATTGGTTACCACAACAGACCTCTAGCTTCAGTGCATATTTGGATAATTACAAACTCGATCTCATGTAAAAAAATCCCTCCTACCATAAATAATAGATGTAAACCCAGCAATACCTTTACAAAAAATTGATTATAGGTTAAACTTATTGTGTCGTCTAAGAAGCAAACTTATTGTGTCATCTAGAGAAACCGATTCGCTCAACAGATAAATAATGGATGGAACACTGGCCTCTAACCCATTGCAACAGTCTGCAAATGTGTGAAACGTTTGTCGCATTGCCATCCTCAAGATAAGAGCTGTGGTAAGCTGAAATGTACTCCATTGTAAAAATTTGCCCTCAGAGGCACAAACCTGTCATAACATGCAAGCAACTCATGGATGCAGTTTGCATACGCATTTTGAATCTACCTTATTGAGAAATCTAAAAAGAAAAACAAACAAACCATGAAGAATCAGCAGAACAACCATAGGTTGAAAATAATTATATATGCAATAGAGCTTGTTTGATCTGCACAAATTGCCATGCTCATTATGGTAGAACCTCCCATTCTATTTATTTGTTGTAGCAGCCTGCATGGTTGGGCTATTGCAGGTAGAAAACACAAAAATAAAAGAATAAATTGTCATTTAGAAAGCTTGTCCAGCAAAGTAGCTCTTACCTTGAAAGCAAAGTCAGAAGTTCGCTAGTGCTTCCTTATAAAAGAAACAATCGTCAGAGCAGATGTTGCATGGTGAAACCTTTCGTTCTCTTCTGCATACAATGCTAGAATGGGGTCTGCAAGGGCCCTGAGAATAACTTCGCAAAAACTATGGAATCAGAAGCTTATCACAATATGTAGGTGACACTATACTGGGAATATAGCCAAAAGGCCAAGCTTCTACCCACCTATGCTTAGTATACTTGAACAGACCATCTGCAAAAAATGGAGAGATATCTGAGGTATCTATAAAACCTGATAGTATATTACTTATAATAGGATCCAATCTGCTTGCTGCTTTTATATGTAATATTAGGATAGCTTCACTTTATTGTCTTTGCAAATCAGATGATCTCATCTTCTAATTTTCTTAAGAAGACTATAAACTCTTCTTTTGCTGCAAGATGGCTTCCAGATCTTATGTTACATGTCAGTAGGCTTATGCAAAGGGAGCGTCGCATGCCTGAGTGTGTTGACTTATGCAAAGTAGTTTTACGCTGCCCATTTTTCCAGCTGGGAAGCATTAATCTTGTGCCGAAGTAACAATAAATTTAATGTATTAGGGAATTTCAATAAGCAAAGATACAGAATTAATAGTGTTCGATATCACCATTAATAGTCTCCATGATCAACATTTAAGCTTATGGATACTAAAAAGCTTAGCCCACCTCAAACATTATTCCCTTCCAAATTGGTGAAGGCAACTTATCGCCTCTTTTGCCAAGCAAATATCCTAACTCAAAACCATGTGAAAAGGATTGCAGTAGTCATATTGTGCAATCTCCACAAATCCAAGATCATATGGAGGTTAATTTTCTTATACAACAGGATTTCATCTAGCTCTCGGACTTTGTACCAACAGTAGTGCCTTTTTTCCAATATCTAACTGCTTTAGTTACATTTTGCGCAAAAATTAATAACTACTTTTCTTTGCTTTCCTTTTCTGCCCTGGATCTAAATGGCCCTATCAATTCAGATCTACAGAATATCATTAGAAAATTGGAAACACAGATAAAAAGCAGGACGATGCCAAAATAAGTGAAGGGTGGAAAATAATGGGTTATCAGAGCAGAAAATGGAAAATGGCAATACCATCAAAAAAGCTTTCGAAATTAGATATTGGATAAAATGATGTGGTTGCCTCTAATCTACTTGTGGAACTCATGTGTGGTTGACGACGAAAGATTTAGCCAACCAAATAGAGAATGACTACGATACAGACCAGACTGCTCAAGTCTAAAAAATCTCTATTTTTTCATTGCATGCAGAATGGGCTTATTCAAGCATTAGAAATCCAGATAGAAAAGTATAGAAAGGGGCATGTGAAAACAAAAATAAAGCAGAGAACAGAAAGATGGATTACTTTGCATTATATGTTGCCTCCAGCTGAAGTTTTTGAGTTTGTAATCGAGAAGCACTCCTTGCAATTCAGTCCTCTTGCACGAATGCTCCAGCCACAAGTGTATCACAGCTGAACTCAAATAACTCAGTCCATATAAAACGAAAATCAAATAAGAGTAAAAAGAGAACAGGAAAATGGGTTACCTTGTACCATGCCTCCAGCGGAAAGTAGAGCTTATGCAATGATCTTGGCCGATATGCAAATGGGAGTGCCAAAATGCCCTGCTTGCACGAAGATGCCAAGTAAAGGTGTTCCTGCACTTACACAAAAACCAAAACATATTAATGATAAACTCTTCGAAGAAGCAACTGTAAAGAACCACCAAGAAGCGCAAATGCCGGATTGAGAACAAAAAAGGTTAAATGGCCAAAGAAATAAGCAAACCCAATAAATGAGTGAAAAATCTTGGACCTGCAAGAAATGCTCTTATTCCTCCATTGATCTGATTTTCTTGCTTCAGAACATCTCTAGTTACAAACAATGGAAGACCTTCAGCAGTATAGTAACCCTCACAACAATTCCAATATCTTCAAGTGCCTTCATAGTTCGACTTTGAACAGATCCAGATGCCTTGGCGCTACTTCCAGGTGCTGCTAGTACTACCAAAAAAAAGAAAGAAAAAAACGGAATACACCTAGGTGCTTTAGAAATGAGGAGAAAATGGCAGCATATTGTCTCTAATATAAGTAAGAGACCGCCAATTCAAGATTTATCAGCAAGCAAGAAGCTCACATTTGTCAGAAGCTCCCTTACCTATCGAAGATTTCACACGCTCCTCAAAAGAAGTAACTCTTGCGAATGGGGCGAAATCTAGCTTGATAATTTAGCCTTTATAATGAATGCCAAAATAACGTACTTGTGTGGCATGCATGTTCGATGAAGCTAAGAATCAGGATAGAATGTGACCGACACCATAGCAACCTTCATCCGCAACCTTCATCCAGTCTGGACTACGAAAATCGAATAGCAAGTGGAGAGGGACGAAATTCAAAATAGTCCCGGAAGGGGACCCGCGAGAGGTAAGGGAACGCCGCATGCGGCGTAAGATGCGGCGTTCCAGCACAAAAACCAAGGCCTTGCCTTTTTAAATAAGAAGATATTCATTTGTATTAACTATTGAATCCTTATAGATATCTCATTTATATTCTGTTTGTATTGACTGTTGTTTGTTTCCCCTTGCTATGTATAGTGGCTAGTCCATTCGGTTAGTAATTAAAAGATTTTGTATTCAAGTCTTTGGCAGCTACTTTTTGGTGGATCCCAATCCTTCGCGTGCTAGGACGATCTTAATCATCTGAAATGACCCAGTGCAATCAGAAAAAACAAATACTGCTGGAAGGAACTACGCTTTTTTTATCCCTTTTATCCTACTGGATAGGAATCATCTTTGAAGTATTCTACTCGGTAGAATTTGTGGTGGGATATTACCCCACACGAAATCACCCATCTATTTTTCCATTAGAGAAATCACCTTCACAATAATTTCATTTGAAAAGGATAAAAGGAATCAATCCAGAATAATTTCCTAGGAAGGAATCACATTGTGTAATCATTTGAGATGGAATCATCACATAAAATGGAGTAGCAGGGCAGTACCTCACATCTGTCGAGTGCTTTGCAAACCATCTCAGCCGTCTGCCCATGATGCGCTCTATCTTGAATACCTGAAGAAACATAAGAACTTTTACACGAGGGTTGTCAGCGTCTGTTCTTGTAACTTGAGCATCAGGACTCCGTTTTCGATGATCTTTAGTTCGTTGAAAAGCTTATTTTGAGAGCTCTCTATCAGTATAAATTTTATTAGGGTTTGTAGTCAGGTTAAGGGCCGGATTTGGGCCTGTGTGATTTCGGCCACTTTTAGTAGAGATGGGGAAGACAGATATTGCTCCAGCTTCTAAGGCTGTAGCAAAATGGCGTGAATCTACCGCCAGTTTGGTGATACGTGATCCCCCAGTTACTGTGCAAAAAGAGGTACATAATTCAGTTGGAAGTTCGTTGCCATCATTGGTGATTGCTCCAAGGGTTCTTGAAGAAAGGGATTTTCCTCCCTTGAAAGGCGCTGCAAGGGAGTGGAAGTTAATGGGAATTTGCATCGAACAGGTACATATTTCAGTCCTAATGTAGTTCCTCGGCCCTGATCAAATAATAGTGCTTGGAAGTCATCTGATTCTGTTGCAAAAGTTTCATATCAAAGATTTAGTGATTGGCTTTGTAAAGATATATCTCGTGCATCTAGAAAGGCAAAGGGAGCAACTGCTTTACATGTTTTGTCTGAAGGGAGTAAGGATGAGTTGTCCACGATCTTGGACATATTAAAAGCTCAACAGACTCAACTTCAACAATAATTGCCTCTAGATGACATATTTTACCAATCTGACTGTCAGGATGTAGTTCAACATTCTGGTATTCCCGTGGTTGAGGTGGACCATCAAGCTCATATTAAGTGTGTTGAGAACCTATCCTCGTGTGCAGTCCTTGGATATTTTACAAGTGGCTATATCTTGGCTTTTGAGATGCCTTCAACTTCCTCCTTTTCAGTCCATCTAGTTGTTGCGAAAACTTTGTTCTTATTATGTTTGAAAGTAGTGACGCAGTGGACTCTTTGGTATCAAGAGGGATTGATCCACTTGGTGGGAAATATATAATGTATCAGTATTACTCTCCTGATTTTACATTAGATATGGTTCGCGCATTAAAGATGCCTTGTTGGTTCTCGATACCTAATCTTCCTCTTGATCTAATGGCCCATCAATTTTTAGTTGCAATTGCAACAGTCTGGGGGTTCATATCTCATATTCCATCATGAACGGTTCGACGATTTGTGTTTCAATGCCAGTGGACTCGGCTTTATCAGATTGTATAGTGGTGAAAAGTGGGCCTTGGTATAAGAAGTTGGATCTTAAGCTTCTGAATGGTCCAGAATTAGCCCGCCTGTTTCATGACAAGGAGGCTTTTGCTAGCTTTCGTCGATGCACTTGTGGGTCTCAAGCGTCTGTTCAACCTTCTTCTCAAGTTCAAGCTCCCATTGTTACTTCTTCATTTATTCATGATCAACCTTTACCAGTTGTGTTGCATTCTTCGTCCATGGAAGATGCGCTAATTCCGGTTCCGATGGTGTCGTCCTTAGCGCCATCAGTTGTACCTGTCGTTCATTCTTCTCTCCATGTTGATGCTTCTTTCTCTCATGTTTATGAGGTTGTTATGGTTGATGGTCCTAATCTTTTGTGCTCAAAAGAGTCATGGCAGCAGGTCAATTGGAAGAAGGCAGTGAGAAAGAAGTCTGTTATGTCATCTCATGAGGCTATCCCGCCTCGTTCTATTCAGTGGCATGATAATTTGATGTCTGTTGATGATCATCTCGATGTGGCAGAATATCCTTGATTGTGATGAGGCCATTAAACGCCTCAAGGTGGCACAAAAAGTTTGAATATATATTGTGTATGGGTGGTTTTGCTTAGTGGACTATTTCATCATCTAGGTTTTGAGTCCCATGCCACAGATCCCTTGTATGTATCTTGATTTTTCTTGATAATAGATTGTCATTCTTCAAAAAAAAAAAAAAAAAAAAAAAAAAAAAAAAAAAAAAAAAAAAGAGAGAACTTTCACACAAGTTAGTAGCCAAGGCCCTATTTAAAGGAGCTCCTACTCAACTGGCTCACTCGGCTAGAATATCGAGCAGGATCACAAAGACATTAAGGCTTACCCAACTTTAAAAATGGCATCATCTATTGAAACAACTTATAGCTCCTCTCCTCGAGCTAGAAGTCCTTAATATTAGCAAGCTGGTCCTCCAAAAGGCTTGTTTGACCATACCCGACTGCCTTGGACTGCATAGTTGCACATGTACACTTAGGTACCTAGCATACACATGGTCAAAAGTGACACAACCATTGACGCGTATTAGACTTTGGGTGTTACCCTTTTTAATTGCATTAATCGAAAACGAATTAGAATAATATGTTTGGATTACATTCTGCAAAATACTTGGTTTCTTCAGCAAATCATATAGGTAAGTTCTAATTTAGTACCTTGAGTTTATAAATTTAGGTTTTAGTTATGTTACATCATCCATGGCCCCTTTGGGTCACTTGGCTAATTTGTCATATTGCAATGTGGAGTTATAGCTAGCTTTTCCTAATATAATGGTGTGGCCCTTCTTTATAATGTAATGTAATGTAATATTATTATCACGCCCACTTTGGACCTTGAAAGGCCATGGAGCGGCAAATACGCAATAATATTCATAGTTTCAGTACTAGTGAACGGTGTGCTTCTACAGCTCTAAAATAGTGGCCAAGCAGCATAGGATCCTTATCAAGTAATGTCAGAAAATCATTAGCCTGTATACAGAACCTGTTTCTAATCTCTTCATAAGCTGAACAGTGTAAAAACACATGGGCTTCATCTTCGATCAACTTCTGTTCACAAACCAAGCAGTACCTCTCTTCTTTTGGAACATTGTACCATCTGCTCGTTTCCACACGCAGCCTATGGGAGCTTGTTCGGCATTTTGCTATGGCCTGCTTCAAGAATCTCGGAATTTGTGCTTTCAAGTACGTTTGTTCCGAATAGACCAACAACGGATTTACTTCCGAAATGTATGTGAGCATGCGTGATCCTTTGGTTGCCCATAATTTTTCCACAACACGTGTCTGTAGTAGATCTCGGGCCCCAAGCTCAGTATCCAACCAATGTTGCATACTTATTCCCCAATGTTCAGCCCATTTTAGCAAATTTTGATACCATTATGAAGAAGTAGATTGTGACATAGCTATCTTAGATAGGCGCCCATCTGGCTGCTGGCGAATCCTGTTGACAAAGTTTATTGCCTGATAGAGAGCTTCCGCTTCCAAAGGAATCATGCCTGCATCTGCTAGTATAATTCCAAATGGAATCTGCTGTTTAACCCCCAATTCCTCACGGAGAAATACTTTCAACACTATTTCAATCTGCGACCAGTGATGTGCTGAGATGCAAGGCCCCCATATAGGATAATGGTTTACACTAATGTTTTGAATAAGATTTTCTTTAGCCCCCAGTCACTGAGAGAAGCTTTATGACATCTAGTTAACATACCGTATAAAGCTGCTTTGCCACCTGCTATCCGTTTTCTGACACATTCTTTCCAGGTATATTTAGATGAAAACTCTAACCCTAGATATTTGTAACAATCCACTATTTGCAAAATATCACCTTTATACCTGAATACAGGCCTGTGAGTAGTCCCAAAAATCATCACTTTAGATTTGGCTAAATTGACTTTCATATGTCTAGCATCACTGAAAGCAGCTAGATTATCAAGGTGAGACTGCAAACCCTCTGGTTTATCTGCTAACAAAACCACATCATCAGCGTATAAGAGTAATTGAATAAGACAATCACCCATGCGGGTGCCTGCTAAGCCTCTATGACTCAACCATTCCTCCAGCTCGTCTATATAAAGACCAAATAAAGTAGGGGATAATGGGCACCCCTGCCGAACACCTACTGTGCTTTGGACCTCTGCAGCAAAATCAACAGACAACCTTACTATTACCTCTGAATATAGCTTAGCAATAGCTCCTCTAATTGCTTGCGGTACTCCAAGTTGTTCCATTCTGCCCCCCAGATCCTTCTGGTGGACTGTATCAAATGCTTTCCGTTATGGTTTCCGTTATATCAGGTGTAATGTAACTTAATGACATCATGTAGTGTGAAGTGATTTATAACGGTTTCCATTAGGTTAGGTGTAACGTAACCTAACAGTGCTGCACAGTGTGAAGTGTCTTGTAACGGTTTTCGTCAGGTTAAGTGTAACGTAACCTCACTGTATTGTGCAGTGTGAAGTGTTTTATAACGGTTGGCGCTAAGCTAATTTTTAATCTAACAGATAGTGTAAAATGAAATCTTGTAGTTAGGTTACGTTAACATAAAAGAGCATCTATTAGATTAAAAGTTTAACCTAATATAACGGCCAGTGTGGAATGATCATAATAACACAAAGTATTGCATAGTGTAACTCATGTTCTCCTTAGGTTTCTTGCTCATGCCTAGGAATTTAGCCTTAGAATTTATTTTAAGAATTAGGACCAAACTTGCTATAAACTTGCATAAATCACTGGGATCGCTAAGTTTTTGGAAACTATTTCTTTGCGTAAGTTCCATCTTCAGCTTTATTTGGCAGCCACCGCTAGTGTTCCGCCATCAATGTTATTCATTTTTGTTAAGTTAGGCAGCATTGTTCATTCAAAGTCTAGAAATTACTATTTCATTTTATTTCAAAAGTCATAGTACACGGCCCTTTCTATTTCATCTCATTTCAAAAAGTGACATTCCCTTTCATAATCATCCTTAACAAATCCTGGATTCAAAGATGCACTACTTGGAACAGTTACAATACTTGGAAAAGTGGCAACTACATTACTAACAGGGGGACTTGCAACATTGGAAAGTACATTATTAACAGCTAGAACATTTGAAAAATTGAAACTACATTAGAAACAACAGTTTCAAAAACATGTACAACATTTGCAAGACACAATCAAATGGTCATGATTAGCAATAAAGCTTTTCAGAATCATTTAGAGACTTAGAATTGCTCTGCATCTGTTTAAAAAGCTACAACCTATTTTAAAACCCCTACAACCTGAAACATGTAAATTATAACTTACAACCTATAATAAGATAAGATCAACAAAAAGACTTAAAATATTCCAAATATCAACAACGCCGCTGCAAAATGGATTATCTCATATACTTGTGTCATCTCAATCCTTCTCAATTTCACAAGATACATCTTTCTCATCAACATTTGAAGCTTATGTTTTGGCTGGGGAACTAAATTCAATCAAAACAGGTTTGTTGCCAGCAACCCTCCATGCAATGCACCGTGGTTCCACATTCTAGAATGGGGCTCGCATGAAACCAACAAAACCGCCCTCTAGCTAGGCTTCTCATTCATCTCACAGATTTTCTATTAATGAGGGATAGTGGGTACGCATTACTACGCTAACTACCCATGAAAAAATGTAGCGGAACATCCAATTATATAATTTGGACCCCATAAAATACAATGCTAATAGATGTTTATCGGGTGTAACTGGCCGAAGCTTATCAACGGATTAAAATCCTTTGCCTTTCTAAGCCGGTGAAAAACTTAGTGATAGTTTCCTCTAAGAAGGGCTTGGACAAACGTAGCGCGTGAGAAATCACTCCCCAAACCCACGGTATCGGAGTAGTCAAACAATTGCCGCCAACCCCACTGCGACATCACCAACACAAAACGGATAAAACAAATCTCCCGTGAGTGAGGGCTGATCACGCTGCGGCCACGGAAATAAAACAAAACCTCTTCAATAGAGGGGTCGGGTCACGTACGCTAATAAATAAGCAATAAACAAAGAAGGGGAGGCCCAAGAAAAGAGAAGCATGGTATCACGAGAGAAGAGGAAGCCGACTTCCAGACGCTTTTTGATGCAAAAATCGCTACTTAAAATAGCTTAACTCCCAACCGTGATGTATAGGCATGCTACCGCATGCATGCATGAAGAGGCATGCTCGCTTCCATTCTAGAATGGCGATCCAACGTCTCTCGATCGATGGGATTCTAAAATGGGGCTCGCGATGAAATCAACAAACCGCCTCACCAAAGGACTTCCTTAACAAACCGATCGAGGACGGAAGGTCACAGGATGAAGGCTAAAGAAGAGCCAAGGTCGGTGAAAGCGACATGTCACAAGATGAAAGAAACGCCAAATGGGCTAAAACCAAGCGTGGAGAAGCTCCTCCCTCGTCTGGATTCAAAGAAAAAAGAATAAGATAATCGCGAGAGAGAAGAGGAAGCCGATGAGACGCTGTTGATGCAACTCTAAAATAGCTTAACTCCTAACTGAGAAGGCATGCCGCGATGCATGCATGCAAGACATGCATGCTCGCCCCATTCTAGAATGGCGATCCGATGTCTCGATCGATGGGATTACAAAAGGTATATTTACATTTAATACCATATATCTATTTGATATGTGAGCACCAACTCTAATCATTTCTACATTAAATCAAACTCTTACATAAACTAGCATGTTCCATGTAAGTGGCATCTTACGGAATTGTCTTTAAATGTGCATGCCGAACATGCATAAGATCTATGAAGAAGTGCAAATTTGTTATTTACCTACAAAAGTGATTTTAAGAACAAAATAGAATGCTATTTTGTGAAGATATTGGTATTTTGCTATGGTTTTATTTCATTGCTTTTTTGTGATATTTCCATTTTGTTAAGTGAACCGAAATTATGAAAGTGAAGAATTTAGAAGTGGAAAAGTTTTGTCGTTGGAAGATCGACCATGTAAGCTGTTTCCAGAAAATTAAATCTATAAGTTGAAATTTAAGTGCAAGAGGGTTAGCAAATGAAGCCAACATGTGAATAATATTTGGCTCAATCCCAAATGAACAGTAACCATAATTTGGTTAGAACTTGGCTTCCAGCTGAGTGGGCTGTTTTGATCAACACGTTTTTGTCTTCTAGATCCAACCTTCAATTCTTAGCATTTATGCATCAGATTTTTTGTTCCTCATCCATGTTCAGTTTGCTTTCAATGTCTTCTCCTCCAGCTCAATGTTCCAATTAAATCTGCCAAATTACTGACGTCTCAAATCCTTCCAACTTTGTTGCTATTTCTACTATTTGTAAATCTGTTCTTTTATTTCTTACAAGAGAACCAAAGTGTGGATTTTTGCAATGTTTCCATTTGCTTTGGTCTGCACAATTTTGTGTCCAAATTGAACCCATTCTTTTGCAACAAATTATGTCCTATGTCTGGACCATTTTGAGCTTTTCTTAATCTAGTTTTTAGTTAAAGATCCTTCTACTATTATTGCAAGTTCTCAGGGTATAGATATCATACACATGTATTCAGATAAAGGAAAAGAGTTATGTAACAAATATGGCCACTCAACTGGTCCATTTCCTCTTAAAGGCAGTGTTGAATTTCACAACCCTATGCACAAACATGACAAAGTTCGCCATGGTTGCAAGTTTACAAGTAGCAATCAGACTTTGATATTCATACAGGGAAATGAAATAACAAATTTAGGCCGCAACTTTGGCTGGTGAGACTCTCTTTGAATACCTTTTCCTGCTAGGTTTGGATAATTTATTCAGTTCAAGCTAGGTAACATGGTCTGTTGTTGAGCAGGATACACTATGCCCTTGTTGATATTGGCACTACAAATAAGACCTTTCTGGTTGCAATAGCTTCAGCAAAT
Source organism: Isoetes taiwanensis (assembly GCA_021234155.1). Taxonomy (NCBI): domain Eukaryota; kingdom Viridiplantae; phylum Streptophyta; class Lycopodiopsida; order Isoetales; family Isoetaceae; genus Isoetes; species Isoetes taiwanensis. The sequence continues at coordinate 19,746,974 of JAJEKV010000017.1, read as the reverse complement.
AACTACATCATGGTTGCAACAACTTCAGCAAATTGTAAATTCCCTATTCAAAGCATGCAGCTTTATGCAATTCAGGAAACTAACACAATGTATATCTGCAAGCATCTTACAAGATACTAAAATATGAGCATAAACAATGAACAACATATTTTCATGTGATAGAACTTTCTATTATCCCAACGTCTTAACAAACAACATAAAACGGAGTTTGAAGGAACCTTTAGAATTGCCCAATAGGCTAATAAATATGATGCCATGTTTCTTACCAAAAGTTTGTGGAATACTTTGAATAAATTTAAATCTCCACCACCTTACAATATATAAGCAAGAGCAGTACTGTTTACCTTTAGCAAACAAATACAAGGTGCAAGATAGGGTTAAAAAAAGAAAACTGAAGAGTTAAACAGTCTGAAGGTAGCTCAAGGCTATAGTCCTTTGTGCAAAATAGCTCCTACACATCAAAACCAACGAAAAGAAACACGACTCACCTGCTCACGAAGCTGCCATACACTGCACATGATTCATGTGTTGAAGACAAGGTATTCTGCAATCTTCTAAGACCAGTGCTGTAGCTCCACCCTCGTCGTCATCTTCTTTGTCATTATCCTTATCTGATCTTAATGCACGCAGCTCTTTTTCTACATCAATAAGCTTCCTTTCTAATAATATGTTATGAAGCACACGACAAGAATAGATCATCTCGGGTGCAAACGCAACGTCTTTAGATAGAGTTCACTTCAAATAGCTGAAAACTCTTTTTAGTATGCCAAATGCTTGCTCAATGAAAAAGTCTTGCCCTCACATGTCTTTCATTAAACAAATTCTGAATGTGCATTAGATCAGCCGCATTTCCAGCATATGGAGCCATGATCCACGATAAAACTGCATATGCTTTGTCTCCAACAACATAGGGATGCAACATGTAATTATCATTTAAGAGCATAGTTGGCCCCCTCAAGATTTTCCTTGTGTTTGCTCTTTGTGCTAAACCCGAATTCCTAAGAACACGTGCGTCATGTGTGGAACATGGAAATCCAATAAATATATTAGTGAATTTCCTACTAGTATCATATACAGCTTGAAAATGATAGAATGGACTTGTCTTCTGTCATAAAAATCAGAACCACCAGGTCCAGGAGGGCGAATAATCTGTACATGCGTGCAATCAATAGCGCCATAGCAATTTGGTAACCCACTTGCATCTTCAGGCCCCTCTTCAACCTGGACAAGTTCATTGTTCTTTGGCCATCTAATTTTGTGTCCCAGCTTCATGTTTATTGCATAGCAAACTTGTTTAAGCACAATTGAGCTTGTGCTCCAATTGCAAACTGCTCTAAAACTTCTGAGAGGTCACACCCTTTCACAAGCTTGTACAATGTTGGCCCCGCGCGAATAGGTACTGGAGGGGGTTTTCTAAAATTGATACTCTTCTTCCTGATCATGGGAGCCAACTTACCACATAACCAATTAATGTTTCCCTAGTCATTCTAATATTCTCTTTCCAACTAATATTCTCTTTCCAACGTTGATCATCAAATACATCAAGTACAAATCTATCCTACCACACAATGCTCCTTGGTTTCACACACTATGATGTGTGTGGACTAACCAATAATATGAAAAGAATGGTATGCATCATCATGTGATCATGCATTCTCGCATCTCGTTGTAATGTACGTGTTCTAGATCATTTGAGCCTTCCATTGTATAGAATACGCATTTGCAGCATCGTGAAGACTGTGTAAACCATGATCATTGTAAACAGCGTTAGATTATAAAGTTATGTCTCCCGTATGGTCACCTCAACTCGTCAAACAAATTTGAAGATGAAGTTGTAATTGTTAAATAGTAAGACATTGACATCATCAAATTTGAAGCAAGTTACGTACTTATATTATCCATTATAATCAAAAGCATGTGCTTTTAAACATAGTATGCTTTCTGTTATTTTGTACCTATGTCATCTATGAATAGAAATGAGTTATTGGAGTTCCATTTTATTTATTAAACTTACAGTGATTATAACGCAACCAAGCAACTTACAATGATTATAAAGCACGCCCATCAAACTGTTAGAGACAAAAGAATGACAATTCATTAAACTATCATATGTCATTAAACTATCAAACTAACGGACGCTTTTGCTGTTGCACATGTTTACTATAATCATGCTAGAATATATAGCATAATAAATAACAAGTGGTTTTTTTTCAGTTTTCATCGCTTTCTGCCATACGATTCGGCTTATTCATCCTATACTAAATAAGATTTCCAAAGCAGGTACTCTGTTTGTTAGCCGCCATTTTTGTGCCACAAATCATGTGGTGGAGGCTCTTTTTTTTTGTGTGGAAGTTGGATGTAGACGAAGCATGCAAATATCCTCCCATTATTTTTAGGGTTCTTTTTTTAGGTAATGATTTTATAGTATCAACGAATCTGGCAGCATTTCTGTCCTGGGAAAGCCATCACGATTCTTCTGATATACAATGTTTTCGCAGTTGCATTTGTTGCCATGGACTTGTCTTCCCGCCATAGCTGGGTTTTCTTCCCGCCATAGCTGGGTGTCAGCTGGCTGTCTTACAATTTTTGGTTCTTTGTACCCCCCATAGCTGTAAGATTTTGAAGGTTACTACATGTGCTTCCTGTGATGAATAAGGTAATGAATCATAACAGAAATACAAGCAGTTCCTAAAAGTTGAAGATTTCTCGTTCCATGATCCATGCAAAGAAATGTTCTGATTGTTCCTCATGAGGAAAAATGCTCTGGAAGGTAAGTACACCTATCTCTTTTTCGTCTGAATCCATTTTCAGTGAATCATGCAGATGTATCCTATCTTGAATATTTGATTCAGACTTGCAAGGGTTTCTCCAATTTCCTCACATTCCATGCCGAAGAATGATTCTCAACCTGTTTTGAACCATAAAACGTCGTTGGATCTCATGAGCACATCTTTATACTTGAATGTTGCAGCTCTAAGGACTATTGGCAGAGCCTATGTGCAAGATACATTTGAGAACATGCCTCTAGTCAATTACAAAGTTCTATGATTACAAAGGTAGGAATTAGCAGATTACGTTAGTTTTGAACCATGGAAGTGTTGCTTTATTATAGTTTTCATTTACCTGGAAACACATTATGACAAATTTGTTGACCACTGCAGATCAGATCTTGAAGATGAGTCGTGTTTCAAACGAAATTTTCCTTGGCGTGACAAGAATTTGAGTACTTATTCTTTTAGCCAATGAAGCCCAGTGTTTTGCATTTTAAATAAATTCTGGGTATTGGATAATGTTGTCTTACAATCTTTGGTTCTTTGTATCCCTCATAGCTGTAATATTTTGAAGGTTTCTACATGTGCTTCTTGTGATGAATAAGGTAATGAATCATAACAGAAATACAAGCAGTTCCTAAGAGTTGAAGATTTCTCGTTCTGCCATGATTCCATGCAAATAAATGTTCTGATTGTTCCTCACGACGAAAAATGCTCTGGAAGGTAAGTACACCTATCTCTTGAACCCACCTCTCATACGAATCCATTTTCAGTGAAACCCTATCTTAAATATTTGATTCAGACTTGCAGGGGTTTCTCCAATTTCCTCGCATTCCATGCTGAAGAATGATTCTCAATCTGTTTTAAACTATAAAACGTAGCTGGATCTCATGAACACATCTTTACACTTGAATGTTGCAGCTCTAGACCCTGTGTGCAAGATACATTTGAAAAAAACATGCCTCTAGTCAATTACAAAGTTCTATGATTACAAAGGTAGGGATTACGTTAGTTTTGACCATGGATGTGTTGCTTTATTATAGTTCTCATTTACCTGGGAACGCATCGTGACAAATTTGTTGACCACTGCAGATCAAATCTTGAAGATGAGTCGTGTTTCAAACGGGATATTTCTAAAGACTTCTTGGGGCCTTCTCCTTCTGAAATTTTCCTACAAGGCAATCATAGGAGCTGGATCTGGTTCAATGGAGCTGGATCGGATTTGCCCACAGACCATCGGATTACAGAAGTCTGCTTCAATTGTTGTCCAAAAATTACTGTAGTTGTGCACCTGTGATCCTTGATGTCGATTCCTTAAAATATCTTAGAAGGCTTTGCCTTTTAGCACGAACCTCTTCTAAAGGCCACAATTATAATTAAATATTCCTTTCACTTGGATTAGAAATACAAGGGTTATTGTCTTAAGAAATTCGCCAAATGGACTATCATTAGATATAGACTAGAATCTGCACTTCAACAAGCATAAGCCGGAAATTTGCAAATGTTTTGACTTAATGAGAAAAGTGCGAATCTTTTTTTATAACAAAAAATAACCGCCAGATAGTAGCAGCATCTTAATGTTGTTGTTGTGGATTTTTACAAAACACCCGCATAGTAGTAGTAACTAACAAGCCATAGCATTACTGAGAACCCGTGAAGCTTATCCCATTTATAAACATGACCAATCATCGACACCAAAAGTGACATTTGAATAGATACATGTTAAGACATCTAACCACATATTTCGCTAAGTACAAAGAATATGATACCTGGCTTCCATTCATTTTAATGCTTCCGAGCACGATTTTGCGCCAATAACATCCAAATTATTGCAACCTAAAAAGTCTCAGATTCCGTGCACTTTATCAAATATTTCTTTTTCTCCCTCCAACCGAGCCACATTTGACATATAAATATAAATCAATAAGATTTCAAGGTCCTCCGTGAAGATCCAATTAGCTACAATTTTAAATCAATGCCTAAGAGATTATTACCATGCTCAAATACTTCGCTTTAACTCTATATGTCCAATGTCATGTGCCTCAAAACGGCCTTTAAAGCGGCCAAAACGCCAACGCATTCATTTGATTTACTACATATCTCGTGCAAGTCAAATGCATGTTTGCATTTTTGGGTCCAAGTCAAATGCATGTCGCGGCAACATGTTTAATCCCATCTCCCACATTTGAGAAAATTTTGCATAAGCCGCTGTGCTTTCTAAGATGTACCCATCTCGCCCAACTGCATTGTTAATCAAAGACTCGTCACTAAACCAATTCTATCCCGCCATAGAAGGTCAATCATGCAACTATAAATGCTTCATGGGGCGTGCATTACAGCTTTTGTAATTTGCAATGAAGGTAAATCAATGACACCACCATTCAATAAACCAGTTGTTTTGCAATGAAGGCAAATCAATGACAATCAACATCCACTAAACCAAAGGTGGCTACGCAAATAGACACGCAAACAGAATACCTTTTGGCTACACGAAAGCATTTGAGGCATCTTTCCTCCAAAGATTGTTGGGCAGATATGTACCGCTAATCATGACATTATTCCAAGACACCCATTCGCCAAGCAGATTTGATTAAGGAGTTTATGTGCATGTTCGAGTTGTCTCCACTTTGGTATAACCATCAATCACATATCTTGAGACCATATCTCGACAATGCATGTTTTCAAACAACGCGACTTCTCTTGATGCAGCCCTTCCATGTAACCCATCATAATATTCCGACGCTGGCCATCTTGGCCATATTTTAAAATAAGAGACATGTATGTGAAAGATGTATCGTTATGGTTTAAATGCCAGCCTGTGAAGTCCAAAAATCACATCCTTTCTCAGTACTCGCTTGAAAAGTCAAAGCTTTCTTCGTATTTCCAGCTTGAGTACAACATGATGTCATTGTAGACACAAGTCAAAAAGTGATAGCCTCTTCCGTGCATCCGTGGCTTGCAATAACCGCTAATTATGGAATTCCGTGAGACTATATCAATAGCGTTTGTGCATTTGCTTAAATAATCCAAAGAATCTCTTTTAAGCAAGGCTCCCCGCTTGTATATAAATATCGATCATGATATTCCCAAGCATACATCATGGATTTACTATGCTTATTTACCAAGATAAGAGAGCATATGCAAAAACAATGCCCCAAATGAATGAACAAAAGCATACATCAATCGATATAGGATTCAATCATTGGCAATAGTCATCAATCGCTATGAGGATGCTTCAAAATCTAATGGGACCTATCAATGGCCCAATAGAGCTTGCTTTTGCAGAGATGTCTATTTTACCACCGATTGAACTCCACGGTAAAGCGCTTGCGGTGAAAAACCTCCTCGGGTCGCTTTAAAATGTGACGCTTCATATCCGCATCAAGGAGAAAAAAAGAGAATATCCATGTATGATCCGCCCTTGGCGTAATCGCATATCCCATTGCGGAACTAATGATCGACTCCGCTTACATTCTTCCTTCAAAGTATCCGCCCTTTTTTCTCAATCATCTTCTATTCTGCCATTTCCCGTGAATCTTCGCGTACATCTTTTTTAAGTGATGGATAAAATCGTATTCGTCGTGATATCCTACTCTATGCCCCGTGATACTCAAGCATCCAGATATCTCGTGCCATGGTCACCGCAGAATTCTAAAAACCGTGTGTTGTGGCATCATCAAGGTATTGCCGCCTCACAACCTCTTAGCAAAAAACCATGTTATCTTAAAATCAATGCGGGCATCATCTCCCTCCATTGACTGACTAAATCTCAATAAATTAGGGCTGGGTCCAACACTTACACAATAACATTATAATATAAGATGGCTTGTTCTTCATCTCCAAATCGATTTGTCCTGGGGTAGTTGTAAATTACCCCCTTGTTTTTTTGTGTGAACACGTTTCAAAGTGCACTTGGAATAGAGGCAAAGTCCATCACTTGGACATGACAAAAGTTCTCAATATTTGGATCAAACCATAATTGTTTGTGTTACCCTAAACAATATTGTTCCCTAAACACTTCTGCCTCAATGGAATTTCTTTTTTGAGAAGTTGTGTTTCTTTTAAAGTTGGCCTCCGTGGACGTTAAAATATACTTCCTTCCTTCCTTCCTTTAAAGTTGAAGTGCCAAGGTATTTACTAGGGACCGAAGGGCCCAAATTTTTTTCAATATAACAACCAACACACAACTACCATTAACACTATTAACACAAGCCAATGCATCCAACGCATTTAAAATAAAACCCCCTTAAACCCCTTTGGTTCGTGCTGTATTCACACGGGCAAGCATTTAGGGCTACGAGAGTCTCCAAAAAACTTACAATGGCTGTGCATAAATTAGCAACTATTAAGTAAATGCACTCAAACCTTATAGTATTATTAAACCTTTAATATGCTAATATACAAAAATTTATAATGCATACCCACAAACCAGGATCTCTATGTACTGGCCCGTATCAAGGAATAAAGGGCGACATGCCCATCCCACAACTCTCTGTCCGGGATTAACGGCGCTAATCAGCCCTCAATTTTTATACATAAATAATTTCATTACATTGTATTTTACAGCTATTGAAGAGACCATGATGGCTCCACCGGCACAAATATTACATCATCTTCGCATAGACTTCACTCCATCGAACAATGTGCGAGCAAAGTCCGGTGGTGTTCCAAAACCACGGAGCAACTGAAGAGAATAGAAATTTGAACACGCCGCTTGTCTAACGATGTCACTCTCAACCTCTTCTCATCCTCTTCTTCAATGAATGGTCTTTCCATGGCTTCGGATCATGTCTTTCCTTGCTCAATGACCAGACCGAAAAGGCAAAATCAAGTTAATGCAATTGATGCTATTGCAGTTCTAAGGGCCATTTTTAAGAAAGCAGGTCTAAGGGCCTAGTTGATGCCCCTACGAAATGAAAGGAAGCTCTCAATAAAGCAGTTTCGAGGGTTAATTCGCCGAAATGAAAGGCAAACAGAGGAAAACGCAAGTCCGAGGGTTGGCCTTTTCTCGACTCATGAGTTGGTAGCAAACTCAGAGTGAAAATGTACCGTACGAGGTTATTTTTGCAGAGGTAGGTTTTGTTCACAAAACATATTAAACCAATCTAAACCTATGCATTAAACCTATGAAAGCTATGCATTAAAAATATGTAAATCTATGTAATAAACCGATTAAACCAATGTAAACATGTGCATTAAACCTATGAGAGCCTATTAAACCTATGCATTAAATCTATTAATATGCAAACCTTACATTGTGTTAGGAACTACAAAGGATGATCATGTGCATCAAAGAGTACTTGTCCCTACTTTGTGTTTTAAACCCTCAAAATGTGTAAAGTATACCACGATCTTTGAAAAGTTAAATTTTTACCTTAGAATAAGAAATATATGCCTAGAAAACGTGCACCATAGCAACATAATGTGAAACTTGTGAAAATAGATGCGCATTACTACTAAGGAGAAATTAGACGATAAATAAACGCCACCATAATCCTATATTAGCATTTTATTTTACCCCCACTTTTCCTACCATGCTTGAAATTTAAAATTTGGTACACATACCTTTGAGACGAAGATCCTTTGTACCACATAGCCATAGCTCCTACCTTTAAGAAGAGTTGAAAATTTTCTAAGAAGCTCTCTACCATATCTTCCACAGCTGATACACGCATCCTCCCTTAGCCATCTGGATATGCACAGAGGCTGATTGATGGCCTGAGCACATAGGTTTTTATGCACCCAAACACTATCATTATGCTTACATCTCCCCGCTTTTGCAAGCTCCTCTCAGATCCTTCCATTCTTCTCCGCGAACTGCGGCTTCAAATCTCCTGCTTTCTCAGTTTCTTTTTCAAAACCTATGCTTTGTGAAGGCAAGAACCCACAAAGCTTTTCAATAATGGTGGTGGATACCCAATGGGTCGACCACAAACATTGAGCTTCAAGGATAGGAGCTGCCTCCACTGTGGTGGGGATCAAGCAGGAAGATCTAGGCTAGTCGCTGGAAGCTTCCACACAAGCATTCGGTGACAAAAAAATAGGCCCCTTTTCATTTGGAAACACGCCTCTTTGTCAATCAAGAGCATTCGATCTTTTATTGGCTTATATGCTGATGATGCCATAAGTATCCATCCTAACTCACATCGCTAGGTAGGCAATGAACTCACCCAGATTCATACCGTAGCTTGGGTCTCGAAGAATGGCTCGCTTTAAATTCATTTAAATTTTGTTGATGATCGGGAAGAACTACCGCACTAAAAACACCTCTTTGGCCTCGACTCCATTCGGCCACTAAGCAAATGAAGTCAGCTTCCAAAATGGATATGGCTCCAAGAATGGAAAGCTCCGGATCCAAGAATCGCTTTCAGCTCTCTGTATTTACAAACAAACAAATTAGTTCTCGTGATTTTACATACCGTGAGATTATGGCTCTGAAAGTTCAGCTAGCCTGTATCGGAGTTCAATAACCTTTTATCAAGAAGTCCAAATTTTAAGAGACAAATGCTTATCAAATTTTCTTTATCAAATGTTTATCAAAGAAATAGCCAAGAAATAAGCAATAATGCCACTTTAGCTACTCCAGGGTATGGATTGCAACCGATATGATGCATCTTGTGCAACATGATTTTAAGGCTTATTTCTTCTCATCGCGATATGCATCACCATCATCGTTTCCATATGATGCCAATCTTCCTCTTCGCCTCAGATGACCCTGTACGGGCCAAGGGTCGTCCGCTTCTCATCTTGGGCATCTTTCAGATAGCCTTCAAACAATAATTTAACAAATGTAGTATCCAAAATTAACGGACTTATTCCCATCATCCAAAGAGGGGTACGAATCAATCCTTGGGCTTAACTGCCACAGAACTGCCAGATTCTGGATTACAGAGCCATGCACTTAGCCATGGCAACAGTTTATTATACAACAAAAGATTTACATAAGGGTATTTTACGTAATCTGCGCTCCATTCTGTCTCGCCAGGAGGCTTACAGAAAAAAGCTCTTGTTTAATTATTTATCAGGTAATTACTTAATTAATGAATTATATATTATTAAGGTATTTAATTATATTATTTAATTAATTATCAATCTTGTTAATTTGAAAGTTTTCTGGCTTGACTAAAAATATTTTGGAATTTTTTAAGTCGCATTTCTATTCTATGATTTTAAGATTTATAGTCACAAAACTTTCTCCCTATTTCCAAAAATCGTGAAAAAATTCTCCTCCTATGATTTTTTTTCCCCTTTGATTTCCCAATCTTATCCGATAGAGGGAAAATCATATCCCATTGAGGGGCACGCAGGGCATGCCACTTTCTGCAGGAGCCTCCACATGTAGTAGCGTTTCTCATGTTTGGATTATTTTTGTTTTCGGCTCCCCATTCAATTCTTTTCTTCCTGCATGTCGCTTCTCGGCCCATCCTTCCCTTGCCGCAGAAAACTTCATCAAACCCAAAAATGTCTTTTGGCTCAACTCTAATCAGTAACCCGAAGCTTACTTCCCCTATTTCGCTTTGAGATATGGTATTAATATTACTGTGGATTGAAAGCTAGCAAGCCGCTTTTGATGATTTTCTGCCTTTGTCGAGTACATTTTATGTTCTACATTTGATGCTTGCATTGTTTCTTTGAGATATACTTTGCTTAATGTGTATAGACTCCTATTGCTTAGCTATAGTATTTTGTCTCCGCCATAGACCTACTCATAAACCAAAGAGCCTGCATTTCCAAATTAAAATATGGAGCCATAGGCATGTGTTAAAATATAGGTCCACATGTTTGGCCTAACAATGTAGCTTTGTCAAGATTTATTTCCGTTTTGCCGCGGCATTTAACACCATTTGTTAAGTTTCCAAAATTTTATTTTCACTTTGTCTCGTGAGAGGATAAGACTATCCAATCTTCACAAAGGTGGGCATCATTAGCTTCTCAAATTACCTTCCTTCCTCCATTTGATTTTAGCAGATTAATGCGGTTTCCTAGAAAAAAGCATCTCTTTGGGACCTTCTTTTAGTTTTGCACCTATACCATTAAGCAATGTACTGTGAACAACGCAAAGAGTATGTGCTTTCAAGTTTGAAATGTAGTTCTTTTTGTTTCTAAGATTCTGGTAAATCACCAGCAAAGGATGTGCCTTCCGGGATGATTTTGCATCCCTAGAATATATTTATGGTCTCCGTGACATGGTCTACGCTTGACATTCATTGTTTTTAATTTTGCTTGATGTATAGATTTCAATGTGTTTAGCTATAGTAGTTTGTGTGCTTGCTAGATCTTTTACCATATGAATAGAGTATAGACCAAGGTTCAAGCAGAGTATGTAACATGCTGCGTAACAAATGTAGTTTCTAAGGTTTATTTTTCTCTCGCTTTTGCGTAATCCTATGATAGGAAATAAAATGGGACGCCTTTGCTAGAGATTTCATTGTCCAAAGTGACACATGATTTGATGTCACTCGCATCTATAGAGTGTATAGAGATTTTCTCAAGCATTCGCTTCAAGGCTAATGTTTTGGATATGATATTTAAAATGATGGCTTCAAGATTCTTGTATACAGCAATTAAGTGCTTTCTAGTAAAGGGTTTTGCATGGAAAGTGGTATATTATTACTTTACTTGCTGCCAACCTCCTAAAAACATGAGACGATCACACACTCGCGACAAGCTTCACCAAGCAGGATGGACTGATTCGACCGCCATAATCAGATACAAGCAACAAAAACAATCAACTATCGCAGATCTTATACTACTCCTCATCCTTCTTGAAGCACCATGTGAATCCAAGAATCGCCCCCACCATAGATCAATCCCCCGCCAGTTTCACATCCCATGTGTGCCAGAACTACTGGGACAGAACAAAAATACATGCATGAATCCGCCCCTGTCCCACGTAGAAAACCTAGAGAGAAACTAACAAAAAAGAGATTTTACGCAAGAACAACAACCACACAAAAAGCCACTAAAAAACATTTTCACTATACCCAACCTTTTGACCAAATCATATGAACATCTACAAAGAACCTTATTAAACCACCTATGTAAGAGGGTCATAGATACAAGGGAGGACTTCATAGTAAAATTAAGTAGAAGACATATTGAACTTATTGCGCTTCATACCCTTGTATTGAATTACAATCCCTTGCAAGGAATGATAACTTTGCAAAAGTTTGATTTATCAAGCTTAGCAAGCATGACAAATGTAGTATGTGCACGAAATGATTCACTACAAATGCCAAATGATACATGCAGCCCAATTCTAGGATATTTGAAGGGAAGACTATAACGAAGGCTTATAAAAAATAGAGAGCTCCAAAAAATGATGTTATTTGTGGGCAGGAGGGCTCTGATGATATATAATGAAAGAAAGGACTATGCAAAAAAATCGAAGCACATTAGCTTAAGCTTCACTTACCATACCTAAGTAGTTCTTGATGATGTTTTTTAGGACCCTATATATGTGTTTGAACCAAATATTTTGTCCTCAAAATTTCGTTCAATGTTTGGATAATTGGTGCTTCCCAGTTCTGGATTTTTTCATTGATAAAGGAACATGGCTTTTTCATTTTTAGCAACATGAAAGAAAAAGAAAAAAGTAGCTATACTCGCAATATGCCTATTCAATAGCTCTCGAGTTCTCGAGTTGCCCCATATGCGCCCAAACAAATAGGAATCTTAGGGAGTTATGTATGGTTTGTGCTTCTTGGTTCATTGGCGCACTAATATATAGCACAATAACAGATGGTCCTAGGGTGATTTGATTTGGATGTATAAATGATCATGCCTGGAACCATAGACGTACCCCGAAAACAATTGAATGATTCTCATAAAATAAAATTAAAAGAAGTAAATCCAATAGAACAAAACAATTATGTTAGCTCGCTTATTGTATTTGGTCATAGCATTCTTATTAAGACATTGAATAATTTTGGTAGAATCTAGTTCCATATTTCATATTTCAGAATTCTTAGTTGAATCTATATTTCATATTTTAAGATCATCATAAATGAGCATAGTCGAGATTCGAGTCCTTGCATTTCATATTCTAAAACCTTAGGTGCACGAGATGAATAGCAGGCCTTAGGCATGATAACACTCAATTCTTTTTTATTTTCATTTTTTTCCTTCTAAGGGGGTGGTCCCTTCAACCCAATTTCTAAATTTGTGTGTACTGATATACCGTGATTCTGCAGGCCAACAGCGGTTATCTTGGTGCCTACAACTTTTTAGGGGTTAGTGAGGGCCCATGCTTTCGTTTACATATATGTTTTCTCTTGGAAGTGCTATGTTCTACAGGCTATGGTCCATTAAGGACTAGTGTTGTGTTTTGCCTATATATTATCTGTGACGGTTACTTTATGACTATTTATCCTAAAACGGTGATGATCGAATGATCTATCTATGTAATTATCAAAATTAACAATTGAGATTGTCCCAAGCTCTTCTTGATCGAAAGATATAAACAAACCAATTTTAACTCAAATCCCTGTAATATTTAAGATGCTAAGCATTTACCAACAAAAGATGCAATTTGGGTTCTTACATTTTGATAAGGCCACCCGACTTTATGACAAAGGCTCGGGTTGAACCATCCATGATGCTATCGACTCCAACTACGACGGTAAGCAGTTGTGTGCTAGATCCGGCAGGGATCATGCATGAGGTTTGAGCTAGATGCATCCTAGGTTTGGGGATGGGCATATAGGCATGTTAGAACGTGTTTGTCGACGGCTATAATGGGAACATTGCCATTCCTTATGCCGAGACGAATAGCAGGCCTTAGGCATGATAGGACTCCCTTCTTCTTTATTTTCAATTTTTTTTTCCTTTCAAGGGGGTGGTCCCTTTAACCACAATTTCTAAATTATTTTGTATGTACTGATGTACTGTGATTCTGCAGGCCAATAGCAATTATCTTGGTGCCAGAAGCTTTTTAGGGATCACTGAGGACCCATGTTTTTGTTTTCATATATGTTTTCTCTTGGAAGTGCTATGTTCTACAGGCTACAGTCCACTAAGGACCAGTGTTGTGTTTCACTTATATATTATCTGTAAGTGTTACTTGAAGGACTACGATCCTAAACTATGATCATGAATGATCTATCTATGTAATTACCGAACTTAATATGTTTGATTTGGTAACTTAATTCTTTCAGTCCTTTAACCATTTAACCCCAATGCTGAGGACATCATTATTCCAAGGGGGGAGAATGTGACGTTCCATATATTTATACGGTATACATATAAATATCATGACACGTCACCTTAGGTATTGTGGGGCTATTATGGATTAAATTAAAGGGTTTAAGTTAGCTATGTTAAAATGTTACCTAATTAAGCTAATTAATAACTAATTGTCGAGCTAAATATCCTATATTATAAAACCGTGGCATCGGTCTGTCCGCCCGATCGATAATGTCGCCGAGAAGTCTTGATCAAAGAATGTCAATGTCGATGAAGTACAAAAATCATGAGAGGTTGAGAAGGTTGTCATCACTTCTCTTGAGCTTGCCACGAGCTCCTTTAAATCCATAGAAGTCAAATCTAATGTTGAGAAGGCTAAACAAAAATTGTTGAAGGGGCAGAAGGCCCTAAGTCATCTTCATGCCATTTTTGAACTTGAAAAGTTGAAACAAGGAGTTGAGTTCTTTGGTTGGGCCATTTATTTTCGTTGTAGACATCTAAGTTCGATCTTTGTGCTCATGAAGGGGATGAGGATGATCCAAGGGCAGTTGCGGGCACAGGCAACATAGATGATCAACCTAGCCTGATTTCAACCGTAGCTTTTATGGTCATCAAGTAAACGCCAATGTGAGTTTCCACAACTTCATGTCACTAAAAGCAGTGACAAATCTCAGGCTAGTTTGATCAACCCAACCTGAATTTAGCCATAGCTTTGATGACCAAGTAAATGCCCTATTGATAAGGGAAGTTGACGCACCGGGGGGAGAGGGAAGGAACCGATTCAATGAGAATGGTCTCACTATCAAGATAGGCATGGATGCTGTTAAAGCCACCGAGATGCTGTAAGTAGATCTGTGCAAATTGAATACCCATTGCTTCATGCAAGTTCTTACATACTTGCTGCAACGTTTCTGCAATCCAACAGGGTAAATGTTGAGCAAGCTCAGGCATGTATTCCACTTTAATGGCATTGACCCATGACTAATCATAAAGATATTTGTTCGGGCTTAACACCCATTGGGCATCCGGGTCACCTTTGAAAGGCAATTTATGTGGGCCGCCATGGAACTTTTCCTGCAGGTCACCCAAATAAAAGTCATGCATAACATACCATTAGTTGAACCGCATGTACTAAAGAATTCAGTTATCTTTGCCAAGGAATGAGCCGAACGCCGAAGAGCACAAAGAAGGTCGTTGTCTTCAACCGAGAGATTCGTAATTTCATATGGTCGTGAGATCCTTGTCGTGAGAGAGCCATGGAGGGTGCCATTACCGTAGAACCACTTGATCATAAAGAGATGTCTTCTCGAGAGCACATAATCTAGATAGCCCGTGGGTTTTGGAAAATCACCCTGAATGTGGACCGCTAAGGAGATGTAGGTCCTTATGTCGATTAGAGCTTCATCACCGACCGAATGGCCTGGTCGCGAATCGGGTGTTCTTACATCATGAATCTTATTATATTTCTCGCTGAGAAGACGGTTGGTCCTTGATCTTTCTGCGGAGAATCGAGTACGCGGAGAAGATGAAGGGTCTTTGGGTAGCCATCCGTACCGAAGACTAGCGATCTCAGCGATCATCAACCGATTTTGTTTCTAAGCCGTCAGGTCGTGCTGCAAATTCGTGGCATGTGTCTCAGATCATGCGTCGGCCTTCTAAAGCAAAAATGCGAATTTCTCCTCGTGGAGGTGGCATGTTATCGGGACGGTGTATTCATTTTGGCAATCCCGCAAAGAGCCCTCGAAAAGTCAACAAGAAGCTCGTTTCCTTTGTCCTGATCCAACTAGAAGTCTGCGGATGGTGGCTTGCAATTGAGCTTGGTCGTCTTCCAAGCAGAGCGTGGTCTCGCGGCGCTGCTTCGAGCCTCAATGAAGTTTCGAAAGCAGTTAGCCATGCTTATTCCGCTTTCTTCTAGAGTCCGAATTTGCATGGGCGTACTCAAGATTCACTTCGCGGTAAGACGTCCATGGAATAAGCATGTATTCTTTGACCTTATCCATGAGATGTTCTTTGATTCTCGTTTGATCATACAACCTCGCGACATAATTTGTTCATACTCGTAATAAAGTGTCTGCCGAAAGTGGGTGGAGGAACAAGGGGTCAAGAGGCAAGGATGATGTGAGTGGAAGTTTGAGGACGCGGAAGCGAGGTGGAAGCATATGCGGTGTTGGATCGAAGTTGAAAACATAAGTGATTGAAGGGCGAAGGCCCTAAGTCATCTTCTTTATGCCATTTGTTGAACTGAAGACTTGAGCAGAGAAGTTGAACTTGAAGGAGTTGAAATTCGTTGAAGAGGGCGGCGGCTCCTAAAAGCCATTCTATCGGTCAACCTTGAACGCCGCGGCTAATGATTATTCATCTTCACGCCCATTCAGGCGAAAGCGTTTTCACTTCGTGATTCGTTCAAAAGCATGGAAGTGCCGTTAATGCACGCGATCCCGCGAATGCGCAAAGATATGTTCCCGTGATTTCTTTAGCGATCGCAAGCGCTGAGTTATACTTTTGACCGCCAGTTTGTCTTGCTGCACCACCGATAAATCATATTCCACCGCATCACGCCGCCTTACGTACGTAATGGCGAATAGTCGCAGCCGCTCATTATCGTCCTTTCAGCTATTCCTTCATTCATTTGTCGGTTTTCATGGTTCGCCATCGGCCTGGCCGTCGCCAGGCGGCGTATCTCGTCGTCTGCCCGTTTTACCGCGCGCCGGGAAGCTGGATATGCAGCCATCGAGCGCTGACGATTTACTTTGGCAGGCCGGGTGATCGCGGTTCGCCGCGGCATCAGCCACCGATGAGAAGGCAATGGTATGTACCCGCGGCGCACGCAATAATACGTTACGCTGGAGTTGCATTTACGATGAGCGTCCGCGTATCCGTTTATCTTAATTATGACCGCCCGTCTGCTCACCGCTTCGGTGTCGATGATTCAGCCGCCGGGTGCCGATGGTCGGATGCCGGGCCGTACAATACTAACCACTTTATCGGTTGATTTCTTCCCGCCACAAGCCGCCATATCCAGAACGTCCCGCGATAAGCTGGCCGGTTTTCCCAGTTCTCACGCCGAATGCCGCAGGCCCATCCACCTCTTGAATCCCGGTGAATCGGAGCCGGCGCAGCATTATTCGCCCGCCATTTCAGCCCAGCCGTCGAAGTCGGTCGCCTGATCGTCCATCGAAACGCTTGCCGCCCATTGAGAACCTTATCCGCTGGTTCCGCGATATGCATGCAGTGTGCGCGGGTGACGCCAAACGCGACTTTTGCCTCCCGAAATTTTGCAGCTTCATCATGTCATGCATCCATTGTCTCTAAAATGTTCCTGGCTATGCAACCCCCCAAGATGGCTTGGAAGATATGGCTGAATCCATGGCTAATTGGAGTACAACAAAATCCATAGCTTTATAAAACGGCTTTGTGCTTGATCCCATGGAAAGATGCAGATTATTTTGAAGCATTGATGAGGACAAAGAAGGTTCTGCATTCCAAGCAGGCGATCGAGTTGGAGTTGTCAAATTCTGGGTCTCAAGTTAGAAAACCCCAAATTGGTCTATGTTTCGCACCGCATCAGGGAACCGCAGTGGCCAGAGGAAATCCAGTAAAACCCAGAGGAACTGGTCCATGGATGCTATGATTATGCCAAAACCGTGGCGACAAGGGTCATGTAAACTATGTGTGCAAGTCTGTTGAGAAATGTTAAGGAGTTATTTTGAGGGAAAACCGAAGCCAATATGATGCCTTGGCATGAATACCTATTTCATGTATCATATAACAGCAGTATTCGCAGTCCCTGCACTCTCTATATATGGACAAATGGCATGTGCGCTCGGAAAGGGTCAGCTTAAAAACCCCTCAGATAATGCTTTTGGGGAGTAGAAAACCCATACCATACCTGGGTTAACTAACATACAATATAGCCCCTATCCAGATATTTATGATCACTGTCTTCAAACTATATAATCTTTTATGACTTTGTATCTTTTGTGAGGACATAGGCCCGAATGCATTTAGAGGCCACATATAAGCTTTCATGGACCCCTATGGACCTTTGGTCACGCTCCGGTGGTCCCTCCAGGGTGTAAATATGGCACATTGATCACTGGGTCTATACAAATGTAGGAGTAATAATCGAATATTTTCCCATTACACCATCGACTTGAGAACTAGCTTTAGAATGGCTAGAATGAAATGCTATTAGGAATGATGTATGAGAACTATGGTATTGGAAATAGGGAAATATGAGAATTATTGTGTTGAAATATGGTATTGAACTATGAGAACTATTGAACTATGGTATTGAGAGAACTATTGGAAATATGGTATTGGAGAACTATTGAACTATGGTATTGAGAACTATGAGAACTATTGAAATATGGTATTGAGAACTATTGAACTATGGTATTGAGAACTATGAGAACTATTGAAATATGGTATTGAAATAAGAAAAGAAATATGGTATTGAAGGATTGAATTGCCAACAGGGAAAAGATATTTGCTTCTTTAAAGGTACCGTGAAAAATCGAGCCATGCAATATTAAAGGTATTAGGAAAACCCTAATGGCTCGATTTTTTCTGACATGGCTCAAAATCGAGCCATGCAAATAATAGCCTTTAATGATGTCCTGGATGGACATCCGTCCGTTCTTCTCTCGCCTTTGGTGCAGTTTGGCCTTGCTCTTTCTATTCCGATTCCTCTTCTCTTCCTACCGCTCTTCCATTGATCAATCCGGCGCTCTCTTCCCGATTTTGCCCTTATTTAAAGTAAAATGGTAAGAACCAAAATGGTGTTTCCCACCATGTTTCGCTACTTTATCACATGTAATGCCTACTTGAGCACATAATGCTTGAGCATAGTTGAAACCGCCCTTTAAGGCATCCACAATTTTGTCATCGTACTTACTTGACTTAGATCATAGATCAGCCCTCAATTTCATTTCCTGCATTATCTAATTCTTCTAGCACTTACAAATGTTCTTTATGTTTTATATGTGCGCCAGTGGAATAATAAGTCACCTAGAGCTTGAATTACCAATCTATTCAAAGCATTACATGTTTCTAGCAGACGCCTCAGATAGACCCATTCCTAACCATTTTACCTTGGATAAAAAATTCTCACAACAATATGATCCCTACAATATGTAATGGGACAACCATACCTCGCGGCATGTTTCATTGAAGTAATCTTACTAGCAATACTACTTAAGTGGCATGAGAGTCGAATATCAAGAAAGGTCTCATGGATATGAAGTTCTCGGGTCAAAAGAATGTGTTTCATGATTGATTTATCCATAGTCTCCATAACCTACAATTGTGGTATGAGAAGGTTGAGAGACTATTAAGCATAAGTTCACTATACCAAACATAATGCAAAGAAAAGAGACCGCTGAAGCCGCTTCACACGGCCCAAAGATCCAAATGTGGTGATAGAAATACGGCCAATGGTATTGTGGGAAAACAATACAAGTATATTTCAAATTCCTAAAGTTCCTACTGGTTTGATGTACTTGGATTCTTAATTCAGAAAACCATCCCAACTTTTCGAAGCTATATTTTGAGCACCACCCTTCGCTTCTTATCTTTCCTTTCAACATCTCCCCAATTGAGTCCATATGTTCTCTTTGAAACATGTTGAAGACATGCCATACATCATTCAACGCCACATACTCATTTCCTAGATACAATCTTCTTGAAGCATTGTCCATCGGATTGGATTAGTTTCTTGCCATTATGGATGAATTCTTGATCATGAAGTCCTGCTTTCATCATCTCTTTATGGCTACAATAAACACTCCAACCTCCTGTTGCATGGTATATCTTCCATTCACTTGCTTCTGCTGACGTAGAAGTCTTCTACATACATGCCCCACGACATGCATCTCCATCTGGCTATGACCGACATCGGTCCCAATACCCCAATACATGCCTCAATGTGAACTCAAAAGGTTTGAACCTTTGCCATTGATTCTTACCTCTGCGGTAAGTTGATATTAGACAAGACAAGTCTAGGGCAGCCGATGCAAAGGATTCAATAATAGAACTTGTGCAAAGTGTGCAATGGTGTTTAACTCAAATGCATCCATTATGGTTGTGTATAGCCTCCACTACCAACATGAACTACAAAACTCATTTCACAAGTATGCCCCTTCTTTCAAACCACAAAATCCAATCAAGGTATCATCTCTATGCATCCATTGTAATCGCTCTTTATAATGTACTTCCCATCCTCCGCCACAATGGATGGTAATCGATCTATGGGTAAGCCAATTCATGTCATATGGCCGAATACACACCCTAGAAAAGCAAATGTTTCTTCCTGCGCCACATTTGTAAACAAAATTCTTCCTCGCCGATCGGGCCGCTTGTAGACAAACTAGCCGTAAAAGCAATGATTAAAGTTATGCATTCTTTGTCCGCCTAAATTTTGATTGTCTCAAATAGGTCTTTTGTGCCTTCAGTATCTTCTCTTATAACCCGCCTAACAATGTTTCTAGTAAACATCCGTAAGGAAGTCTTTATAGAGCTCGCCTTTGGCCTCTTCAAATTTTCCTCGAATGGGCCTCAAACAACCGGTTCCTTGGCCAAAACTTCCTTTTCACATCCAAGACGCATTCTCTGATTCACACAAGAATCACTTCAATTGTTTCACCTTCAATCGATAAAGCTACATTTTTTTTTTACAAAACATCAATTCTCTCTTTAATCGGCCTATTTTCGACCTTCTTTGAATCTTTAGCCATATCTTTTACTCAGACAGCTAGGTAATCCACTCTTATGCTACCGGGATTTGTACTTCTAGACCTCTACTAACTTTCTTTGATCTTTATCTATAAACTCTCATACTTAAAATCGGGCTTCTTTGGTATTGAAGCACAAATGAGCATTGAGATTCCGTGAATCGCAGTTACTATCACATATTCTATGACAAGAGACGGCCTAAAGGTAGTGGACGCTAAATGCTTCTCCCATCATGCTCAAATTTGTTGCATTTCTAACATCTACTCACGCATCAATACCTTGGGCCCAAATCTTTGATTCATCCAAAAAGCCATATCTTAATTTTGTGCTGGAGCCATATCTATACTCTAACACTACAAAACTAAAGCCCTCGTTTACGACACGCCTATTACGACAAACGTGACGCTGCTTGCATCGCCGATGATCGACGCTTTAAACGCCGATAACGACGCTCTATTTCGGGACGTCGGAGGCTGAGCACGCTTATAAGGCCGCTATAATGACGCGAATCGCAAGGTTTTTAAGCGACACATGACGCCGTTTCAACGCCGCAGACATCGGTTTTAATGCGATCGCCGCTGGGGAGGTGCGGATCACAATACACGGCCGGGCGGCGATGATTCCGCAACGCCGTTCAATCCATCTAAAAGTACACGCCATCATGTCCGGCCCAACTGGCGTCACAAATACAGATACTGACGTGGTCGCTACAAGGTGAAACGCTGCTCAACGCGACGCTGCTATACCGGCGTATCGCTTCACCGTCTCATTGGTCGTTTGGCCGCCCGGCGCTTTATTAACGCCGTTTCAACGACAGCCGACGCATACTATCGCAGACAACGCCGCTCAACGACGATTAAGGAATTTTGATAAAAAAATATTTATTTAGCCATTATTCAATATGATTTAAATCCGACAGCTAATATTCATATGCAAAATTAACAACATTTAATATAAATAAAATATTTAGTAATATTTATTAATATTAATATTATCAATAATATTAATAGTATTAATAAATATTAAATATGAACAAAATAACGCAGAATAAATATTTAAAAATTTAAAAATTCAAAAAAATAAAACAAATATTGATTAAATTATATTAATGGTAGATAAGCATTATTGTTTAATATGTAATTAAACGTTTAATAAATCTAAGAATAAAAAAATAGAATCGAAAGCATAAAATTAACATAACAAAAAATCACAAATAATAAGAACAAAGCATAAAAATTTAAATGGACCAATTAATATATTTCAATGTAATGCGTAATATTACAAAATATAAGTCTTTAGTTGTTGCTCTTCTTCTTCTTCTCTTCATTGGTCATCTTCATTTACTGCAGATTGTAGGCCTTAAATAATTAGCGTCATTGTGGTCACAAATAATTATCTAATGAATGATACACTCTATCCCCTTTCACGCCATATGTGACGCTATGGTCGCATGATCAGCTTTACTCAAGGCCCTTTCGCTCATCTTTAGCGCTAATTTCAAAGAAATGACGCCAGTGAGAATGAGCACCAAAACTAATGTTAGTGTTCAACTCGAACCTACATTATAAACCAAATTTATACTTACAAATAGTTTATCCAGAAGCCATAACCGCGACCTTCAAATTTTATCGGGCACTATGGCTTTACTCGCTTCTCGGTCACCGTGACCTTTCGTCCAAATACTGGTTCTAGCTTCCCTTTCTTTTCATAATATGTTGGCCTTCAAACACTACAATGTGCAATACAAGGACTTAGGTCCACATGGCATCATCTAATTATAACACTCATTGAGAGATGATAATTTGAAATGCCCTTGTCAGGGTCAACTTCGTATAGGCTGTGCCACTCTCTATCTAGACTCCTCGAAGCTTTAAGTAAGAGCTTTCAACAGTTTCTTCCGATTACCTCCTCGCAAAATATAAATAAAATATGAGTACAATGAGGTTATAAAGAACTAAAGAGCCTAATACCCGTGGATTTAACATGTTTACCCTGGGCTTGAACAAAAGCTCCTCCATGAGATCTCTCCCGACTTGAGCCTCGATATTCTCATTTAAAATTCCCTCGATCCTCTCTCTCTTTTCCCTCAATCATAGGCCCCAGTTCCATTCACCCTCGGTGGACGCGGCGGCAAACGCCATTTGTGACATTATTAGCCATCTTCCAAAATTGTCGCCATAGCGGCCGTATGCCGCAACTTCTTGCTACTACACTCAACATAATGCACTAACATGCATGAATATGTGTTAGTGAACAAAAGCGCGCTAATTCAAGATGAACTCACTCATATTGAAAGAGGATGCTCTCGGAGGTGGTGCGGTGCACGATCTTTACCAGAGCTTGGCGAGAATTAAGGCCCACCCGACGCGGGACGACTCGGGCTTCGGCCTTCGCGGGGTTCATTCTCTCGTGTTCTGAACGGGCCCAAGATTGAATTCAAGGAGTGTAAGGAGCCAAGACGGAGGGTCATGGGCTTTAATCTCCGCTTCTACTTTGTTCAACACCGCCGCAATCTCCTTTCTCTCAAGGCGACATCCCTCAATTGCAAGGCATTCCACCTATCTTCGTGGTTATCATTGATATCCTCTCGAGTTCCCTCGCTTCTTCGCCTTCCCCGCTGATGCGCAGGTCCTTTTCCGCCTCTTCATGGTGCTTCGAAGAAGATCCGCTTCCATAACCACGGTTTTAACATTATGCATAGGAAAAGAAGGACGAACCGCGATTTTACACGCCAGTTACATTTAAAACATTAGAACGCTAAAAACAATGGTTAACTTACATTTTATCCCAGAAAAATCCATACCAAATCCACAATAATGGTGGAGGTGGCTGCAGGCGAGCTAAACCCGAATCCACCAACTTCATTTTAAAGGCCTTTGCGTTTAGGGTCGGGCCAAGAAGGCTACCAAGCCACGGTAGCGCAAGTTGTGAACAATAGATATGCCATCGCGCTTCCATCCCATGGTTATCGGACATGTGCAAAAACTTGCAAGTTATTTATATGGAGCATGGCGAATGGGATAGTAGGAAAGCAACAAACGTTAGCAACATGGGAAGCTCATTACAAAAAAACATTGGGATTTGAATAATTAAAAAGTGTCTTTATATATTTGGTTATTAGACAATTAAAAAAATTTCTAATACTCTTAAACATGGCAAGATATACAATATTGTATTCATTATTTGAGTTGTGACAACAACAATTTTGACATCTCCTACGCATCCATGCACTTCATGTGTCGCCTTTAACTTCACAACCATGGTAGAAGATATTCAACACTTTGTGCGCTTCAACAACTCTCGCTTTGGGTCGATAAGCTTAAGAATACGCCTTCACGCAGTAACATCATTCTTGTTTTTGCTCCTCCAACTTGTCAAGACGCCGTTGGTACATATGGGTTGGATTAATCCATCGGGCATTGTTGTTATTATTAAACCACTCCATTCGTCGATAGCTTCGTAACGTAAATCCGTAAGCATCTCATAAATATATCCCAATGCATTTATTATCATGAATTTCGTGGTCCCCATACGCATCATCATCCTTTTGATTTCAAACACGCTTCCTCTTAACCATGGATATTTTGCTTGTCCATCCGAAAGTAAGTAACGTATTAATTTCAACAAGGGACGACGCTTTACGTGAAAATGAATTGCATTGTCCCAATCACCAATGGCCACTCCACACATTTTGGTACTCATCATCAAAATGTAATTTGACTCTCTTTGCAATTAAGCTTTGTGTGAGTGAAGTGGCCTTTGTGGATCTCTAACGACACCTTCTCGCTAGGGCAAGAGCTATCTCCTCGAACATACCGATATACAACTCGTGATTTTGTTCCTAAGTTCTACCGCCTATGTGTTTGTCATTCTTCTTGGTTTAGCAATCAGATTTTGACCATCTTCAAAAACGACAAGTTATTAGGTAAATACCAAAACAAGTGTGCAAGGTTCTCTCCATTCATGAAAGGTAGAATCACCATTGGCCCTATGGTCCCCTAATTAGAGCTAGCAACTTCATGGCGTAAGTCCAATGATGTAGCCAGCAGGATATGCTCTGAAGCTGCATGTATCTTTGAGCCATCTCATAATGCCTCGGCCTCTATCTTTGTTCTTGAAAACCCATCCCACCGATAAATTTCATCATCTGGAAGTGTTGTGTTCCGCTGATTTTGATTTTGATACGCATGTGTTATTTCTTCAATAAGCATGTGACACATCCACGCCTCTACGCATGGATCAACAAAGATTGATGTGTTCCATGTGATTCTCCAAAGAAAAGTGGGCTTACAGGGCCCTCACCCACTAGAGCTTCCCTCGATGCAAAGCATTTTAATTACCTCCAACCGACGTGCATTGAGATCCGCACGATGTTCTTTGATCCAAACGCCGCCTCTTTGAGGAATTCCATGAAGCTACCCATTCCTCGACACGAAGCCCCATGATTGGGACTTTTGCCGTGACCGAATGCTTCAAACATGTCTTCGGGGCTCATCCATGGGGTTTCCAATCATTGGCTTTACATGTGTACCGAAGGAGAGAAGTCAACATTTTGACTCGCCATTTTGTGCTAACTCAAATTGGCACTTCCTTTTCACATAACTGACAAAATGGTCGACACGTTGACTGGCCAGATCTCCCACGGACTTTCATAGCACATATCTCATTTATGACCATAGCCTAATCTCACTAATCATTAGTGTCTTCACAAATGGCCATACCTATTAAACCAATTTAGATTCATTAATCTCATTATAAGACTTTTTTCAAACCTTCATTATGAATCTTACCTACTTTTCTAAGAGTTAGTTTCCTTTTAATTTTTTTTTTAAAACCAACTATTTAAATTTTTTCTCGCTTCTTAACCACTCCACACAGATTCAATTATAGCATTTCAAAACTCATTTATCAGATATATTAATAAAAAAAAAATAAACAAGAGTAGGCGGCGGAGTTTTTGACCTCGAATACCTAGTCTTCCACTCAAGCGAGCTTCTAATTGCCCTTGTCCACAAGTCTCCCCAAATTTTTCTAAACTAAATATTAATCAACAATAAAATTTCAAGAGTAAAATCCGGGTGAGCTTGGACCCGAATACCTAGTCTTCTCCACTCAAGGCTGAGCCTACCATGCCCTTGTCCAAGTCTCCCAATTTTTTCTAAACTAAATAAGGTTTAATCAATAAAATTGAGTTAAGAGTAATCTGTGAGCTTGGACCCTAACACCTAGTCTTCTTCCACTCACATGAGCCCACCATGCCCTTTGTCCAAGTCTCCCCAAGTTTTTAACCTAAATAAACATTAAAATTTTATTCTCCCACTAAACTCAAATTCTTACCTAGAATGTCTTCGAGTCACAAAATCGATTTCCAAGAGCTTAATGATTTTATTATTAGTGTATATGCAAAAATAAAGGCATTCAATAATTAGAAAACTTACATAAATAAAGAAATAAATAAAAAAAAAAAACAAAAGATCTATCCACGCTTGAAAAGATCATTGACATTAAAACTATTTTACATTGTTAAATTAAAAAGAACTATATATTGACATGTAAAAATGAAAAAAAAAAGAAGAATATAAAAGAAGGGCCTGCCTTTCAACGACGCCCTTCTTGTAATAGTAGTAATAGAGGAAGAATGGGCCTCGCCTTTCGAATCCATCATTCTTCTTTCCAAAGGAAAAAAAAATAGAAGAGGAAGAAGAAGAAGAAGAAGAAGAAGAAGAAGAAGGAAGAAGAAGAAGAAGAAGAAGAAGAAGAAGAAGAAGAAGAAGAAGAAGAAGAAGAAGAAGAAGAAGAAGAAAGGGAAGATAGGAAAGAAAGATTGAATAGAATGAGAAAGTGGTGAAGAAGAAGCAAAGAAATGAATAGAAGATTGGAAGAACTAAGATTAGGAAGGAAGAAACCAATGATTGGAAGATCATTGGAAGAAGAAGGAGGAGGATTCGATTCATACTAATAAGAGGCGAAATGGATTGAAGAAAACAAGGATGGAAAGAAGAGGAGGATAGAAATGTGGGATGGATTGAAACAAACAAGAAAAACAAGAAGCCCTAAATCTATCAAAACAACAAGCCTAATTCAAAATAGAGTTGATTGATCCATTGAAATACCTTCGATGCTTGCTTGAAGCTTGAAAGGACCGCGTAGCGGATGATCCACAGCCAAAAATCGCTACTCTAAAACGCCCTCCGTACCGCTAGGAACTAAAATCCAGGGCGTACAAAAGCTTCTACCAAGCTTCTGATAAAAGTTACGACGCTGCTGAACGACGCCAGCCGCGAGGTCGCTTTTAACGACGCAAGCCCCGGTCATAGTCGCAAAACTGACGCCTATAACGACGCCTTTAGTTAAACGACGTACCTTTTTATTAAGTTATAATTATGTTATTATTATTATAATTATAATATTATACAAAGAAGGATTGTTACCTGTGCTGAGGGTCAGCCATTTATGCAGAATTCAACGAAGTCAGCCTTTGAACAGATGTTGAGTCCGGGTTTGCTCACCCCGCACATTTTGTGATAGAAAATGCAGAAATCAAACTCAAATTTTGTATCTTCGGCCTAACCTGATGATTAAAATACCTTTCAATCATGGATTCTGAGCCGCAATATTCGATCCGGTGATAAACAGAGCAGAAAAGAGGTGTAATGTGATTTACGGGAATGACGCCAATGTGTATACCGACGGTCTTTTTTTTTTTTATTAAGTTACCAACTTAGATCTATTTGTTTTATTAATTTATGTTTTTATCTTATATTGTGGTGGCACAAGATAGACCCTTCACCTTTTAATATAACATATCCTACCACCTTGAATTTCGAAGTTCGAGATATTCAATTTCGTGACACTCCATAATGAGTCCATACGAATGTGATCAGCCACTACACTAATTTGTTGTCAAGACCTGATTTGGACGCTAAGCCATACCTATTCTAGAGCCCCTATGCTTCATTTCCGATCTATCGCTTTGGCTTATAAATCCATTCCGTCTTTTTTAATTGCTATTATTATTAGCAATCTTTTATACGACGCCCCAGAATTTCGTTGAACGACGCTTATAACGATGTTTCGGCTCCAAAGTTTTTAACGCAGTCCTTTTTTAGTTAATATTATTGAAGCAACTTAGGGATTTGTTTCATTACTTATGTATTTCATCTATCCTTCTTATCTATCCACTTAGATTTCTCTCCATCCTGTTTATCTATCCACTTTAATAAACCGGGGACTTGTGCACCATTGAGCTTCACTTGCATACTTTCATACTAAATCAAGCTTGCCAATCACTTCACCATGATCAGAGTGGGGCAAACATATGGCTCACTGTGCTGTTTCTCTCGCGATAATCTACACAAGGCATGCCCACCATACCCATGCAGTCAGCAAAGAAGAGCTTCTTTGATTTGCCATATTCTCTCGCATGATCACATACAACTTCATATATGGCTGTTCTCTTCATAGATTTCACCAAGGGTTTTGACATGCCTTCGGTTCAACGACGCCTCACCTTGACTTCAGTTCCCTGTGGCCTTGGGAGAGGAAATTTGGGGCGCAGCCTCCCGAGGGGATTTTAGGCCCGCGCCTCAAGCGCCAACACCCCTAACTCCACTTTCAAGACACGCAAGAAGGTCCCTACTGACCTCGATATGCGAGAGGGCCTCCAAACGAAACCCCGGGTGGGTTGCCGTGCTCTAGAAGGGCTTTACGCTTTGGGGCCGAAGTCCCCGGGTCTCACAGACTTGGGACTCCGGGCCGAAGCAGCCAGCCGAGAATATGGAGCAAGGAACCGACGAGCGGAGTTTGGGCCTTCCTCCTCCCCGATGTAAGTGCGGTGAAGCCTGGGGCTTTTGCAGCTGGCAAGACATTCAGAATTCGCAATTAATGCATTGCAGTACCTAAAATAAATTCTCGGTTTGCCGCCGATCCTCAATTCATCTCCGCCAAAGACATCTTACCACTTCTTCGAATTTTCGAGAAGTTCAGGGCCGTGCTGGGTTAAGATAGAATCTGCCGGGCACTTCGCAGGCAACCGAGCCGCACTCCTTCCCCAAGCCAACGAGGCGACCTTGCAGTGGATCCTCACAAGAGGGGAGAGTCCGGACCCCGTGAGGCGGACGTTCCCCGGTGGCAAATTTTCCCCGGTAGCCATTCTCGGCACGGGTGACGCTAATGACCACCTCCCGGAGTCTCGGCTCTTATCCGACCGTTGATCCTCCGCTCAGTGGGCCCTCTTCTGAAGGTCCAAAGATTCCGTGATCGGTCCGAGAACTTGTCAAATCACATGTCTCCGATGTCTACTTTCTAGAGAAACCGCGACTGCTTTGTCAAGCCTCGCACCTAGGATGTCTCTATCTAATAGACTCAAGAATCTCTTAATGGCTAAATTACTCCTAGGGAGCAAGTTACACCTGGCCGGTTTTGGCGAAAAGCAGCGTCACTCACGCCCACTCTACGTAAGATCCCCATGGCCATCCTAGGCCAATTGATTACTTTGCTTGATGTGGAAGTGAGCTACTTTGGCTTTCTTCTGGAGCTCAAAATCTCGCCATGGAATTGGGTCCCTGTGGCAATGCCCACGCCTCCAGTCCATTGGCGTAGTCAGATCGCGATTCCTAGAGCCGAGGTCGCCTCGTCCGTCCCTCGTGGCCTTGGGAGAGGAAATTTGGGCAAGCAGCTAGGGTCCGCTGGGCCAAGGCCAACACCCCAACCCCATCTTCAAGACACCTGTCCCTACCGACCGACAAGGAGAGGGAGCCTCAAACGAAACCCCGCGGGCTGCCGTGCCTCCAGAAGGGCTTCACGCTTTGGGGCCGCAGTCCCCGTCCTGCTGCACTTGGGACCTCCGCCGAAGCAGCAGCTCGAGAATACTGGAGCAAGGGGAACCGACTTCGAGCGAGTTTGGGCCTTTCCTCTCCCGAAGGGTGCGCAAGTAGAAGCTCTGGGGCGCGGTAGCGGCAAGATTCGAAGGCATCAATGACAGACAAAATAAATCGGGTTTTTTGCCGCCGATCCTTAATTCATCTCAAAGACACTTTACCCTCGGAATTTTCGGAGAAGGCCCAGGGCCGCTGGCTAAAGATAGGAACGGCTCTGCAGCCCGTGGCAACCGAAGCCGCACTTTCCCCAAGTCAAACGAGGCTGACTCGCAGGATCCTCAAGAGGGGAGAGTCCCACCGTGAGGCGGATCCAAAAGTTCCCGAGGCAGTTTCTTTCCTCGGGCCTCGGTCGCGACGCTATCGACCACTCTCCCGAGCTCCTGCCTCTATCCGAACAAGGCGGATCCTCCGCTCAGGCCCTCTTCGAAGGTCCAAAAGATTCGTGACGGCCCAGAGAACTTCATTAAACCGAAGGCCCCGATGTCTACTTTGTAGAAACTGCGACTGCTTTGTCGTTTCAGCACCGGATGCTCCGTATCGGCAAATAGATTCCTCGCCAATCGCCCTGAATGGCGAATTCAATTTAGGGAGCAGTTACACTGGCCGTTTTGGCGTTAGCTGGAAACACTCCACGCCTCCACGACAAGATTCCCGCATGCACATCCTAGGCCACTACTTAGTGTGATGGAAGTGAGCCACGGCGCTTCTTGGAGTTCCTCGGGTGGTCTTCCTGCCACCTGAATCCCGGTCCTGTGGCAATGTCGACGCCTGAGTCCATTGGCAGAGTCGATCGCTGACCCGAGATGAGGTCGTCTTCGTCCGGCCCCTGTGGCCTTGGGAGATAAATCAGCAAGCAACGAGGGGATTTTAGGTCCATACCGGGCGCCAACACCCCAACCCCATCACTCAAGGCAAGGTCCCTACCGGGACCGGACAAGGAGGGTCAAACGAACCCCGGGGTTGCCGTGCCTCTAGAAGGGTTTTACGCTTTGGGGCCGAAGTCCCGGGTCTGCACTTGGGACTCGCCGAGAAGGCCATCAAGAATACTTCTGAGCAAGGAACCGACGAGCTAGTTTACCTTTCCTCCTCCGGCGTGGCGCAGAAGGCTCTGGGGGCTTTGCAGTTGGCAAGACATTCGTGAATCTCGCAATTAATGCATTAAACGCAAAATAAATCTCGTTTTTGCCGGGATCCCTAATTCATTCCATACTACCTAATTCTAATTTTCGAGAAGTCTAGGTCAAAGGTTAAGATAGGAATCTGCCGGCGTACTCACAGGTGGCAACCGAAATGCACCCCTTCCCAAGTCAAACGAGGCCAGGACCTTTGCGGTGGATCCTCACAAGAGGGGAGAGTCCGACCCTGTGAAGGATCCAAAGTTCCCGGTGGGCAAATTTCTTCCTCGCGGCCGTGGACGCTAATGACCACCTCCTGAGCCCGCTCTATCCAATCGCTGATCCTTCCGTCTGTGGCCTTCGAAGGTCCAAAAGATTCCGCATCTGGCCCGAGAACTTGTCAAACCGCTGGGCGCCCCGATGTTCCGGGTCACTTTGTAGAAACCGCGACTGCTTTTGTCGCTCTCTCGCACCGGGATGCTCCAATGGCAACAGACTTCGGCCAAATCGTCTCGAATGGCTTAAATTACTCTAGGGAGCAAGTTACACCTGGCCGTTTTATGAAAGAAGGAAACACTCACGCCTCCACGACAAGATCCCGCATGCACATCCCAGGGCCAATCGACTATCACGAAAGTGATGGAAGTGAGCTACTTTGGCTTCGAGTTCGGGTGGTCTTCCGCCACGAACTTGGTCCCGTGGCAATGTCGACGCTCGGTCCATTGGCGAGTCGATCGCGACCCGGAGAGTGAGGTCGCCCGGCCCGCCCCTGTGGCCTTGGGAGAGGGAAATTTTGGGGCAAGCAACCGGAGGGATTTTAGGGTCCGCTGGCCTCGGCGCCAACACCCCAACCATTCTCTCAAGACATCGCTAAAGGTCCCTACTAACTGGACAAGGAGGTTTTCCTAAACGAAACCCGGGTTGCCGCTCTGAAGGGTTTACGCTTTGGGGTCGAGTCCCCGTCCGGTTGCACTTGGGACTCGCCGAAGCAGCTACCAGAATACGAGCAAGGGGAACCGACGAGCTGAGTTTGGGCCTTTCCTCCTCCGATGTGGCAAGTAGAAGCCTAGCTTTTGGCAGCTGGCAAGACATTCTCGAAATTCGCACTAATGCATTGCACCTAAAATAAATTCGCTTGCCGGACCTTAATTCATCTCCAAAGACACGCCCAATTTTCGAATTTTCGAGAAGGTCTAGGTCAAAGGGTTAGCATTAGAACGCACGGCAGCCCGCTGCGTGGCAACCGAAGCCGCACTCCTTCCTGGTAAGTCAAACGAGGCCGACCTTGCATCCTCATAAGAGGGGAGAGTCCTGGCCCCGTGAGGTATGGATCCAAAAGTTCCCAGGCGTTCTTCCCGCGCCGGCCTGGTCGACGCTAATGACTACCCTCCTTGTTCTGCTCCCCTATCCGACTGCTAATTCTGCTCAGGGCCCTCTTCGAAGGTCCAAAGATTCCAGATCGGTCCGAGAACTTGTCAACCGGGCGCCCCGATGTTCACTTTGTAAAACCGCGAGATCGCTTTTGTCGCTCGCGACCGGATGCTCCGGATCGAGAATAGACTCCCCGCTTAAATCGTCCGAAATGGCGAATTCACTCCTAGGGAGCAAGTTACACGTCGGTTTTATGAAGAAGGAAACACCTTCATCTAATGATCCCGCATGCACATCCTAGGGCCACCGGACACGAAAGTGTGATGGAAGTGAGCTACTTTGGCTTTGGAGTTCTGTGTACTGGCCACTAACTTGGTCCCTGTAAGGCCGTCGAGTTTCCGAGTCCATTGGCAGAGTCGACGCGACATTCCTGAGAGCTTGGTGTCGCCTGGCCCGGTCTCCGGTAGCCTTGGGAGAGGAAATTTGGGGCAAGGCATTCGGCGATTTTAGGTCCGCTACCGCCAACACCCTAACCCTCTCAAGACACGCGTCCCAACACCGGGATAAGGAGAGGGCTCAAACGAAACCCCGGGTTGCCGTGCCTAGAAGGGTTTACGCTTTGGGGCCGAACCGTCTCTGCACTTGGGACTCGCCGAGAAGCAAACAGCTCGGAGAATACTGAAAGCAGGAACCGACCTGAGCTGAGTTTGGGCCTTTCCTCCTCCATGGCAAGTAGGTCGGGGGCTTTGCGGCAAGACATCTCAAGGAATCTCGCACTAATGCATTGCACGGCACTCAATTCCTGCTTTTTGGCTACCGATCCCTAATTCATCTCCGCGACACTACTTCCACTTTCGAATTTTCTGAGAACAGGTCAAAGGTTAGCATTAGAACGGCCGCTGCGTGGCAACCGAAATGCACCCTTCCCTAAGTCAAACGAGAGGCCAGACTCCGCAGGATCCCTCACAAGAGGGAGAGTCCTGACCCCAGAGGCTGGGATCCAAAGTTCCCGAGGCAGTCTTTCCGGCACCCACGACGCTTATCGACCACCCTCCCTTGAGCCCTGCCTCTATCCCATCGCTGGATCCTCCGTCAGGCCCTCTTCTGAAGGTCCAAAAAGATTCCAGATCGGGTCCAGAGAACTCTGTCAAACCGCTGGCGGCCCCTCGGGATGTCACTTCTGTAGAAACCGAGATCATTTTGTCGCCTCAGTAATCCGGATGTCTGCATCGGCAATAGGACCCTCGCCAATCGTCCTAATGGCTTAAATTACCCTTGAAGCAAGTTACACTGGCCGGTTTTACAAAGAAGGAAACACTCACGCCTAATGACAAGATATCCCGCATGCACATCCTAGGCCACCGACCACGAAAGGTGATGGAAGAGCTACTTTACGCTTCTTGGAGTTCTGGTTCGCCACGAACTTGGTCCCCTGTGGCAATGTCGACGCTCGAGTCCATTGGCAGAAAGTTAGATCGCGATTCCTCGAGAGCTGAGGTCGCCTAACCGGCCCCGTGGGCCTGGGAGAGGAAATTTGGGGGCAGCGTTCTCCGAGGGATTTTTAGGGTCTGGCTCAAGGCCAACACCCTAACCCCATCTTCAAGACACCTGCCGCTAGTCCCTACCGACCGATAAGGGAGAGGGTTTCAAACGTAAAACCCCGTGGGCTGCTGTGCTCTAGAAGGGTTTACGCTTTAGCCGAGTCCCGTCCGTTGCACTTGGGACTCGGGCCAGAAGCAAGCAGCTCGAGAATACGCGAGCAAGGGAATCAATTTACGAGTTTGGGCCTTCCTCCTCCTCCCGATGGGCAAGTAGAAGTCGGGGCTTTTGCAAGGGCAAGACATTCAGAATTCCTCGCGAATTAATGCATTGTGACGAAAATAAATTCCGCTACCGATCCCTAATTCATCTCCCGCGACACCTACCAATTCTTCTAATTTCTGAGAAGTCTAGGCCAAAGCGGTTAAGATAGAATCTGCCGGGCACTCGCTGTGGCGCAACCGAGCTGGCACCCTTCCCAAGTCAAACGAGGCCGTGACCTTGCGGTGGATCCTCACAAGAGGGGAGAGTCCGGAGCCCGTGAGGCTGATCCAAAAAGTTCCCGAGGCGCTCTTTCCCGGCCAAGGCCTCTGGCCGGTGACGCTATCGACCACCTCCCGGAGTCTTGCCTCCCTATCCGACCGTTGATCCTTCCGCTCAGGCCCTTCGAAGGTCCAAAAGATTCCAGACGAACCGGAGAACTTGTCGTCAATGGGCGCCCCGATGTCTACTTTGTAGAAACCAAGATCAAGCTTTGTCGCTCGCACCGATGCTCCGTGAATGGCAAATAGACTCCCCGCCAAATCGGCCCTAATGGCTAAATTACCCTAGGGAGCAAGTTTCGGCACTACCGTTTTATAAAGAATAAAACACTCTCCACGACAAGATCCCGCATGCACATCCTAGGCCAATCGACTCACGAAAGTGTGATGGAAGTGAGCTACTTTACGCTTTGGAGTTCGGGTGGTCTTCGCCATCGAATCCTTGGTCCCTGTGGCAATGTCGACGCTCGGGAGTCCATTGGGCGTAGCCGTGACGCTGACCTCCGGAGAGCCGAGGTCGCCTGGCCCGCCCCGTGGCCTTGGGGAGAGGAAATTTGGGGCAAGGTACCGAGGATTTGTGGGTCCGCTGGCTCAAGGCCAACACCCCAACCCTACCTTCTCTCAAGACATCACTTCCGCAAGGTCCCTACTGAATCTCGACAAGGAGAGGGCCTCCAAACGAACCCCGCGGGTTGCCAGCTCTAGAAGCTGGTTTACGCTTTTGGGGGCCGAAGTCCCCGGTCTCTGCTGCACTTGGGACTGGCCGAAGCAAAGGTACCGAGAATACGCGAGCAAGGGGAACCGACTCTGAGCTGAAGTTTGGGCCTTTCCTCCCTCCGCCGATGCGCAAGTAGAAGTCTGGGGCGCTTTTGCAAAGGGCAAGACATTCAGAATTCGCAATTAATGCATCAGCATCTAAAATAAATTCTGGCTTTTGCCACCGATCCCTGACCATCTCCATCCAATTTCTGAACAAAATTTTCTGAGAAGGTCTAGGGTCAAAGGGTTAGTGATTAGAACGGCCGGGGCAGCCCATGTGGCAAACCGAGCCGCACCCTTCCCAAGTCAACGAGGCTGTGATCTTTGGCAGGATCCTCACAAGAGGGGAGAGTCCGGAGCTCGTGATATGATCCAAAGTTCCCGGCAGCCTCTTTCCCTAGCCACCGGTTGCATCGGGCCATCGACCACCTCCCGGAGCTCCTGGCTCTCTATCCCATCACATCCTCTGCTCGTGGGCCTCTGAAGGTCCAAAAGATTCCGTGATCGGTCCCGAGAACTTGTCAAACCGCTGGCCCCGATTGCCTGGCCACTTTGTAGAAACCGTGACCGCTTTTGTCGCTCAAGTAATCGGGATGCTCCAGACGGTAATGACCTCGCCAATCACCGAATGGGCGAAATTACCTTAGGAGCAAGTTACACCTGGCCGGCTTTGGCGAAAGAAGGAAACACTCACTTCCACGACAAGATTCCCGTGATGCACATCCTGTAGCCAATCATCACGAGTGTGATGGAAGCGAGCTACTTTGGCTTTCTTGAGTTCGGTGGTCTTCGGCCACGGAACTTGGTCCCTGTGGCAATGTCGACGGCTTCGAAATCCATTGGCAGAAGTCGATCGCTGACCTCCGGAGATGGATAGGTCGCCCGTCCGCCCCAGCCTGGGAGAGGGAATGAAGTAAGCAACCGAGGGGATTTTAGGGTCCGCTTCCGGGCGGCCAACACCTCTTAACCCCACTTCAAGCATTGATTTTAGCGCTAAGGTCCTTAATCTCGACATTAAGGAGAGGGCCTCAAACGTGAACCCCCGTGGGCTGCCGTGCTCTAGAAGGGTTTACGCTTTGTGGGGCCGAGTCCCCGGGTTCCGCTGCACTGGGACCGGCCGGTAGCAGCCTCGAGAATACTCGGAGCACCCGAGCGAAGTTTGGCCTTTCCTCCTCCGATGGCAAGTAGAAGCCTGGGGCGCAGCTGGCAAGACATTCGTGAATCCGCAATTAATGCATTGCACGGTAAAATAATCTCGGTTTTTGCCGGGATCCCTAATTCATCTCCAAAGACACGGCCCACCTTCTAATTTTCGAGAAGGTCTAGGTCAAAGGGTTAGTGATAGAACGGCTGGCAGCCCGCTGCGGCAACCGAAATGCACCCTTCCCCTAAGTCAACGAGGCCGTGATCTTGCGGTGGATCCCTCACAAGAGGGGAGAGTCCGACTCCCCGGAGCGGATCCGTGCCCAGGCAGCTCTTCGGCAAATGGCCTTCCTGGTCAGACGCTTAATGACTAATTCCTCCTGAGCCCGGCTCTATCCCACCGTTGATCCTCCGTCAGGCCCTCTTCGAAGGTCCAAAAAGATTCCGTGACTGGCCCAGAGAATCCTCCGTCAAACACGGCCCCGAATGCCTACCAGAGAAACCGCGATCAAGTTTTGTCGCTCGCACCGATGTTCTAGCCGCAATGGGGACTGCCTAAATCGTCCTATCGGCTAAATTACCCTAGGAGCAAGTTACACTACCGTTTCCATGGTAAAGAAGGAAAACACTCTCACGCCTCCACGACAAGATCCCCGCATGCACATCCTAGGCCAATCACTCACGAGTGATGGAAGTGAGCTACTTGGCTCTTGGAGTTCGGGTGGCCTGCCACTTGAATCATCCTCAGGCAATGCTCTGACGCTCGAACCATTGGCAGAGTCAGACAAGGCCCGAGCTGAGGTCGCCCGTCCGGCCCCTGTGGCCTTGGGAGAGGGGAAATTTGGGCAAGCAGCCCTGAGGGATTTTAGGGTCCGCTACCAAGGCCAACACCCTTAACCCCACTTCAAGACACTGGCTAGTTGTCCCTACCGGGACCGGACAAGGAGAGGGTTCTCCCAAACGAAAACCCCGTGGGCTGCCGTGCCTCTAGAAGGGTTTACGCTTTGGGGTCGAAGTCCCGGGTTCACAGACTTGGGACCTCGGCTAAGAAGCGCTGTACCTCAGAATACTGAGCAAGGGGAACCGACGAGCGGAGTTTGGGCCTTTCCTCCTCCGGAGCGTGGCAAGTAGAAGTCGGGCTTTGCTGGCAAGACATTCAGAATTCTCAGAATTAATGCATTGCAACGGTAACAAATTCTGCCGGATCCCTAATTCATCTCCCCGCAAAGACACTACCAGCCTTTCGGACTTTCTGAGAAGGTCTAGGGTCAAAGGGTTAGTAAGCATTAGAACGGTTCTGGCAGCCCCATTGCAACCGTAGCCGCACTCCTTCCCAAGTCAAACGAGGCCAGACCTTGCGTGGATCCCTCACAAGAGGGGAGAGTCCCACTCCCCGTGAGGCTGATCCAAAGTTCCCGCAGGCGCCTCTTCCCGCAGCCCCTGGCTGCATCGCCATCGACCACCTCCCGAGTCTGCCTCTTATCCGACCAAGTATCCTCCTCGCTCAGGCTCCCTTCGAAGTCCAAAAGATTCCGGACGGCCCAGAGAACTTGTCAAAATCCTGCTAAGGCCCTTCGATGTCACTTTGTAGAAACTGCGACTGCTTTGGTTAATATTCGCAACGGGATGCTCCGGAATGGCAATAGACTCCCCGCTAAATCGTCCGGATGCATGGTAAATTACCCTAGGGAGCAAGTTACACTGGCCGGTTTTATGTAAAGAAGAAACACTCAATGCCCACGACAAGATCTCCGCGATGCACATCCTGTGCCAATTGACTACGAGGTGATGGAAGTGAGCTACTTTGGCTTCTTGAGTTCGGGTGGTCTTCCGCCACTTTTAACTTGGTCCCCTGTGGCAATGTCACCGCTCAGTCCATCAAGGTGAGTCGATCGCTGATTCCTCGAGATGGAGGTCGCCTGTCCGGCCCCTCGTGGCCTTGGGAGAGGAAATTTGGGGCAAGCAACGAGGGATTTTAGGTCCATACCAAGGCCAACACCCCAACCCCATCTTCAAGACACCTGCAAGGTCCCTACCGACCGACAAGGAGAGGGTTCAAACGTAAACCCCGTGGGTTGCCGTGCTCTAGAAGGGCTGACGCTAGGGGCCGAGTCCTCGTCCGTTGCACTTGGGACCTCGCCGGTAGCGCTTGTTTGTGAATACTGAGCAAGGGGAACTGACTTGAGCGAGTTTGGGCCTTCCTCCTCCCGGATGTGGCAAGT
This sequence comes from Isoetes taiwanensis, assembly GCA_021234155.1. Lineage (NCBI taxonomy): Eukaryota > Viridiplantae > Streptophyta > Lycopodiopsida > Isoetales > Isoetaceae > Isoetes > Isoetes taiwanensis. The sequence continues at coordinate 19,708,717 of JAJEKV010000017.1, read as the reverse complement.
AGAAGTCGGGGCTTTTGCAGCTGGCAAGACATTCAGAATTCGGCACTAATGCATTGCACGAAAAATAAATTCTGCCACCGATCCCTAATTCATCTCCAAGACACGCCCAATTTCGAATTTTCTGAGAAGGTCTAGGTCAAAGGGTTAGCATTAGAATCGGCTCAGGGTAAGCCCTCGTGGCAACCGAGCCGCACTCTTCCCAAGTCAAACGAGAGGCCAGATCTTGCAGATCCTCACAAGAGGGAGAGTCCTGACCCCGTGAGGCTGTGGATCCGCGCTCCCCGAGGCAAAATTCTTCCCTCGGCAACCGCCGGTCAAAAGACGCTTAATGACCACCTCCCGAGTTCGCCTCTATCCGGATCGTTGATCCTCCGCTCAGGCCCCTTCGAAGGTCCAAAAGATCTCCGTGATCGGCCCAGAGAACTTGTCAAACCGGGCGCCCCCGATGTCGCCTTGTAGAAACCGACCGCTTTGTCGTCGGGCATCGGGATGCTCCTGAATGGTAACAGACTTCGCCAAATCGGCTCCCAATTTAAATTCATCCTAGGGAGCAAGTTAATCTACGTAGTTTTATGAAAGAAGGAACACTCACGCCCACGACAAGATCCCGCGATGCACATCCCAGGGCCAACTGGACGGTAGTGTGATGGAAGTGAGCTTACTTTCATGCCTTCTTGGAGTCTCTGCGGTCTTCACACGCGAACTTGGTCCCTGTGGCAATGTCGACGTTCCGAGTCCATTGGCGAGTCGACGCGATTCGAGAGCTTCAGGTCGCCCGTCCGTCTCGTGGCCTTGGGAGAGGAAATTTGGGGCAAGCAGCCCCAGGATTTTAGGGTCTCAAGGCCTCAAGGCCAACACCCTAACCCCACTTCAAGACACTCCGCTAGTCCCTACTTAACTGACATGAGAGAGCCCTCAAACGAACCCCGGCTGCCGCTCTAGAAGGGTTTGATGCTTTGGGGCCGAAGTCCCCGGTCTCATAACTTGGACTCGCCAGCCAGCTCAGAATACGAGCAAGGGAACCGGACGAGCGGAGTTTGGGCCTTTCCTCCTCCGATGTGGCAAGTAGAAGTCGGGGCTTTGGCAGCTGGCAAGATGATTCAGAATTCGCAATTAATGCATTGCACCTAAAATAAATTCCTGCTTTTGCCGGATCCCTAATTCATCTCCAAAGACACTACCTAATTCTTCGAATTTTCGAGAAGGTCTAGGCCAAAGGTTAAGATAGAATCCGCTTCTGTTCGCTGTGGCAACCGAGCCGCACCTCTTCCCCTAAGTCAAACGAGGCCGACCTTTGCAGATCCTCACAAGAGGGGAGAGTCCCGGACCAGAGGCTGGATCCAAAAGTTCCCGAGGCGTACTCTTCCGGCAACAAGCCTCCTAATGCAGACGTTAATGACCACTCCTCCTGAGCCCGCTCATCCGACCGCTGGATCCTCCACCGGCCCTCTTCGGAAGGTCCAAAGATTCCAGATCGGGTCCACAGAGAACTTTGTCAAACCGCTGGGCCCTGATGTCAGCCTTTGTGAAACCGCGAGACTGCTTTTGTCGTCACCGCATCGGGATGCTCCTAATCGGCAAATAGATTCCCGCCAAATCGGGTCCTGAATGGCTAAATTACCTTAGGGAGCAAGTTACACCTGGCCGGCTTTGGCGAAGAAGGAAACACTCCACGCCTCCACGACAAGATCCCGCATTTAATATCCTAAAGCCAATCACTCACGAGTGTGATGGAAGTGAGCTTTGGCGCTCTTGAAGTTCTGTGGTCTTCTCGCTACTTAACTTGGTCCCTGTGGCAATGTCGACGCTCGAGTCCATTGGCGTGAGTCGATCGGGCGATTCCTGAGAGCTTAGGTCGCCTGGCCCGCCCCGTGGCCTTGGGAGAGGAAATTTGGGGCAAGCAGCCCGAGGGATTTTAGGGTCCGCTACTCAAGGCCAACACTTAACCCCACTTTCAAGACACGGGCTACAAGGTCCCGCCGACCGACAATAAGGAGAGGGCTCAAACGAAACCCCCGTGGGTTGCCAGCTCTAGAAGGGTTTACGCTTTGGGGCCGAGTCCCGTCCTGCTGTAATTTGGGACCTCGCTTGTTAGCGTTAAAATGAGAATACTTGAGCAAGGGGAACCGACGGAGCGAGTTTTGGGCCTTTCCTCCTCCCCGAAGGGCAAGTAGAAGTCGGGCTTTGCTGGCAAGATTCAGAATTCGCAGAATTAATGCATTGCACCTAAAAATAAATTCCATGGTTACCGATCCCTAATTCATCTCCAAAGACACGCCCACCTTTCGAATTTTCTGAGAAGGTCTAGGTCAGTTGGGTTAGTATTAGAACGGCTCTGGCAGCCCGCTGGTAGGCAACCGAGCTGGCACCTTTCCCAAGTCAAACGAGGCCGACCTTTTGCAGGATCCTCACAAGAGGTGGGGAGAGGTCCCACCGTGAGGCTGATCCAAAAGTTCCCCGAAATTCTTCCTCGGGCAGTCACCGGTCAAAGACGCCATCGACCACCTCCCGGTTCTGCCCCTATCCGACTGATCCCTCCGCTCGGGCCCCTTCTGAAGGTCCAAAAGATTCCGACGGCCCGAGAACTTGTCAAACCGGGCGCCCCGATGTCTACTTTGTAGAACCGGTGACTGCTTTGTCGCTCGCACCGGGATGTCTCGAATGGCAATAGACGGCCAAATCGGGTCCTGAATGGGCTTTAAATTAATTCTAGGAGCAAGTTACACTACCGGCTCGGCGAAAAGAAGAGCAATACGTAACTGAAATCCAGCTACGTCTTAG